>CAJQZP010000359.1:4175000-4575292 GCA_907164705.1 Parnassius apollo | reverse complement strand
CCTGAAGTCGTTTAGTCAGGGGCTTGGGAGTTCTTTGACCTACCTGCGTCATTTATCCACGGGAACAGCCGAGTATTTTGCTTTTTGCCCAAAACAAGATCATTGCTCTGTATATAAAACTAAAACGGAGTAGATTTGTATGGATAGCACTTTCAATGTTTAGTATTAAATTATAACGTATTAGCCAGTCTATTTATAATTTAATTTACATAAGGAATGATATCAAAATATTTTCTTAAATTTTCTACCCATTTAACAAAATCATTTTGTTATGTAGGTATAAAATAATTATACTATTAAAGTTTAAATCTATTACGATAAAACTGTAAATTTTAGAACTTGTGTATATATATGTAAATGAAGCTACTTAAAAAAAGTAATGTATGACAAACGTTTCTCCTTAGTCAAAAATAGATGAAAAACCAAAATAAAAATGCGAATGCAAACTGAGGTTTCTTGATGATTATTGCTATTAATTGTAGTTTAGTTACCCTATAGTGTCTTACAGCGTATTTTGTTTACGACTGTACACGGAAATCAAGGCAGCCGGATAACGGCAAGGATACGTTAACCCTATAGAAAATTGTTTTGCAACTAATTAGTTGTAGCATGTATTGTTGTTTTTTGCAAACAACCAGTTTTAATTAATTTTTTTTAAAGATTACAAATAATTATAATGTTTTTATTTAATATTTGATGCAAAATCTATTACGTTTCTTACATATATTTCTTAGTGTTTGTTTAATATTGAGCAAGTGAGGTGTAATTGGACAGTTTTATAGTTTTTTTTATATGGAAGAGGGGGCAAACGAGCACGTGGCTCACCTGATATTAAGTGACTACTACCGCCCATGATCAATCGCAACACCAGGGGAATTGCAGGTGCGTTGTCGGCCCTTTAGAAAGGAGTAAGCTCTTTTCTTGAAGGTCGTATCGGTCCGGAAAAATCGCCGGTGGTAAACTATTCCACAGAGAGGTCGTACGCGGAAAAAACTACTTGTGAAACGTACAGTGGTGGACTGCCAAGCATCCAGATGGTGGGGATGGTATCGGGATGTTTGCCGCGTAGTGCGTTCACGAAATTTGGCGGCTGGGAATAATCAAAACAATTCCTCAGAGCACTCCCCATGGTATATGCAAAAGAAAATGCAAAGAGATGCAACATCTCTTCGCAGCGCCATCACGAATCGAGCCGATCGGAAAGCATTCGGTCGTCGAGGATTCGAGCCGCTCTGCGCTGGATGCGGTCAAGTGGAAGGAGCTGGTACTGTGGAGCTCCAGCCCAGAGATGGGAACAGTATTCCATGTGTAGCCGAACCTGCGCCTTGTAAAGTTGCAGGCGGTGTGCCGGCATGAAACACTGTTCCGCTCTGCTGAGCACGCCAAGATTAGTGAGGAGAGCAGGCCTGTTTTACACCTTGTTTAATTTATTTTGTAACTAAAGCGGGTACCGGAAGACTGGTGTAAAGTAGTTATAATTCCAATATAAAAAAAGGAAAAGCGTCATAGCAGGACTGTAAGAACTACCCTGGTACCAACTCGCTTAGCTTTGTGGGTAAAAAGTATGCTAAGGTATTAATTGAAAGAATTATTAAAGAAACGGATGGAAAAATTTGGGATATGCAAGCGGGATGTAGAAAGAGAATGAGAAGTCTTCTATGCGCATGATCACGGAGAAGTGTTTAGCTAAAAGCCAAAAAGGTTTTTGTGCGTTCATGGACTTGGAAAAGGCGTATGATAGAGTGGACAGGAACGTGTTATGGCAAACACTGAACTCATTTAGGTTGAGCGCTGGTTTTATACAGACATTAAGGTCTCTTTATAGGAACTCTAGTGATTCTGTCAGGATCAAAGGGGTCTACTCGGACTAGTTTGGCATCCAAAAAGGTGTCAGACAGGGCTGTGTAGCTTCGTCGTGGCTGTTCAACTTATTTATGGACAGCTTGTTTGGAAATTTTGAAAGGTGAAGAATATGGGCTAAGAATGGATGAGTTAACCGTCAAATGCGTTTTATATATTGCCGAACCGCAAATATGACGATGATCAAGTCATATTTGCGGTTCGGCTTCCGAGTTGTAAATGATGGTCACATTAATTAACTGGTCATTAAAAGAAAAGGGAATGCAAAGTCAACGCAAGTAACACGAAAGTTATGGTTTTTGAAAGAGAAGAAAGTAAAACTTTGTGTGAAATAAGAATAGAAGAGGAGTTGGTTGAGCTTATCCACTTGATAAGTTTGTGTATTTGATATATGTACATTCTAATATGAAAAATCAGAATATGTCAAAAAGGCACGAACGGCAATTTATATTGCTGTTAGTTCCTACTTTAACGCATGAAGTTGGATGTGGCAGAAGAAGTACGAGAGTAGAGCAAAATGCGATCGATGAGAGAGTAGAAATGCGGTCAAGGAGTATGTTAGGGCTGAATCTAAAATGACAGGTTGAGAAATTATGTGTTAAGAGAAAAATGTGACGCCCTAGACGAAGGTTTATCGACCGAATTGGCGATATATTTAAAATGGGTCAGATTAAAGGTACCCTTAACCGACAAGCGTGTATGTATGTAGATGTACAGGTGGGAGTGACAGGCGTGAGTGGGAGCTCAAAAATCAACCAATTCGAAGATTTTCGAGCGTTTAATGCTCGATAAAAGCGGGAAATTCCAGGGTTGGCCTACCAGTCAACCGCTTTTCAAATTTTTAAATACTATTTTAAATTTTATTTTATTAATAAGCTAACCATCTCTATAATCAGACATGTTGATTGTGTCGGTGCTCAGCGTTGTCGAGGACGTCACATTTGGCGACGAAGTTGTAGTTTCTGAAATTGAAAACAAAATGAATATTATTAAAATATAAAAAATATTATCAAATGCTTATTATTATATATGAACACTGCATTCAACAAAACAAAATATATGCAGGATTTATGCAGGTGACTCAGGATCATGCTCTGTAGCGGCAATCTTTATTCGTAACTTTGTAATATAAATAAGGTTAATTTAATTGTGAATTAAATTTTAATAAATTTATTTGTATTAATTAGTAATTTACAACTATTTTCTACAAATATTATAATTAACCGATGTGATGACTATAGGCGATTTTATATAAATATTTGCTTGATTTGTAAAATGCTTAAGAATCGCAAGGTTTATAAGTTTTTTTTTAAATAAATATATTAACGTTATTTGGAATTTAGAGAAATGGCAGACCATGTTACTTTTAGTAATCTAAAGTGCAGGCTTACCATTTTCAGAGGGTTCAAAAGTAGTGCTGTCTGTAACGTAACTTGGCGAAGCTGTTGTGGTAGCATTTTCTGCCGCCACGCTCAACGTAGAGCTCGGTACAGTTGGTGACAATGTCACGTTCACAGTAAACTCCACAATTGGTGCTTCAGTTATTGGCACAGATGTAGATGGAGGTACTGGCACTTTTGAGATTTCTGGCGTTGAGGTTGGTGTTGATATTGTAGTTGATGGTTCTGTTGTCGACGGGATAGTTGTTATAATTGGTGATTGAGACAAACTAGGGGAGACGTACGCAGTTGTTTGCTGAGTTGTTGTTGATTGAGTGATGGGTGAAGTTAGTTCTGAGAGAACTGATTGTGTAGGCGAAGTTTCTTGGATGATTGTAGTTGTTAGTTCTGTAGTTGTTGTAGTGGTTGAAGGAGTAGGTTTTGTTGTTGTTTTAGTAGTAGTGGTGGTGGAAGTGGTTGTCCTTGGGGTTGTTTTGGTTGTTGTTGGAGTTGCTGTAGTTGTTGTTGGGGTTGTTATTGTAGTTATTGGCGATGATTTGGTTGCCGTTGGAGTTGTTATTGAAGTTGCTGTTGAGGTTGTTGTTAAAGTAGTTGATGGACTTGAGGCTGTTGTCTCGGGCTTCGGCTGCATTGTAGATATTAGTACCCAACCTTCCGGTGGAGTTATTGGGGACCATAATTCTGAAAACATATTTAAAACATTACTTGTGGCGGCGATTAATAAAATAAAATTTAATTAAAATTTGACGGAGACGGTAAGGGGAATATACCAAATATATCTTTAACACTCAATTGACTTTTCCTGCACTTGGTGTTAAGGTCAAAACATTTTATTCAATTTATGTCTGTTTAAAGCTCTTATGAACGTCACAATCAACATCTTTTTAATTTTTCGCAATCTTTTTAATTTTTGTTGTACCATATTACAATTTCAGATTAAACTTATAATAAAATCAATTCATATTTAGTATGTTAATATTTTTAAAATCAATTTTAACAATATATGTGGCAAGTGTAAAATATGAGTTATTTTCACACATCATTCTCCACAACCCTCCTATTCAACTAGCTAAGCTATTCATTAAGGTGACTAAAAGGTAGAGGTATCTAAAAAGCTAGGCCAACTGATCTTTTAAAATCTACACGTACATTTTGCACCAAAATTGCATAGACTGATAATAGGAAGCAGCATGACTTGAGACAGTAGATATTACTGCGTTCATAAGTCAATCTTACCACGTATGAGAAAATCCAGCAAATAACGCGCTGTTTGTTGCATTTTTGGAAAGATTTAAATTTTCAAATGTGGATTAAAAAAATATTGAAAAATTGTCAACGACCAAGTTTTGGCGCTACACTAAATAGAAAAGAATAAATTATTCTTCAACATAGATTACAGATAACACATTTTAGAATAATTTTTTTCTTTGTCCGGGAAGAACTAACATGAACATAAGATTGAATACAGGAAAGCGAAGACTTAGATTAATCTTTGTATATAAAAATTACATGTCAAATTGTTTGTCCTCGATGAACTATTTACTGAGCTCCTATACTACTGAACTGATTTTAGTGAAATTTTTGACACTGTGTACAGTTTGGTCCAACCTGAGACATAGGTTATTTTTTTATCCCGATAATAGACTTAAATATTTTTATTGCGAATTTAATGATTTTTGTAAGACATAAGGTCATTGGAATAGGCAGAACAACGTCCGCCTGGCCAGCTAGCATTATTAGTATATTTTATGCAATTCCAAGCTATTTTCATAATATTTTATTTAAGTGATAAACAAGCCGACAGTTCACCTGATGGTAAGTGGTTACTAAACTGAACTTTCATTCGGTTCTATTCAGTAAACTCTTAAACATTTTACGTTTATTAGAGGCTTTTGTTTCCATAAACGGGTCAAGATCATGAGAATTCCTGTTGTAATTTGGCGTTCTTTAAAACTTGATAAGTATTCTTCTTCTTCTTAATCAACCCATTAAAGTCCACTCTTGGACATGGACCTCTCCTATTACTGGGAGGATTTGCCTTTATCCTCACGGTTAGCAGGTGAAATGAGAATCACAGTACTTTGATACTCCTTTCAGTCATCGGTCTGGATATATTATGGCTGGCGTTAACGAGATGGTTAACGCCACCTATCAGAAGTCATAAGATCTTTGTCGCTTATCTCAAAATCGTCGTTTATAAGGTGACTACGTGGTAGAGCCACGCTGCAGTTATATTATGGTTGTAGACTTCCTCGTTAGTCTAGTGGTTGTAGTAGTGTGACTGCTGATCATGAGGTCCTGGGTTCGAATCCCGGGTCGGGCCAAAAAATTTATTATTGAGTTTTCCGTCAAGAAATTCTTAATAGTTGCCCGCAGTCAGAAAACTGGCGGTGTCACACCCCCGTGCCTCGGAAAGCACGTAAAGCCGTTGGTCCTGCGCCTAATCTCTCTCCGATCGTGTTGGTTTGCCGTCCCATCGGATTATAAGAGTGAGAGAATAGAGAGTGCACCTGTGCTTGCGCATACACTTGGGCAGTATAATCCTGTCCTGCGCCGATGGCTAGTCTCCATTGAGGCAGGCCGCCGTGACCGAAATTCGGTCTGGAGGACATTATTATTATGGTTGTAGCACGAGTGGGTCGGCTCGACCAGGGAAGGACCACACTCTCACAAAATAACGGCGTAAAATAGCAATTTAATACTGCTGTGTTTTGTATCGTGAGTGTATAGATCCGGAAACCCTTTTTTATTGGAAATGAGGCATTCCATATTAGTCCTCAAGGGTGATAATGCATCTGCGTTTTGATTCTTAATCGAGGATAAATGTAGATGTCTATGGGCTACAGCATTCACTTACTATCAGGTGGACTATGTGTTCGTTTGTCACCCTTATTCTATAAAAAATAAAGACTAAATGTGGTAATTGATTTACTGACGATGCCACCATACGGCATACTTAATTCATAATAATTATTAGAATAAAAAGTTTTTTTATTATTTTAAGTTGTTGTCAGGAAGATGCTGCTGTTCGTCGTATAGTGGCAACGTAAGACTACCCCATTTCATCTCGTAGATGTAGTAAGGTGTAACCTAAGAAAAACTTAATATGTATATAAAATTTGTGTCTAAACAGTTGAATTAGGTCTGTGCCCTCCATTGACGTATATATATATATACGATTTAAATTTATATTTTGTTTAAGAAAAGTTCAACATATACAACTTATTCGACCGAGAGGTCAATCGACGGATTCAACTCGGCTGGGCAGCGTTCGGGAAATTACGACACATCTTCACGAAATCTCTGAAAACTAAAGTGTACAACCAGTGCGTGTTGCCAGTGATGACTTACGGATCAGAGACGTGGTCCTTCACCGCTGGCCGTATGAGGACGCTCAAGGTTGCTCAGCGAGCTATGGAGAGGGCTATGCTCGGAGTTTCTCTGCGTGATAGACTCAGAAATGAGGATATCCGCAGTAGAACCAGAGTGACCGACATAGCCGAACGGATTAGTAAGCTGAAGTGCAATGGGGCGGCCATATAGCTCGAAGAACCGATAACCGATGGGGAAGAAAGGTTCTCGAGTGGCAGCCTCGTACCGGTAGGCGTAGTGTAGGGCGACCCCCCACTAGATGGAGTGACGACCTGGTAAGACATGCAGGAAGTCGATGGATGCAGGTGGCTCAGGACCGTGCTTTGTGGCGTTGCTTGGGGGAGGCCTATGTTCAGCAGTGGACTTGTGAAGGGCTGTAATGATGATGATGATGATGATACAACTGACTTTGATTTGTACCATAAATCTTCAAGGTAATATTCAAAACTAAACAACATCTTCAGGTAGAGTTGTTTTATGATCTGCTAAGTAACACTTTAGTCAAATGGACAATTAAGCAACGTTAATATTTTTTTTGTGCCAATACCAAGTGCAAATATTTTTATATCGGAAAATTCTACAGTTATATTTGTCATAACTGTGATCTCGACTGACAGAATGCAAATGTAAGTAGTGTTTTTTTTATAGGATAGGGTGACAAACGAGCACATAGTCCACCTGATGGTAAGTGGTTGCTGTGGCCCATAGACATCTACATCTATCCTCGATTATGGATCAAAATGCAGATGCGTTGTCAGCCGTGAGGACTAAGATGGAATGCGTTGTTTCCTGTAAAAACGGTTTCCGGTTTTCTACACTCACCATACGAAACACAGCAGCATTAAGCTACTATTTTACGCTGGTATTCTGTGATAGCGTGGTCCTTCCCCGGTCGAGCCGACCCATTCGTGCTACTACTATACTACTGATATAACCACAGCATGGCTCTACTATGTATATAGTGTTAGTAACATATCTAAGTTTTTTAAACGTGTAAAACAACAGTGCAGTGACGGTGACTGTCGTGTATTGACGGTGTACGAATATCCATTACCCCATATCGTCACGTGAGTGTCGTAAGAGGCGACGGAGGAAGGCATCGGGACATCTTAACAATTAAAACTGCGGTTGTCAACCTGACCACCAAGTGTGGCAAACAGTTGCTAATATACCCCTTATGAGACAGTATATCCGGAGGCCTATGTTCTACTGTAGAATTTGATAGGCTGCAATAAAAATGAAAACGAGCGAAACTGACATAACGAAAAGCGTAAAAAAGAATTACCTATGTTTTAACAATCTGAGCTATATGCCTTTACTTTAAGGAATAAAATATCCGAACAAAAACAATTTTACTGTAGAACATCGCGCCAAGTACACTTTCAACTATAGTTACAAAAATGATAATTACATTTTTATTTAAAAAAATGAGTAATTTTTAGATCCGCAAAAATTTTTTTATTTAAATAACAGCTTATAATCATGCGTATTACACAATTAACAACACAACAAATTATAAATAGCTTGGTTTGGTAGCGATAAACTCATTCCCAAGGGTTATTATCATCCATGAATTCCTTAATATTATAATAACCTTTTTTTATACAAACTTAGTTTAAGAGGTCAATCCTGCCAAAATGGCAGTAACATATGATCACACTGTATGCTAACTAATTAGCACGAGTAAAATAGCTGGGTCACTGTCATACTAACATCGAAATATTTAATACCAACTTTGAAATAAAAAATTCGACCGAAATTAGTTAAATCTCTCGTAGATGAAAACCAGTGCAAGCGAAAATTTTAGATATTGAAAAATATTAAATAGTTAAAAGAGCGAAATAATTCTTATAGTGTTATATGGAAACAATTAATAAACAAAATGATAAATGACTGTCTAAAGTAAAGATGAAAACCAGTGCAAGCGCAAATTTCAGATATTGAAAATATTAAATAAATAAAAGATCGAAATAATTCTTATAGTGTTATATGGAAACAATTAATAAACAAAATGATAAATGACTGTCTAAAGTGTCTTTTATAATTTTTCGAAACGTTAACGTTATGGTAACGTTAACGTTTCTTTAATAATTAAAAACATGAAGTACGATTTTCTAACTATATAAAAGTGGTTAGGATTCGGGCGTCACACCATCGGATTGGCTAAAATCCACCTCTGTCACCTTGCCCAAAGTTGCTTCTGCGAAGAAATGCAGCGAATATAGAACAATCTCCTTAATGAGTCATATCCTAAAATTATTCCTTAAAGTAATTCATAAAAAGAATTTATAGCAAAAGTGAAGACCTAATTTCAAGAACACAGTTTGGGTTCATCAATGGCTTGGGAACGAGAGATGCACTTTTCGGGTATCAAGTTTTAATACAGAGATGCCCGGACATAAATCAAGATGTGTTTGTATGTTTTATCGATTATGAAAAAGCATTTGATAGAGTACAGCATGCAAGAATGATTGATATATTACAATCCATCGGACTCGACTCTAAGGACGTAAGGTTCATTAAACACCTATATTGGAACCAATCGGCGAATGTACGTATAGAGGACAAACTAACAGATGACTCGGAAATCTTACGTGGAGTACGGCAGGGATGTATTCTCTCACCAATTCTTTTCAACATTTACTCAGAGATGATTTTCCGTGAAGCTTTGGATCGGGTGGATGTAGGTATCACAGTGAATAGTCAGATTATCAACAATATCCGTTATGCTGATGACACTCTACTTATTGCATCTACAATGGAAGAACTTCAGATCCTTATAGATAAAATTCAATCTGTTAGTTCAGCGTATGGCCTCAGTATCAACACCAGGAAAACCAAATATATGACAGTTTGTAAAACACCACCTGCTAACCCTTCTCTACTATGTAATGGACAGCCTCTACAAAAAGTTAGCAAATACAAATATTTGGGATGCTGGGTTGATGATACGGGAGACCACAGTCTTGAAATAAGGTGCCGCATAGAACAAGCCCGTAATGCTTTCTTTAAGCTTAAGTCATTTCTGTGTAATAAAAAGCTGAACATCCAGATACGAGTACGATTAGCACGCTGTTATGTTTTCTCCATTCTTTTGTATGGCGTTGAAGCATGGACCCTCACAGATTCGAGCTGTAAGAAGATTGAAGCCTTCGAAATGTGGGTATACAGGAGAATGTTAAGGATAACCTGGAGAGAAAAAATAAAGAACGTAACAGTGCTAAGTCGCATAAAGAAACAAACCAGAAGTTGTATATTTAGTAAAGAAAAGAAAGCTTGAATATCTCGGCCACATAATGAGAAACCGAAAATACGATCTACTGCAACTTATCATACAGGGCAAGATCCAAGGAAAACGAAGTGTGGGTCGAAGAAGAACATCTTGGCTGAAAAAACTACGCCAATGGTTTGGAAAGAGCACTCGTTCCTTATTCAGAGCCGCGGCATCAAAGATCCAAGTTGCCTTAATGATTGCCGAACTTCGAAAGAAGATAGCACTTTAAGAAGAAGAAGTTAGGCTTATAGATCGTGTCAAATGGAAATTTCTAGATTTTCCCTACTTATTTGGGTGACTAGCATGAAAGTTGGTCGTATGTTATTAGTTATGTTAGTTAGTTTATGTTTAGTTACATTTACTCTAATATTGTCTTTATCATTAAATTGGCTGTGTTATTTGTTAATAAAATTGCAAGTGATCAAAATTCAAAAGTATTATATTATACAAAAAGCAACAAAGGTTCACAGCGAGCGCAGTGTAACCAGTAACAGTTGTAAAGAAAGTGAGGCGGACAATTTCACTGAGGCACTGCAACAAGACTGACCCGGCTCCGATCATGCGCGACCCCGATACGTGAGCCGTTTATCCATCACAAGCCAAGGTGGGGCATCGCGGAGTTCGTGCATTGCAGATTATTTAAGATAATACGTTTTCTAACTTTATTCCGTCATATGTAGGTAGATAGTGATTAAACTAAATAAATAAATAAAATTAGTAAATTAATTTCAAATGCCATTACAACTTAAGATCTATCTTTTTGCTACAAATACTAATCTACCTTGCACGCGGGGAACTTGCTATTTAATGAACGTGGCCCCGCCAGTCCAACGGTTGATTATATTTTTATTCGAAAATGCCCAACAATACAATACTCTTTATTGTACACCAACGAAACATAAATATTACAAATAATGAAAAAACAGTAAGGGAAAAACAAAAGGCGATCTTATTGCTACATAGCAATCTCTTCCAGACAACCCAGAAGAGGAAATTAATAAAAATAAAAATAAGATTAACGGGTAGGGTGCACTATATTAGAAAACAAAACAAACTTATATACTAAAATGACAACATACTTTAGGTAGATTAATGATCATAACTAAGAGGAGGAAGAGAGAGGAGTTAAAGAGACAAACATTGTTCCTTAATCTGTTACTTGAACACATTTAATGACTGAGCAATTTTAATTGACTGGGATAAGGAGTTCCAGAATCTTACTCCAAGAACAGCAAAAGATTTATCATAAAATGTCGAGGAGTGTACATAGCTAAATCGTGACAAGAGCTAAAAAATTTAAAACGTTCTTTTAGATAGGGAGGACTTGATACATTAAATAAGCTGCAGTAGAGCGCAGAAAGTATATGAGTATTCCGACGAAGACTGATTGGGAGCCACTTGATGTTAGTGCGGTATTCCGAGACATGGTCTTATTTACGAAGCCCAAATATGAACCGTATACAGAGATTTTGGAGTCGCTCAAATTTGTTAAGTTGCTCCTCGGTGATATCAAGGTAACGAAATGGGTAAAAGTAGTTAAGCCTCCGGAGTGAAGCATATGCGGCAAACATTTTTATTTTACCAACCCAACCTAAGTACTAAAAATTAACGCTCGGGAGCAGCATTACTTAGGTTCATCGCTCAATTTTTCAAGACTCTTGGCGAGCATTCAGCTCGGCAGACCAAACATATCTAGCGCTGTTTAAAGGATTATTCAAAAGGGGAAATTAATGGTCAAGACCGGAATGCTTATTGTCGAATGATATACGAATAGATTGCACCAATAAAGCGAGTCGCGATTCTCACCAGTGAGAAATTTATTAAAAAGAAGAAAAAAAAGTGAGCGAAAAAATTACACATTCCGCATCCCTATCACGGTAAATAGTGCCAATGGCTACGATAGACTCCTACGTTTCTTTTTAGAAACGTTTTTGTCTCACGTTTTTGTGACACGCCCTCTTCACGATTTAGGTGTCGAGTTTATCCCGTCTTCTCTGACTGGGCTTGACGCATCGTCGTATAACGTTGTGTGGGAACCATTTCGTGGAAGGTTTGACTCACAACTCGTCCGATATAATATATCCAGCCCAATTTCATATTGACATTGTCAAATATACTTTGTATTTAAAAGTGCAGTTACATATGTACATGTTACGTACGTTGTTCAACCGTTAAAGCCGCAAACATTTATATGATACATAAATTAGGCATAAAGTGATGTAGAATCTATTAAAACTTCTGCTTCTGTCAACAGTAGGTACACTTTCATTACACACCGTTGCTGTAATGAAATTATTTTACGACATAGCAATAATATCTAGAAATACCAATATCGATTTTAGTTGTTAATATCGCCAAACGATCTCTATTCATTGATTTAGTCAAGCAATATCACGATATAGTCGACAAACACTGTAAAATTTTATGAAGTGCCGCAATTTCAAGCAATGATCGACTAATTCATGATATTGTAAATTCTAAGATCTGCCCAATACATATATTAAAATATCTTTATTTGAATTTTAAGGATAATAAGACTTTTGTCACAGACAGATGTCGCTAGTTGTAGATGAGGTAAAGTTTTTTTGTTACACAATGTCAGTTGATTGAGAAATTAGTTTTAAATAATAGTATATTAGTTTCTAGAACATTACACATGAATGTCTTATATTGCGATTTATGGGCTTATCGAATTTAAAATATTTTTTCTAATATGTCTAAAGAGACACTGATGGTAGATCAAATTGCTGATATATTGACGATGGGCCAAATAAAGAGTATCCTTAACCACTATTATATATTATGTGTTAAAACAGGCGAACTTGTATGCGCAAATATATGGATGTGGAAGAAGCCAGAGAGGTATGTCATGACGGTGCTCCATGAAAGCCCGTGGTCTCTGCCGGCCCCTCTGTGTGATAAACTTGAGAGTTTATGTACTCGTATGTACGTAAATATGTGCTTAAAGTTGGAGCCAGCTTTTATAGGTCCGGTGTTGTAAAGTCGGGTTGCCGTCTTACAAAAAACTTTAAGCAATAATCATCTAAAGTGTAAATCAATTTACTTAAATATATTGAGTTCAGATCTACAAATATTTAAACTTAACAAAAACTAGGTACCTTTGTTGTAAAGATTACCTGTCTTTATGATTAAAAAAAATTCTAACTGTCGAAACTAACAAGATTCGATGTCGAAATTATTCATGAATTCATCTTAAAACCAACCGTTGACTGAGTCACTACTTGTCAAGTATTGCCACAATGCGTCACCGCCGTTAATGACGAGAGAAATTCTTGAAAAGAAATAAGAAATAATTATTATGTTTAGAGGAAGTTGATCTTAGATGAATATATAGTGGATGTTTATGACTAAGAGCAATATGTGAGGTAGGTAATTGTATCAAAGCTATATGTCATTGCTGCTGTATTAGGTAAACAAACAGTATTTTTTCAAATAATTACCTATGTGTAGTATCTATGTGGGATTAAAGTACGGAGATATAGATCTCTTTTCGTAATATATATTTACTTCCTTCAGGACCGACAGAGAGGTACGGCACAGGAGATGTGCAGCAACAACTTTCTGATAACAACCCAAAATAATTGAAAACTACAATCAAATATGAAAACAATTTATGGTTGAAGCCTATGATCGGCGGTAGACTTTTGGATAAACTGGACTCAGTAGGAACAAATTTAAGGTAAGTAAACTAAGAAAACAGTCGAAGTTTTATCGACATAGGTTATAAAAACAAAGGAATCTATGTTTACTTACCATCGGAAGACGTAGAAACAACTTCAGGCGTTTTAGTTGTCGCATCTAATGTGCTTGACCCGGTCACTAAAGGTGGGAATTCTGATGACGCTACCAACTCAGGCGTAGTCGTTGCCATTTCGGTAGTTGTTTCAAAACTGGTGGTCAGTTTAACAGTATCATTTTCCATTATTGTTTCTGTGGTTAAAATCACCTCTTTTTCTGGTTCAGGTGGTACAGTATCTTGGGATGCCTCTGTTGTCATAATTATACCCTTCTCTGTTGATTTTTCTTTTATAACTTCAGTCGAGGAAGTTGTTGTTGGTGAAGATTCAGAAACAGTTGTCTCAGTAACTTCTGGTACTTGTTCAGTTGGGAAAGCTGTGGTTTTAACTGTCGAAGTAGTCATCGTTGTTGTAGTACTAGGAGTTGTTGTGGTTGTAGTAGAGACTTCTTCAGTTTTTGAAACGGTTGTGTTAATATAAGTTATAGCAGGTGCAGAAGGTCTAGTAAAAAGTGGCCGTGTACTGGTTGATTGAGCTATTATAGTTATATTTAATCTCGGCGGTGAAGGTAAAGGTTTTTTAGTTGAATGCCTTTTTGGTGGCGTTTTATATGGAGGTTTTCTGGTTGTGTTAAAAACTGATAGAGGTTTTGTTGGTCGTGGTTTTTCATATTGACTGTATTGAGGTTTTGTAAAATTAGTTGTAGGCCGATATGTTGGCCTGGGCTTATATGTGGGTTTTATTGGTTTTCTAGACACATAAGGCTTCGTGATAGCTATTGTAGTGGTTGGCGTAATTGGTTTAGAGGTTGTTTGAGTGGTCGAAACAAAAGTTTCTGTTGCATTATCCTTTACTTTTTCTGTTTCTATATTACCAATACCTCCAGATACTGTCTGGAACGTTGAAAATTTCATGGGTATTTCTGTTACATCAGAAGTCTGTGAATTTATCTTTGTAGTTTGTTTTTGAGCCAAATTTGAAGTAAAGGTTGTGGGTGATTTAATACCTTCGATTTCAATTTTATTATCGAGAGTTGTTTGTTCATCTGACTTGGTCTCTAATACATCCGTTTCAGATACATGCGATTCTGTACTGTATTCTGTAACTTTTTCCGTAGATGGCTTTTTCTCTATATCTTCTTTTTCTTTGTTACTTGGAATTTTATTTACAAAGCTTTGATCTTTATCTTCAGTCTGCGGATGAACGAAATTTGCACCCTCTATTGAGTTATCATCAATATTGTTTTCAACTATCTGTGGGATCACAGTTTTATCGGGAACTTGGCAACATGAACCAAAATAAAATCGATCAATGCATGTTCCTAAATGAGTGCCGTTTGCTTTGAGGCAGTCTATGGCAAACATGCACATTCCTTCTTGGCCCGATCGTCTTGATATGCATGGCAAGTGTCTTATATTTCTAGCTAGAGGCACTGGACCTGAAACAAGAACAAAAAATGCGTTGAAGAGATATTTCATACAATGACTTTCGTTTTGGTTATTATGTTACTGGTTTCGAACCTTTAGTTTGTCAATTTTGCTTCAGTAAAAGAAAAGTCTGCTAGCCAATGTGTTTTTTGTATTATACAAATTATACAAAGTTAAACTTTTTTGAAAAGTTTATATTTCATGAATAATTTAAACTTGCTCATTTAAAAGGCCCTATAAGCTTCTTCGATATTAGTCGAAGCGACCTGAACTCTAAAATAGATTAGATATAGCAGATACTTAAAAATTTTTTGCTTTCTTTATGTAATTTATTAAATTTCATACGATATTATACTACAAAAATACAATGTATTATTATATATCATATTCATAGTAATTATTATTACTGAGACTTCCATTTTTGTCACTGTTTTAAGATACCTATAATATAAGATACGTATGGTATAATAATAATGAGGTTAAATCCTTATGTATACAATTACGTGCTAACTCTATTTATTTTTTGTTTTAAATAATTATTAACCATGAATTTAAAATCTCAAATATTACTACTAAAGCTAATTGTGATAAATCAATATTATGTGACTTCAAAACATTTTTTGTATAACCGCCATCTATCGAAATTTGTAAAAACTATTAAATGGGGCGCAAACATGACTTTTAAAACAATAATTCATTTGAACAACATGATTACTGAATTCACCGCTAGATGTCACTAACATTTCTTACATTTTTATACGTCGTTTAAACAAAGGCAGACAGCAAATAAATTGCAATTTGTAAGATTTATTAAGTTAATGTACTCTAGTCCGAATTACGGGATTATAGTGCACGTATGTGTGAGCACAACGTACGGTGGATTAATAATTCGACACGATCAGAAAGAGATCAGGTGCAAAACCACCGGCTTTACGTGCTTTTCGAGGCTTTTCTTTACAAAAAATCCCATTAACAGTTTTTGGTCCGAACGGGAACTCGAAACCAGGACCTCATAAACAGAAGTCACTAGACAAACGTGATAATCAAGAACGTTTATCAAGCTACGTAACCTTTAAGTTGGAGAGATCTTTGTCCAGCAACGGACTCCATATAATGAATTACTTATTTTGTTAAAAAGACTTGCTTACAAATTAGTATAATAATATTCTTTGTTTATAAACGAAATCAGTAATATAAACTTCTAATTAATTACGTTTGTATATTAAACAAATTGAATAAAAAATAATTCAATTTAACAATCACTTTACTAATGCCGTACAAAAGAGTTCAACGCTGTAGTTTTTAACACGCTCACTTCAATATTAAATTTCGGGAACAAATACTCTATACGCTAGACATTATCAATCATTCATAGGTATAGGAATACTTAGTGCATTAGGTAATGAATATGGAATATGAATTGAAAGCTAAGGTAGAAAATAAAGTGGTGGGAATAGTTATTTCCTTACTATAAGGTTTATTTCTTTGTAATAGAATTAGAAATCGACCGAATTTTGTTCCGTTTGACGTTAAAGTAACGATTTACCGTTAGAATTTGATTCGCAAAGCCAAGGTGAATATTCTGACATATTAACCTACATAGTTGCGTTTTTATCAGAACGAGTAGCTGGACCAAGGAACATTCATAAAAAATTAGATCTACACGAATAATCTGGTCGAGAATTCTTAAAACACTTATGAGAATACAATATAATTGCACAAGAACAGAGGCAATATTTGCAGAACTAATAAAAATCGCATATACATATATAAAAAATATTAAAAATTAAGTAGTTGCGTATTCGGATAGAAGCGAAAATAAAAATAATTTAAAAAATCTTCAAAGAGATTCTAATCTTTTGCTTCAAAAAATTATCGTGATTCATCATTCATCACGTCCAAAATTACAAAAATAACAACATCAAATATCACTATGTATAACTATAATAATAATAACATATTTATGTGTTTTTATTGATACTTATGATTTATACATTTATATAACTCAACTAGACGAGAAAACTATATAAAATATATGAGTACCTATATATAATTAAATAATTACAATGGAATTTTGAAATTAGCCCGCTTAGCATTGTGGGAAAACTGTATGCTAAGGTATTTATTGAAAGAGTTATAAAAGAAACTGACGGAAAAAATTGTGATGAACATGTAGTGGATTTAGAAAGGTAATGGGGTTCACGGATCGAGTCTTTTCTATGCGAATGATCGTAGAAAAGTTTTTAGATAAAAACCAAAAAGTTTTATGTGGGTTCATAGACATTGAAAAGGCTAATGCCAGAGTGGACAGGGATGTGTTGTGGGTAACACTGAATTCATTTGGGATGAGCGCTGTGTTGATACAGGCATTCTCCATATAGTGACTCTAATGCTTGTATCAGGATTAACGGGACCTACTCGGACTGGTTTAGCATCCGTAAAGGTGTTTGGCAGAACTGAGTAGCTTTCCCGTGGCTGTTTAACCTGTTTATGGACAATGGTTTGGAAACTTTGAAAGTTGAAGAATCTGGGTTAAGAATGGGTGAGTAAGCCATCAAATGCCTTTTTTACGCCGATGATCAAGTTATATTTGCGTTGTCGGTGGCCGATTTGGCAATGATGCTTACTTTAATAAACAGGTCATTAAAAGAAAGGGCACAGTGAAGGCAAGTAAGACGAAAGTGATGGTTTTAGAAAAAGAAGAAAGTGATACAATATTTGATATAAGAATACAAGGGGAGTTGGTTGAGCGAGTGGATAAGTTTGTGAACTTGGAATATGTATTTAGCAAGGGTGGTAGATATGATAAGGATATGAAACGACGAGTAAACGCAGCAAATAGAGTAAATGGGGATCTGCCGTATAGCAATTCACATTGCTGTGTTAATTTATCATATAATGTATGGTAATGAAATTGGGGTGTAGCAGAAGAAGCACGAGAGTAGAATAAAGATAGACAGTAAAGTAAAATAAATTCTGTAGAAATGCGGACATTAAGGAGTATGTTAGGGCTTAATCTGAATGACATTGTGAGGAAGTTTGTGACAAGAAAAAATTGTTGTTTGCAAGATGATGTTGTTACCAGAAAATGCTTCAGTGGTTTGGTCACGTAGAAAGAATGAACGAAGAAAGAATGACAGAGCAAATATATGTTTCAGAAGTGAACGGTAGAGTCGGGAAGGGACACCTTAGACGTAAGTTTATCAACCAAAATAGCGATGAGTTGAAGATGGTCTAGTTTAAGAATAACCTTAACCGACGAGCATGTATGCGTAGGTATATGTACGTAAAGTAGGCGAGAGAGGTGTGTCACGGTCGTGCCAAATGGAAGTCCGTAGTCTCTGTCTATCCCTCGGTGTGACAGGCGTGAGTGTTTATGTTGGTATATGTGAATTTTAAAAAGCATTCGTGTTACTATAATTATTTTGGAAAAACGTAATAGATATAATTAAAAAAAACATTAAAGATATGCCCTATTTCATTTGCGATTTTTAATAGAATATTTAAATAATTAGCTTTCTAAGTCATCGGCGTAGGTATTCTGAAATTTAGTATAAGTAGTTTATATTGTAGCATGCGAGCAACCGAGTGTTACTTAGCGGTACAAAAGAAACAATATTTTTTTTTTTTTACGGATAACACCTATATACGTATCACCTATTTTTATTTCAATTTTTAAGAAACTAACATATACAAGAAACATAAGTATATTATAACTATGTATAAGGGACTGTATCCGGGACTGGACTGGACTGCTGGTAATAAGAGGGCTGGTTCATTTTTGTTCAAAGGCTAAGTATAGCCAGGCCATTTAGCGCGGAAATGCAGCCAGCATCATGGCACTATATCACGAGGAGTAGGATTAGGATAATTTAAGTTTTCAGTTTTATTATTTTATTATGGTAATAAATATTATATATTTGAATGTTATGTCGGTAAATTACTTTAAACAAAAATTCATACGATATATTATGCCGCTACTGTTTTGATTCTATACCAAATCTGTTTTATAAAAGCTTGCTACTGTTAAGGATTATAAGTATTAAATTGCGTAGCTTAAAACTCTAAGACTGTAGTATAAAACGTAAGTATTCACACAAAATTATGGTTTTGTTTGTAATGAACCGTAATTTATATAACACTTCATGCATTACTATCAAAGTAATTTCAGCGAGATGCGGCAGCGGCATTGTGTGGGAGTAAATTAGCTTCGGTGAGAAATCCTCATACCACATGACACATTGTGACCTAGTTTAATCCTCCGGCGCCGAAGAAAGGAAGTGAAAGTGCAGAACAAACATGTTGATACTTCTTCGAAATTTTGATGTGTGTACCTGCCCCTTCTGAACAAGTGTGCGCTTAACACAAACATTTGAATATATAACATGTAGATACCTTTTACATACAAAGAGAAAATAGTACATGTCGTTGTCCATTATATATTCAGAAATAATCAATCTATTTTATTTAAAAGGACAAACTTTAAAAAAATGTTCAAATATCAGTACGGTAAATAATAATATAATACTACACTTTTATTTAGCCTTTGTAAATAAATAGTCCTGAGTCCTATGGACCTGCAAAAGCCTAACTGCTTGTAAAAGGCTAGCAGCACAAATATCATCGTTCGTTCGTTCAAAACAACGTTACAGTTATAAAGTCTTATTTGAATGCTCTGGTATTCTTTTGAAACTACTTTTGTAGTTTGCAAATTTGTACGAATAAACTCGCATGGCATCATAATCATTCATCATCATCATTGCAGCCCTTCATAAGTCCACTACTGAACATAGGCCTGGAAATGGAAACCCCGAGCATAGCACTCTCCATAGCTCCCTGAGCGATCTTGAGCGTCCTC
Source organism: Parnassius apollo (assembly GCA_907164705.1). NCBI lineage: Eukaryota > Metazoa > Arthropoda > Insecta > Lepidoptera > Papilionidae > Parnassius > Parnassius apollo. The sequence continues at coordinate 4,555,343 of CAJQZP010000359.1, read as the reverse complement.
ATACGGTCAGCTGTGAAGGACCACGTCTCAGATCCATAAGTCATCACTGGCAACACGCGCTGGTTGTATAATCTACAACCAACTTTAAGGTATACCTGACGAGAAGATGTGTCGTAATTTCCCAAATGCTGCCCAGCCGAGTTCAATCCGTCGATTGACCTCTCGGTCGAAGTTGGACTTACCTAGTCAGACTACACGTCCCAGGTAAACATACTCGTCAACAACTTCGAGCTTAGTGCTCCTATCCACTTCGGCATGGGTGTGACATAGACGTTACACATAATTTTTGTTTTGTTCATGTTCGTCTTAATACCTATCCGTTGGGAGACACTATTGAGGTCAGTGAGGATAGTGCTTAGCTCCTCCAGCGATTCTGCCATAAGGACTATATCGTCTACAAATCGAAGGCGAGTGATGTACTCGCCATTGATGTTAATACCGTATCCTTTCCAGTCCAGCAGCTTGAAAACGTCTTCCAATGCAGCGGAGAAGAGTATCGGGGATATAACGTCTTACACCTCTCTGCAGTTGGATAGGTTTTGTACTCTGCTTCTGTACTTGGATAGGCATCGTAGACCTACTGTACAAACACTTCAGCACTTCGATATACCGACAGTCAACTTGACATCGCTGAAGGGGCTGTAGCACCACCCAAATTTCGACGGAGTCAAAGGCTTTCTATCATAGTCAACATACGCTAGGCAAAGTGGCAGATTGTAATCTTCGGTCTTCTGCACAATTGTAATACAGGTTGTGTGTAATACAGGTTTCAAATTATTTTTCGTACAAGATTACGCAAAATTAAAGATATTGTCTAGAGCGAAAACAAATATGCGTTCAATGATTGTATATTTATAAAAAAATATTTTTTATTTTAATGCCATATCTAAAAGATAATATGAATGAATTTTGGAAAGGTTTCACTTTTTAATCTATATTTCTTGTTGGTTACGAGTAGCTACTATTGTTACAATTTTAAGTGTTTTGTCAGTTATATGTTCAAGTTGTTACAAAATATTAAACGCTTTAGCTTTCGGTTCTCCTGCTTTAAAATATTTTAATATCCTTATTTAAAAATAAAAGAAACAAATATTAGTTATTTTTCTTAAAATTATATATTATAATAATAGAAAAAAAGTATACATATCCCTCAAGTAGAAAAAAGAAAAATGATCAAATACATGAAAAAATTACAAACAAAAGTTTTAGAAATGAATACGATGTATAAAAATACCTACATGACAGAAAGTGAAATTAAAAATCACTTGACATTCTTTACATTGTGACGTTATAAAGGGCCTGCGCGCAGATTCTCCGTAAGTTACGAGCAATTATAACAAAAGCGTCCAAAATAGGACATTCAAGGTTGTCTGGGATACTTTTGCTACACCTCAGTAAATAAAGAATACTAACCGTAAAGTGATCCACAGAGGTCACGAGCACCTTGAGCATTGCGGAAAATTATACAAGAGTGAGGGAGTAGTTGTAGTTGTGTTAAAAGTACAATTTTTTCGTATTTACTAATCTATTATTCTTATCATTGGAACTTTTGCTAATAGCTTAATTATATGACACACTGACAAAATTATTATTTTTATTTTTTATTTTTCTAAGAAAAATCTCCTAGTATAACAAAAATCTAAACAAATGGTAATATTCATTTTAACGTACTTATAGTTTATAATTTCAATAGATAATTAAATATTCGTTTATAATAAATTATTAGAACGATCAGAAATAAAAATACAAATTACCTTGTAAATAATCCAGACTGAGTATCACTGGTCCGGCTGTTACCGTATGTAAATTAAAAAACACTTGGAAAAATATTAAAACAACCGTAAAATTTAAACATATCACACGAAAATTATTAGCGAGATTAAATATTGAACACTTTCTGTAAATGTTACTATCACTGAACACTCTTTCAACACTGTCTTCCTGTTCCTCTTCTCTCTCCCTTTTTATTCTGGGATGGCTATAAGGCCATGTGGTCAAAGGTGGACCCATATTTAACCGTGTTACTATCTACTGCTTTTGATTTTCAACTTTTTGCTATGACTGAAATTGCATCTTTTGTTATTGGTAGAAACTTGATGGCAGTATTATCTGAAACAAGATGAAAAATAGTTTTACTTAGATATAATTATGACATATTACAATTGAGATAATAAATAAGGAAAAACTAATAGTAGATAAAAAATGTTATTTTATTATATTTATTCATATTATGTTTTAAATTGCATTCGTTTAATAGGTACATGATATCCATTCTTTCGTAGAACAAATCTTAGTAGATGTTAACAGTAGTATATACTCGTAATTATCACAAAGTAGCTTTATGTTAATGTTGAATCATATTGACAATAATGAAGAATTTCATGTAAGATAAGTTCTAGTAGTTTGTCCTGTCACGGTTACCCTACTACCCTAACGATGTTATCCGAAAAGCTGTAGTCTCTATAATTGCCTACTCATTTTTAGAGCCGTGGAGACTTTAGTTCCTTGGCAGAGGGGTAAAGCCCTAGTGTGGGATACTACTTGAGTAGACATACTTTTAACCTCTCATCTCAAGGGTGTCTTGCTTAGAGCCGGGGTGCCATCAAAGGCGACAGACTTGTGTAAGTGGCGCAAGTATAAGTCTTTGAGAGATGACTGCATATTTGTGGTTTTTTCTCATTGAGTTTATAAATCAATGCTTTTTCTAAAGAGACTATCGGTCGGCGTGGTACACGTGCGGTAAAGTTCCTAAAGAAACTGTATCCACGACTTGTCGTCGCACTTGTGGTAGAGGGTTGTTCTTTTCTCGCCCATAGGCTAAGTAGCCATTCGGCGACGTTTTGACGACGTTAACGCAGCCAGCGTTTTTGGCACGATACCGCGTGGAATAGGCCTGTATGATTTAAGCTTTTATAGGTTTTTTTTTAAATTTATTATTATGATAACATATTTTGTATATCTTATTGATTTGTCAATAATTGATAATAATTATTATAATAATTCTGTTCGTAGAAAACTAAATTTTCTAGCCAGAGCTGCTAACTTGGCTAACTTTATGCAGTTACCATATAAACATTACTGATATCTCTCGGAGAATTCTAAATATAGATACAAAAGTCATATTGTAATCTGTAAAGTATTTCCTTATATATATTGAATTACTCTTAATGTTTGTAAGCCTTTAACAACGTGATACATATGATTGCAGCTTATACGGAAGATATTAATTACATTAAGTATCTCTCAATGATATAATCCAGTTAAGGACAGTTCCGAAGTAAAATTAAGTTACACAAAGGGTTAGTCATTCCTTAGGTATTTTTTGTATAATTTCATATATTGTCACGTTGTAAATATTATACGCACGTATATTATATTTTATTACACATTTATATTGAATTATAACTTCATTAAAAATGGACTTGAAAGCAAAGTCTTTATAAAATTTTAGAGGAATACTCATTACATTAAATAATTAAGCCATTTTCAACTCTTGTATGGTAATTATAAGTATTTGTATTATTGTTTATGTTCGTTTATAAATTTAACGACATCTGTGAGTATTTCCATGAGTGACTTGGTAATATTAAAACTGGTATCTCAGAAGTAGAAGGCGCTAGGGCAAGTTAGATAGCTTTAAGCTATCTTCAATTAAGGAAGTAGCCAGTGACCAGTATGTACAGTTAAATGGATCTTGCACAGCCGGCTGAGCCTGTTTGTTAGTTAGAAACGTTCAGTTGACTCTAGTGTAAAGTTACATAGTTATTTCTTAAACTTGATTTGTACTATTTGTTACTTTACAATCAAATTACAGCCTTTATACGTTCCACTGCTGGGCATAGACCTCCTCTCATTTCTGGTTGGGTTATGGCAATAAGTCCTCCGCACGTACACTGCTACAGACCATGTTAGCAGGCTTCAAATATTCTAGAAATATTTTATTCTTCAAACATGCGGGTTCCTTCACGGTGTTTACCTTCACCGCCAAGCATGATATACACCATGCATGCACCATGCATTAACTACTAACTTACATTACACTCGTATTCATAAATACTGACCATAAACGTATACTGGTAACATACGTTAAAATAAAGTATACTACTTCAATTAATTAAGAAGGGTCCGTATACAGTAGACAGTAATTAATTAACAGATACAGCCGCAACGGGGTCACGCGATGTGCGGCGTGAGGCAGCGATTGGCGCCAGTTCTAACGGTCTCACCATTTTCCTAGCGGGACGGCAAAGCATCAGCACGCGATTACATCGGCTACCAGCTGATTTTTTTGAGATTGGATTGGACAGTAGTTAATAGTTATAAAGGCGGAAACGAATGTTGAATGTGGCACATTTTAATATAATCTTTACGACATTTTGATGCGGTATATTTGCACGCAACGTTATATATATATATATATATATATATATATATATATATATATATATATATATATATATATATATATATAATACATAATACAATATAACATATATATTCATACGTAGCAGAGCCATGCTGCAGTTATATTAGTAGTGTGTATAGTTGTAGCACGAATGGGTCGGCTCGATCGGGAAAGTACCACACTCTCACAGAATACCAGCGTCAAATTGTAGCTTAATGCTACTGTATTTCGCATGGAGAGTGTAGAGAACCGGAGACCCTTTTTTACAGGAAACGAGGCAATCCATCTTAGTCCTCACGGGTGACAACACAACTGCATTTTGATTCGTAATCTTTAGTATCTTAAATCGTAGGATAGATGTAGATGTCTGTGGGCCACAGCAACCACTTACTATCAGGTGGACTGTGTGCTCATTTGTCACCCTATCTTATAAAAAAAAAAACATCAAAACGGTAAGGTTTAGACTCAAAAGTCGACTAAATCCTGGTATCTGGATTTAAAAATATTTAATTTTCCCTTTCCACCCTTTTCTACTACGGTGCGAAGGAAAAAACATAAAAAAGTTTGATTTTAAAATTAGTAAACCAATTAATAGAATCAGGCGTTAGTTTGCGGAAATCCATTATATTCAGGATGTTAAGAATAATTTAGCTAAGATCCGCGTGATAAAATAAAATGATGTGTCTTACCTAGTTTGAAGAACGCCTCCCGCTCTTCAAACTAGGTAAGCGGACTACATCATAATTAGTTAATTTTCTATAAAGTGTTTTTTATTTTCTTTTAATATAAATTAAATAATTAAAAATTACTTTCCCATAAAGTCGTATTTTATGTCTTAATCAATATAACTTAATATACAGTTAATATAGATAATAAAAAATTACAGCTCCTTTTCAATTAATAAATTATAATAAACACCATTTCACTTTTTTAATTATATTTATAGAAGTTCTATAAATGACGGATGATAAAAATGTTCCAAAGTGGCATTCAATTATTTTGATTTGACAAAAATTGATAATAACAAACGTACATACGTTTGTTATTATCTATTTTTTGTATATGCGTTTATTTCTCATATTCAAACGTTTGTGCAGATGTAGAACATGCGGACCGGCGACAATGAGCAGTGTCAAAACTGCGAGACGTATGTACTGCGATCATCAATTTGCCTGCAAAGTGTGACAATCAAAGCAAATCCTAGAGGGGCTGATGATGAAGAAGAAAAATATCATCTCTATAGGTGAGTTATCCAAGTTAATGTTTTACCAAGTCACAAGGCATCTATTACTTCATCGTTTGCAAAACGTGGCGAATATGGCAAATTAATAACAGCATGGCAAATACTTAACAATAACAAGATTCCATAACTTTAAAAAAAATGATTGTAATGATTTTGTGTGCTGTAAAACGAACTAATACTAATCATTATTGTTGATGTGATGCATAATTAAACCACTCCAAACCAACCACCATATGTACTATAATACTTAAAAAAATTAAAGTACTTTTTTACGTGGCAGGGCTACGCTGCAGCTAAATATGGTTCTCACAGAATACTAGCGAGAAAGAGTAGAATAATACTGCTGTGTTTCGTATGGTGATTGCAGAGAACCGAAGACCCTTTTTATTAATAACAAGGCATTTCTTAGTCCTCAGAGGGGGTGAGGCGTCCGGTTTTTTTATTCTGAATTGAGAATAAATGTAGACGTCTATGGGCTACAGCATCAACTTACAATCGGCAGAACTGTGTGCCTGCTTGTCGCCCTTAATCTTTAAATAAAAGTTAAATTAAATTATAATAGAGTTCTACTCTCCAGGGTATAGTACTAAGAATGCTGAATGCGTTTCTTTGCTCGTTTTGAGTGAGAAAAGACAAGAAGCCACGAATATATTTCGTTTAGAAATTTCACCGCACGTGGACCCAACGAGCCGATAGTCTCTACAGCAAATTGTAAATAAAAAAGGCGAAAGAGGTGTACTTAGTTCGTCACCTCTGATGCTGCCCCGGCCCTATATGAGGGTCCCTCTAGGAAGAGAGGTTACCAAAGAATATGTATATATATTTATAATTACACGTAGTAACCCACACTACGACTCTTATCCCTCCCAAGGGACATTACATAACGTAAGGTTCCCTGCCATCGTTTCTAAATATTCCACAAGGCTACAAAAAGCTCAAAATGATAAGAAGCTTTGGGAAAGCTCAAATTGCCGTGTAAATCGAGCATCGTAAACACTGATCTTGATCTCTTCTGAATTTTCTTATCAAACGGGTAATCAAATGAAATGCTGTTATGTATAGTAAAGATTAAGATTTGCCTTATTGAGTACAATTGGCAGGAGGATTGGCAATCTAGTACTATAGAATGTAGCATTACTATTCTACCTAGCAGTTGGTCTGGATAGGTATTACCCTGTTTCCTGTATCTGTTACTAAATATGTGTGGTTGCACTGCTGTGTTCAGAGGCATTTCATCTTAGTCCTCAGAGGTGAGAACGCATCTGTAGTATTCCTGGTTTCAAGTTGGCTGCAGGTGTCCATGAACTTCAGGAGCCACTTACCATCAAGTGGACTGTAAGATCGTTTGTCTCTTCAGTTTTATATTAAAAATTGTAATACCAGGTGTCTCATATTATTGGCCCATAGAATATATACATAATAGAACGGGGGAGTGGGCGGAGCCCGTGTAGCCACTAATATGTCAATTCACACCTATGAATGTCGACACACACAATCGTTTTCAATTTTCATGTCAAGCGTCGCTTCATGCAAATTATTCAAAAAATGGCAAATTGTGCAATAACTACGTGTCGAAAGAACAGCGGCAAATGGAGTTTAAATAAAGGAGACATATCCTACAACCAGTAAGCCAAAACTATTTATACTTTGTAAATATTAGAAACAAAAATAAAGAAATATTGGTGTGTCAAAAATATTAATCAAAAGTCTAAAATGTGTAAATTCGCTCTGTTTGTCAATACAGCGAATCGGGTTTCTAGTAGTGATAATACGACGTAATTGCTTGTATGTGTGCTCCCGACGACATAGATCTTTGATCGATGTAGTTTACATGTAGTATTACGAAAAGGTATGTATTTGTTGTGTTGATAGATTACGTCTATACTTGACATAGAATCATGCTGCAGCATTGCCCCCTTCCCCAAAGGACCAAGATTTTTTGCCTAAATGCTACTATGTGTTTGGTTTTTTACAGCCTTCATACTACTGTAATAATTTTAAAACTTAGTACCAATATTCACTAGTAGATCTACCTTCATAATATACACTAAAAAGAATAAACGCTCTTCGAGAATTGTGGAATCACCGGTGACCTTAAAATACAAGCATTAAGAACAGAAAAACGCAAACCGGATATCCCGTATAGGATTGCTAGTTGAATATTGCAGCTACTTTTGAAATGTTCGGACAAATAATAAGATCTAATTTAAATACATCTACTAGGTCTTTACATATAAAACTGGCATTTTTAATAGATAAAATTAAACGAATATTATGTGAAAGTTATAGACTTACATAGTTAATCGAAACATCGGTTATTTTGTCGAACAACGGGAATCACGTTGAATGAATCAATTAAAGATTCTTTAAAGGTGTTTTCCACCGTCTCTTAGGATTTGACATTTAAATAGTTATCAACAATATTTGAAAAAGGAATAGAAATTAACAGAAATTAGTTCGCTTGAATATCGTGAGATTCCTTATAAAAGGCCTAGAAATTTCAAATATTTTGAGGAGCAGTGTGTGTTGTTGCGAAAATTTAGTGGACTAGAGTAAGTGACAAGCCTTAACTACGAGTATATCTCAGTGAACTTGTTAATCTACGTTTGTAAATTTTCACAATATTTCTGTGAGTCAATTATTGTACCTGATCTCAAGGAACATTACAACCAGTTATGTTTGAAAGCTTCTTTCGCTAGCCACAAAAAAGATAAAAAGATAAAGATGTCCTCAGTGACTGACTCATATATCAAAGCACAGCCCAATCCGCTTGTGAAAAAGATCTGATATTCGGACAGTAGCTGCCTTTTCTAGCGTAGGCATTCAATAAGAAAGGATTATGAAAAATTCAACCCCTGAGAGGATGGAATAAAGTTTTACAGTACGTGTGATTTTTTTTATTTTACGGGCGATTGATTCGAAACTTACTAAAATTACGCCGTAAATAAAATAAAAGAACTCGTCTTTTGTCTTCGAATTTACGATTTTTTATAGGATAAGGTATAAGGATATAAGATAAGAATAAGGATAGGTGACAAACGAGCACACAGTGTACTGTGTACAATGTATCTATGGGCCACAGCAAACACTTACCATCAGGTAGACCTGATGGTCATAATTCACTCTTTATAACGAATAAAAAACCCTTTCAAAAACACTGTATTTGTGTTCCAATTTAACAAATGAAGGTACTGTAAGTTCAATTAATTCATACGTTACCAAATTTTTGAGCTTTTTTATTTTCTTAATAAGATAAAATGTAAATGAATCGATACCGTTCTGTTCTACATACGAGTAGAAACTTTGACATGGTTTATGATGTATCCACTATTGTAATCTGTGTGTTACAACTTTTAATTCGACTTTAACGATTTTAATTTTTTGGTCGTCGTCAAGGCTTGTTGCTGAGGTCAAAATTTCCAGCATACGAGTACTCGTATATGCAATCAAATAAAAAATTTACCATACGTTCTTTTACGGTGACTAAATCTTTAAAGAATATTACATTAAATTAACTTTGGATTACAATACCGATGCAATGAATTGATATGTCAAACTTAAAATCAGCTAGCAATAGAACAGCTATTTCATAGCCTTATGTACCCAAACATTGATATATAAACAGGTTTTTTGTATATCAATGTAGCCAAAATTAACATTTATGTACCATTGAACAAAGGTAATCGATGTTACTCTGTAAATGGTTTAAAAGTGAAAGCACAAAATTTCGCAATGAGATAAGTTTAGTGATTTTTCATGTTTTTCACTTAAACCGTTGTAGTTAGTTGGTAGTTGTAACTTGTTTTAGTGCTTATGTAAACATTGTAGTGTACACAATGTTGGTATTTCTAGCGGTTCGTCCTAATTGTTAGACCTGTTTTGCCCTTCGAGCTTTAAGTTATGTTTGTGTTTATTTTTGCAAATATTTCTACATTTAAAGTAAGTTGCTAACTGGAGAGGAAGTCGTAAACTATAATAAATTAGGCTACTGAAGTACTTTCTGACTCACTTAAAATGGAATACGTCATAGTGTTTGTAATTCATAATGACTAGTTCTCTGAAATTTTTAAACCGGTGACAGAATACGAATGCTACCACCTATTTAATTTAAAATAAAGAGAGGTGATAAGCAAACACACAGTTCTGTGGCACATATACACTTTTTTATATATTTAGCATAGGGGTGACAAATGAGCACACAGTCCACCTGATCGTAAGTGGATGCTGTGCCCCATAGACAGATACATTTATTCTCATTTAAGGATCTAAATGCACATGCGTTGTCATCTCTGAGGACCAAGATGGAATACCTTGTTTCCAGTAAAAAGGGTCTCCGATTCTCTACACTTTCCTAAATGTATGTTTAAGACTATTTCATGAAGTTTGAATTCGAAACTCAAATTATCTATTCAGATCTGTGGGTATTTTGTGTATAATTTTTTTTTCATCTTAGCAAGGGGAAATTATTAAATAGAGATCAAATGTTAAGATTCATTTCATCACTTCTTTAATTTTATCCTCACCGGTAGGTAAAACATTGCGGTCACGTTATAGGAAAATGTTCGATGTTAAATCTTAATCACCCACGCAAACTTTCACACATGCCAGCCTCAGCCGGGCACCGAACTGAACTGATAACGGTTTGCGCGACTGACATACATAAAAGCTGCGCCTGCGTCATCGCAGCTCGACGACGAACACTTAACTATGATTATACGTACACGTACGAGTAGTAATTAGTCTAAAACACATTCGTATAAGGTAGACACATCTACACATTCGTTGTACTTGTTCATGCACAACAAGATAATGTGCGTAATTACCATTCAGCGACGAAAGATATCATCATCGCCATCTCAGCAGCCTATCAAAGTTTACTGCTTAATGTAGGCCTTCTTAAAGGTTGCTTAACTGATACTTACCGCAGTTGTCACGCTTGGCAGGGGAGTTGACAACGGCAATTTTTAATTTCTAGTTGTTATTAGGAAGTTACTTCTGATATTATTTCGCCACTACACAGTACGGCGAGGCCGTGACGAAAGATACGTATTAGATTAAAAAACATGTTTCCATTCATAATTACTGCTCAAAATATCTGTTTATTGAGTGGTGGTACTGGGTTCTGGCCCCGATTTAAGTTCTTGCTGCGGGTAAAGTTCGTTCTAATTGGCCACGTGCCAATAAAAAGGTATCGCTTTATCTACTTTCCAAAACTTAGGCTTTCTTATCATACCTAAATATAGATGGTAGGCTCGTAACCTATATCGATGCCACTATTTACGAATGCCTATATTCCCTGTGAAAAATAATAACACAGTCTAATGAACTCTTCCCTGTTTTTTGCTGTGATAATAATATGTCTTATGAATGTATGACATATTTGTAAAAAACGTTTGTATGAAGAACGCTGATAAAATAATCAATCAGCAAAATTCATAAGAAGTTTTGTGTTTGTACTTATCAGCTAATTAAGTTTTCTACTTAACTTGTAATTGACTGATAGGTAATGTCAAAAGGGATTAAACCGCGAACTGTACGTTTTAAGTGTAGTAATGATTTTTGAAAAGCGGTCTAGGTGCGACCCGAAAGGTCCACACGACTAACTTCCTAGTGGAAAGAATAAAAAAATATCATGTGTTTTAATATGTGTTTAAATATCAAAAAGGCAAGGCGTGGTGAAGAGTGCACGCCTTGCAATACATAACGCAGTGTTGGTACCGACTTTGTTATATGGCAGCGAAACCTGGGTATGCCAGAAGAAGCATAAAAGCAAGTTGAATGCAGTGGAGATGCGATCTCTTCGTAAAATGTGTGGCGTTACCATAGCCGATCGAAAGCGAAACGAAGAGATTCGCAAATTTTCAGGATTGAAAGATGACCTTATCACAAAAATTGATAGGGGCGTACTCCAATGGTTTGGGCACGTTGAGCGAATGAGTGAAGACCGAATGGTGAAGAAAATATATAGAGCGAAAGTAAATATTAAAAGGTGTCGAGGTAGACTGAGACTAACTTTCGAAGACCATGTGAGCAAATTGCTCGAAGAGGGGAAGGTCAAGAGTACTCGGATACCTAGACATGCATGTATGAAGAAGTTAATGAACCTGAAAGAAGCGAAAGAGGTATGTAAGGATCGTGACACTTGGCGATCTGTTCTCTCTGGCTACCCCCTTAGGGATTGTGCGTGAAGATAAGTAAGTAAGTAAGTAAGTATGTGTTTTAATATTTTATACAATTTTTCATTCGGGACAAAAACGGCTTGACTGTTTATGCTCAAAATTGAATGAGGTCTAAGTTACATAATTATGCGTTAATTGAAACTTATCCCATGTCGATATCACTCTTTGTTTTCGAGATACACGAGGCGAAAATTGAATCTGAACATACATACATACATACATACATACATACGTACATGCGCTCACACGGACGTCCTCTTAAAAACCGTACTATTCTACTCTAAAGACCTTGAAACGTGGAGATATGTTAAAATGCAAATAAAATACATGCAAATAATCTATAACATTTAATCTATTAGATCCTTATACATATTTAATTAAGTTTGAGCTATGAGTATGTATGTGTGTGGTTTGTGTTTGTGTGTGTGTGTGTGTGTGGGTGTGTGTGTGTGTGTGTGTGTGTGTGTGTGTGTGTGTGTGTGGAGGGGGGTGAGGGTGTATGTGTATGTGAATGTGAAATTTGTCAATTTTAGGTTTCATTCTAGCCCACACACATCTCCCACTAACTTTCTGGTTGGCTGGTAGAAAATGCCATATGGCATTAAGTCCGCCGTTTGTACCTTTTAGTACAATAAAGTGTAAATAAATAAATAAATAAATAAAATGCAAAATTGGACCAATTAGAATAACTTCCCACAAGGAAGTTAATAATATATAAAAAAATAAGATATCATTTTGTTACGTACCTCATAGTTACACAATTTTATTATGTCATTACATTGCATTATTTATTTATTTATTATACGGACAACAAAACAGATTGCTGTTTGTAATTAAATTACATTAAAAAAACTCATATTTAAGAGTTATGTTTTGAGACAATAGTATATTGACAGATCAGCACAGAATACTACGTAACATCAGTATAACATTGATTACAGATTCTACATACTTAATACTAAAGTGTTATGGGAATAAGTGTGTATACGATGCAAGTTGTTTTACTGCACTTTGAAATGTCTTGAATATTGGGTCTAAAATAAACAAACCAATGTTTATGGATTTTTCGATGGAAAGCCGACATTCCTATTATTGAGTTATAAAAGAAAGTTTTATTATTATTAATACCTTCGTTAAACTTTAAAAGTGAAAAATTTTGTACTCAAGTTTGTAAGAAAATGTAAAAAAAGGGATCAACCCGCGAATTTCATTACACGCCGAAAAATCTTGATTGTTTGAAAACGGTAGAAATTCGTTAATATGAAATAGGAAATTAGGAATACCAATACAATTTTGTATATTAAAAATAATTGCCCTGACGATATTCAGAGTTTGGACGACAGTAGATATTATCAATCATAAAATTCAGTTATAACAAAAAACTGCTGGACCAATTTTGATGACAACTTGATCAACTACATTTACAGCCTATCAGAAGTCTACTGTTGCACGCAGGCTTCCCCATAGATTGCCTCATTGGAAAGATAATATGTGCCATAGCTCTTGGCTTGTTTCCCTCGTTGCCTCTTCCGACATCCACGATACGAAATGGGGTTGTGGATATTCTAACAACACAACTACACAGTCAACTTAGAATAACATAATTATGTGTCGAATAAAATTACGTCTATATTATTATTTGTTCTCGAGATATGTGACAGTGGTAGAGCTACGCGGCAGCTTTTACTGTCGCACGGATAAGCCGCCGGAATACCAGCGTAAAGCAGAAGTTTACGTCTGCGTATCGCCTGGTGAGTGCAAGTACCCTTAACGTGGTAGTTGAGTTAAATAGAACACTACCCCAGGAGGGTACGTACCAGCACCCCTGGTGGCGGAGAATCCATTGCTGAGCATCTTCATCCAAGCTACCCTACTCTTTATGACTGTGGGTGCTTAAGTTATCCTACGTATTCTGAAGGGAGGGAGGGCAAAAATTATGTAAATTGCAATATACAGTTGCTTTAAAATGACAAATTATTTGTGGGGTTCGGAAAAAAATGTAGCAGGTATAATATATCATACATGTCGCGATATTCATCAGTTGTTATTGTGTGTAAATTAGTTAACATTTTGGAGCATAGAACAGTTATTTGATTGTGGGATACCTTCTAATAAACAAACTACTTTAAAAATTTTTAAAATATAGCTAACGTTTGTAGTCTGTTTTAGTCGTGTGTATATTATCTTAAAAGAAAAACATATTAAAAAAATAGCAAATACATTCCTTTTACAAGATTATTTTCCTTAATTTGAACCATTGAACATTAAATATTAAATAAAAGTAAAATATCATTAATAATTTCGTGAACCGTAAACTACTGCCAGCTTATAAAAAATAAAAAAGTATACTGGAGCTCTCAAAAGTATTGTTTGTAGTCAATAACTGAATATATCAAAATATTCTTATTGAAACTTTTAAGTTTCCTAATAAATCCTATCCAATCAAAGCTATGATGGAAAATTAATACAAGTTTTTAGCAATGTATTATACACCAAAAAAAGTTTTGTATTTACAACAATTACCTACATAAAAGTTTTGCTACCGACCGACTAGAATAATACTTCATTAAAAGAATTCCTGGAACCACAGTCGTCGGCAGATGTTTTTCCTTAAACGATTTGATATATCCAGACCAACAAGGTCTTAATAAAACCTTAATAACTAAAGACTAAAGTAATAGGCCATGGCGAGAATTTATCATTAAGGTAACTGGTTCTACATTCTGTTCATGTAATTCAGTATAAAAGACTTCAACGCGTGCCGGTAAATTGTATAAATAGTAGTTTGTTAGGTAAATAAATTTTATAAGTAATTTTATCAATTCAAATTAATCAAAATAGCTAAACCTGCGTTGTTAGTATGCTAAAATAAAGTATAATGACTATATGAAATAAAGTTTAGTATATATTGTAACCATATCATTTGCCGTGTAGTGGTAGCATATGAAATTTAACTATCCCAGAAATCATTCCGTGGGTGTCGTAAGAGGCCAAAAGAGGACAAAGGGAATTGAAATAGGTCCTGCTAACAATTCAAAATAATAAAAAAGCTGCGCTTGCCAACTCTGCCAAGCGTGGTAACTATGATATACCCCCTATGAGATAATCTATGAGGTCTATTACCAGCAGCAGACTTTTAATAGGCTGTAATGAATGAGTGAGTTAATTAATGAGTTGAAAATGTAACTTGTATTGAATCCGATACGCTACTTGAAGTAAAAGACGTGGGAACTTCATTTTCAATTTATTTCCAACAAATTATTATATAGGAGGAAGTAAATTTATATATTCCGAACGATAACAACATTTTTGTAAGTTTAACAAATATCTTGTTGTAATATTATTTTGTTAAAAGATCTTGTGAATGCTTTATCTCATTTTAACTTCTTTTATCGATAATATTTAAATTAACTAATATATCTGGGTATACTGATCGTAAGGAAAACAAAAAATTATAAATAAATAAATTATAAAATATTGGGTTTAGTGACCTATGTTTTGTTTTAATACGCGGCTTATACTAATTTCCAACCTCATGCCATCGGGTACGGGGCACCTGTAGGCTGGAAAAAGAATTAGAAGCATTCTGTTATATAGTCTGTCTCGTTCACGTGTGCCATTATAATATTTTTAGCGCAGTTGAACTCCCGATAATATTCAAGGTCGTTGTGGTCAATGTCAACCAAGATAACATTAATTTCATTATAACTGTGTATTTAATTTGGTATAGAACAGTTTGACGCCAATGATTTCGGCGGTTGTTATCGAAATCCACCAATTGTGAATATTTGTGCAGGATATATTTTTATTGGTACTTAGATTTAATGAATTTTTGGAGTACCTATCACACTGCATATCAAATGAAGGTGAAATTATTGGATAATGTTATTAATTTAAGATTATACTACAATCTCCTCTAGTAAATCATAATACTCGCTATTTCATTTTGCGTTTTAACAAGTTGTTTAATTAAAATGAATAAAATAAAATGTAAACAAGTATGTTTTATTAGATAGTTTGAAACGACTTTTGATCAAAAAATATGTATTATTTTATTTACATAAACATGAAAGATTCTATAATGCAACATGTATTTTACATAAGTATAGCAAATAAACGTAAAAAAAAAAGGATATAGGCGGTAAAATTTTCTCACGAAACGTAGCTATATATGGTCGTACCAAAAGTCGTTTGCAAATTAAATGGAAATATGTGGGACAACGTAAATTACATCGCTTTCGCCAAATGCCCACTTGAAATAGCGTCCAGTTTTCGTTTTCGATCGTAAATTTATGAACGGAATTGCCATGATACAAAAAAGCCACAAAAATCTGTAAAAGATTTAGGAGCTTGCTGGTTTGCTCGTTTTCTTACAATGTGTTATATCGTTTAGGATATAACACAGTATAAATGTTTTGAAAACTGAATATAATATATAAATTAAAATAGTATTTTAATTTATTTATTTTGTTCGGTTCGATTTCGGTTTCTATTAACGTTACGGTGATAATGGTTACAATACTTATATACTTACTGGATACTTAATATATATTATTGTAATATCTCAATTTTTCTGTACTTTATTAGTTTTAATTAAAATACGTACGTAAAATTTATACGTGGTAGAGCCATGCTGCAGTTATATTAGTAGTATAATTGTAGCACGAATGGGTCGGCTCGACCGGGGAAGGACCACGCTCTCGCAGAATACCAGCGTGAAATAGTAGCTTAATGCTGCTGTATTTCGTATGGTGAGTGTAGAGAACCGGAGACCCTTTTTACTGGAAACGAGGCATTCCATCTTAGTCCTCACGGGTGACAACGCATCTGCATTTTGATTCGTAATCGGGGATAGATGTAGATGTCTATGGGCCGCAGCAACCACTTACCATCAGGTGGACTGTGTGCTCGTTTGTCACCCTATCCTATAAAAAAATACCTTATATACATATAGTTGTAAAACTTGGTAGGTGGGCTTGGCATATATATTAGGCAATAAATATATATGGCCTATATTCAACAGTCGATTTTGATGTGTTTGTTGATTGAGTGGACGATGATATACATATAAAGGAATTTATGGTTAAAGGATTAACAGGAATTTTCTAAAATGAATTATCTATACGCAAATGAGTATAATTCTTTTAATGTTGAGTACGCCATAGAACTGAATTCTCCAATGAAGTATTGGTTATTAAAGTCTTAAATTTCACTGCACGCAAACAATCTTAGTGTGATCATAGTACTCGTAGTAGTATGGCACTGAAGCTAAATTTATCTTATTTTTAAATATTGACTATCCACGTCTACTTCGTCGAAGGGAAACTTTGTGAGGAATCCTAAAACGTCTGAGCAATTAAACATCAAGGTATGCTAAAAATGATTGAATAAACATTCACCGTACTACGGTAGAGTCGTATTTCTTACTACTACTTCTAATATCCAGAAAATACGAGTCTTTAGGCTGTTATTTTAAAATAATACAAAGCGCTGTTTGACAAATTCTTCTGTCTAAGTAATATCTGTATGTTAAATACAGGGAACACGAACTACGACTTCCAAGACACGATATTCACACGTTGTGTGCATACTTAATGATAATTTGACAATATTATGCTTAGAAGCCAACAGTACACAGTATGAAGATAGGAAAAACTAAAAAAGTAACGTTTCGTTTTATGCAATGGTCAATAAGTGGTATTGTTTTATATTATATATTAAAAGTAATTAAACCCCAACTCAAAAATGTGTCCCTACATTGTCGGAAATAAGGATCACACAAGAATTATGTCAAATGTTATGAAAATGGAGGATTGTCACAAGATTACCGTAAGAGTTTAATTAAATATAAATATGTGTGATCTTGTGATTCGAGACAACGCATACTAAGCGTGTTGACTAGGTCATATCTCACCATTGGACTTGACAGTGTTCTGTGAATTTCGTGGATTTCATGGCTAATTTAGTCATCTACTAATTTGTCCATAGTGTCATCATGACTTTGTTGACTGTGCCTTAGGCCATAGAAATTAAAAAAAAACTCGTTTGCAAATTATTTACTGTAATCCTTTGCGCAACAACTTCATTATAGTGAAGATAAAATAATCCTCCGTCGTCAACGGAACGCAAGCAGTATGCGATGTTAATGACCTCCGCCTCGGAACCTGCTTATCTGGAGCTTATCTTAAAAGTAAGTCAATTGAAATATAAGTATTCTTAGGTGCCTTCATAGGTGCTGTATGTAATGCTTTTTATACATAACGAACAACATTTTAAAATATAATTTGCAGTAAAAACATGTTTGAATTAACTTTAAAAAACATAGTATTTGGTGATAGAATATTTTACAGTCTTGATTTGAAGAAAAAAGAATAATAATTATGAAAGTGCCGGCCGTCGGCGTGACACCGAAATTGGTCGGTCGCAGTCCGGGTCGGATTCCATACGGGACCGTGTTTCGATCATTTCACTGACCTACATTCACTCACAACACAGCGGACAGCGCGGAAAATACAAAGTAAAGTGAATTCCGCAATTAAGTATTTTCTTGGAATAAATTTACTTGGCAACCATATTTATAAAAATTAGATTTATTGTTAAGTATATTTTTATTATCTATTATACTATTGAAAAAGTACTATTTACTTCTTATTATATAATTTGATGTATACATTTTGAAAATATAGATCTTATTGTATTGCTCTCTGCATCGAGCTTCTTAGGCTGGGTTTAATAGTCTAGAACTAGATGGTTTCCTTTAATACATTTATTTGTCGGGTGCGGGCGTAATAGGAAGAGCAACAACCTATGATTGCAGGGCCGTTATTCCCGATCGTCTCGAGTGAACACTGATAAGTAAGAAAAAACAGCATTTTAACTTCAAGAAACGTGTGAAAATGTTCTTTCTCCTATTATTAAAGAAGTGAAATAAAAAAATCTAAAAATAGGCTTTTTATTGTTCAAGGTCTTGGGTATGGAAATCAAAATTTATATTCACCTGTTTAATCGACTCCAAGACGAATAGTCTCACAATCACAGTGAACTCATTATCCACCGGCACTGAGGATTTAACAGTTATATGTACTAAAAATCGACAATTATCAACTCGGTTGTAGTAAAATGTAAAATAAAAATAATTTAACTTATAAATTTAAACGATCTTCTTTTCTTTCGATAACCGTGCGCGCGCTTTTTCTGGGAGACTTTTTATATTATTCAATGAGGCACGGGCGTTCGCCGCGGAGCCTTGACCGCTACGAGACTGCGGCCTCACTAAACGAAGCAAGCATTGCAAGCCAGGCTAGCCCCGTCTTCTTGGACTTCATATAAAATACTTTCCAACACTTACTTTTTGCTTCACTGCACTTAATCCGGTCACCTTTGGTAGTTGTTTAAAGCAAAGCTTTGACTTGCAGAATAAAAGCTCATTGATTAGAATTTTTATTTTACTATATGGCAGAGCTTGTTATCTACCCAAGAGTCTGTTACGAGGGTGGTAGACTCTTACCTACATCTGCCGCCTAGCAACAGTGTACCCATTTCTGTGTTCTGGCATAGAATTCTGGTTTAAATGATAAGATTAATAATTAAGTCCTCGGGAGTAGAACGCATCTTTGGTCTACATTGAGTGAGGTTGGATACGGGTATCAATGAGCTGCGGTATTAAGCGAATAAATGATATTATTATTATGTTGTTTACTTTCATATCTCAGCTTTTACCAGTTTACTAATAGCACGGGCCTAAGTCAAGTATATATTAGTGCTATATATAGTTATTCAGTTACCTGGTAGGTTGTGAGGCAATTTTTCTAAGTGTAGTTATGGTTTGTTCTTCAGTTTGCAGAAGCTTTCTAACTATTCTGCATGTATTTAGTATTACAGCTTTCTGTAATAGTTTGTATGTATTGGGTGGTAAATTTAAAGTTTTTATAGAATGGTGTAATTGCGTCGGTATTACGCCTGTTTTCAATATTAAAATGGGCGCTATAATTAATTTTTCGAGTCGAGTTTATTATTATTATTATTTATTCATACCACCAAATCCAAAGTTATCCCAAATATCATATGATATTATAAAAAGAGTTATAGTTTCTTTCAAACGAGTTGATTTATAAGAGTTAAAGCTCTTTAGTAGTAGTTAAGATAAAGCTAAGATAACGTTTATGAACCATTAAAACATTCTTGTACAATGACAATGAATACAGAATTTGAGTCACTTAAAGCGCACTTATTTTCAGTGGCATACTACACTACTCTTTCATTAATAAGCTACAATGACCAATACTTATATTTTAAAATATTAATAATAATTCATATTGACCACACAGACGACACACGGTAGAACGGACTGCCTGTCTAGTGGTCGTAAACGTAATTGCTGATCAAGAAGTAATGGGTTCAAATCCCAAGTCATGTCAAAATCAATTATTAGGTTTTTCTATCAATAATTCTCAGTACGCTGCTACTGAGTACGGATGCTGCAAATATTTCACACCCATGTCTCGGAAAGCACAAAAAGACATAGGTCCTGCGCCTGATCTCTCTCCGGCCGTTTTGGATTAACGTCCTGTTGAACTATAAGAGTGAGGGAATAGAGAGTGCACCTGTGCTTGAACATACACTTGGGCACTATAATCGTGTTCTGTGCAGATGGCTGGTCTCCATTGTGAAGTTTGTAACTCGTGATTGGTGTGACATGTAAACGAGTCAAAAACCGACCGCATCCCGAATGAACTTAATTAACTGTTTTTAGTGTAGGGTACTGGAGTCCAAAATTATCCATTTGAATGATTGATCAGAATGTACCGGTACGCGTAACGAAATGTACCAGAATGATTCGGTCACGAGAAATGAATGATTGATACATGTCTATTCCATAAATATATAATTGTGAAAGAAAATGATAAATATACATGAATATCAATAAAATAAAGTAAATACATAAAAAGACATAAATAAATAAATAATCAGATGGAAGCCCCCGGGAGGGGAGACCAAAAGGCCGAGGGTTAGGGGGAAAGGGATAGAAACCGGCGGACGATGCGGGCGGTACCGAAGAGCACCGACTTCTGCATTTGAGCCCAGAGCGGTCCGTCACGGAATCTCAGTAGCCTCGGATGACCCGAGAGGCTGACCGGGATTAGCCCATACACAAAGACGACTACAGGAATAATTTCGGTCGGCAGACCACCCCCCATGTCAGTCACCTCGTGAGACAGGTCCAGATATTTAGTTTTCTTTTCTGATTCGGCTTCCACGAGGTTCTCGCCATATGAAATGGTAATATCGACCAAAAATATCCTTGATTGTGCCCTGTCCATCAGCACAATATTAGACTTACTCGCAAAAATAGTCCTGTCTGTGATGATGGCCCGGTTCCAGTATAGTCTGGCGCGGCCATTTTCGAGCACGGCTTTCGGCAAGTACTTATAATAATGCAGTTTCCGATCCACGAGACCGTATTTCAGAGCGAGCTCCAAGTGTAGAATTCTGGCTACTCTCACGCTCAGTGTTAGAAAGCACCGAACAATCGGAGATGACATCTGTAAGTAACTCACCGGGTTGGCAACAAGCTCGACGGACGTCGACGGTGCCATCCTTTACGATGTATCTACGATAGTTGTTGATCTTAATAACCTGATACTGTATTACACAGACAAAACCCTCGGTATCCCCGAAGAGGTCACTAAAACCTCCCATGGAGCACCTTATCCTTTCATACGGTCTCCCGGTCGGAAATTCTATGTACGGCCGGGTCGTTGGCTAAGGATAGAGGGGTAAGCCCTTTATCACAAGAAATGACATCATTATAGAATGGATCATCTGATCTCGCGAGAATGTAATTACGGAGGCTGCACACTTCGCCATTATGTATGTTCCGCGTGCTTAAAAAACTACGGCCACCATGCTTTCGCGGCAAGTACAGCCTCATTACCGATGATCTCGGGTGATACATTCCATGGGACGTCATGGCAGTGCAGACTTTTCTATTCAGGGTGTTAAATTCAGTCTGAGTTCACCTGAGTATGCCAAAGATATACATGAGGACAGGCGTAACCCAACTGTTATATGCGTGTGTCTTATTCACACTGGACAAAAGGCTATTAATTAAGCACTTTGGTCAAGCGTACGTAAAACACGTCGCAAACTGACTGTTTCATACCCACCTCATCGATACCGATGTTCTGTGATATACCCAAGTATCGGTATGTTTCAGCCTCGGAAAGGGTCTTTAAGTTAATGGGCAGAGTCTGTATAACTCTGTTTCCTCAGAGTTCAACCCTTCCCCTTTCAACATGGATGACCGCACACTTATCCGACCCTAACTTTATGCTGATGGAATTGCCGAATCCACAAGTGGTGTTAAGCAATTCCATAAGATGGAAGCGCCAGGTTATCTGGAAGAAATTGCTGCATAGCGATAGGACCGCCTTTTGTTTTTCTCTTTATTTGTTTCTTGTTATGTCATTTGTTTTCTTAGTGTATAATAAAGGGTATTGTAATGTATTGTACTTTTGCATGTATAATAAGGATCTCTTAAATACCTTAGAATTTTATTGCAATTAAGCTTGGCACTCGTTTTCGTCTCACCTCTTTTATCGGACAAGCCGACAACCTAGGTCATCTTTTAATATTTACATTTTTGGTGGAATAAAAGATAACAATGGATAAAAGAAATATTATGTGAACTAGAGAGTAATAAGAGGAAATATGTCAACCGTTTTCATAGTACAACTTGCTGAATTGCTGTTGTTTACCCAATGAAGAAATATTAGCTTGCCTACCTGACATTGAAAGCATGGAAATTTTTTTTAAGTTATAAATGTCAGCCGACACATTTTTGGACAGTTGGAAAGACCTACGAGTATGTGCAACAGTGGTTTTAAAAAGGCTAAACATATTTCATTAAATGAGTCGAAACCAATGTTTATACTTTTTTTTAATAAAGCGATCCTTTTAGCATATCAACAATCCTTTGTATGGGAAGGCAGCAAATTCACATTTTCTATTAATGTAAGATATGATATGATAAGAGATGTTTTGATATTTATTTTCGTATTTTTAATTCACGTGGGTCATATGGGGCAGTAAAGCCGGTTGGTTACATTGATTTTAAATATGTAATGCCATAAGTACTTAGTTCATTAAGAGCTAATTTGCGTACTTTTTTAAACTTTAACCTGTTATTATTGTTATCGTTATAAAAATAAACATATTTAAATAATTAGTAATTATAAAACAAGTAACCGAGTAATAACAATAATCATAATACTAGTTAAATCTAAAAAAAAAAACTATTTGCGGGCGTATATCTCAGATGAATAATTTATAGGTATCTTCTTTATAATTTTCAAAATTAATATTTAAAAAAATCTGAAAATGTTCGTTTTTTATAACTAGCTCTATTTCTAAAGGAAAAATCAAGAACACTGTCTTAATACTTATCTCCTTGCTAGCTCTGTTAGCGATTATATACTCTTTGCAACTTTGCTTACCACCCACTCGGACTTCGCAAAGGTAGGCAGAGTGCTTTATAATTTTCAAAATTAAGTTATAAAAAAATCTGAAAATGTTCGTTTTATTAACTAGGTCTATTTCTAAAGTGAAAAATCAAGAACACTGTCTTAATATTTATCTCCTTGCTAGCAACTCTGCTAGCGATTATATACTCTTTGCAACTTTACTTGCCACCCACCCGGACTTCGCAAAGGTCGGCAGAGTGCTTTATAATTTTCAAAATTAATTTATAAAAAAATCTGCCATTAGCCTTTGAGCGAGAAAAGAACCAGCCCTCTTATACCGGATACGGTTCCTTTAGGAACTGCACTCCACGTAGACTCCACGGACAGTTGGTCTCTAGTGCAAATGGCACAAATATGTAGTTATTTCTGAGAGACTCATATTTGCGCCACTTAGTTTAGCTGCTTCTGATGCCCCCGGCTTTAAAGTCGACGCTTTGGCCAACTACGTACGCGACCCAAGCACCTAATACATCTGCCGGATACTCACCGTCCGCGCCAACAACCTACCCGTCAGGCCGGCCATTGGACGATGGTCAAAGGCCTTCGACCAGTTACGCCCAACTGGCAGCTGCCCCAGCAGTACCAAGGACAAGGACAGCTGAGGCACCAAAACCAAATCCGAAAAAAGCTTCCAAGAGATAGTGGCTGAGTGCTTACCGGACCGGACGAAACACTTCGAGGTGCTCAAAAAGAAGTTGGGCCACCCACTGAATGCTCGTCCGTTCGGGAAGGGGGTTAGGTTCACCCCCCAAAGTCCGGAAGAATTCCGGACGGTGCAAAAATACTTGATTGAGATCACCGAAAAAGTACCAGCCATGTCCTGTTACTGTTATACACCCGAAGTGGACAAGCCCACAAAAGTGGGCATTCAGGGACTGCCAGTGGGCACGGATCCATCCGCGATAGAGGGAGCTATCAGGGCAAAGGGGTTCCCGATAAAATACGTGAAAGGGATCCCCCCCCCCGTAGAGGCAGACCTGGGTGCCTCTACTTCGCGCAGCTGGACCACCTGAGCCTGGAGCGCCTCAATGAACTATATCAAATCGACGAACTCCTGTTCATGAGAGGAGTCGTCATAGAGGCCTGGCAAGGACGAGCGGGACCATCGCAATGCCACCGCTGCCAGGCTTTTGGACACGCATCCAGGAATTGCTTCAGGCCAGTGAAGTGTGTTCGCTGTATCGGAGACCATATCGCCAGCAACTGCCCAAGGGGTAGAGATGAAGAACCGCGATGCGCAAACTGCGCCAAAAATCACACTGCCAACGATCGCCGCTGCCCAGTCCTGAGGAGGGTTGCAAGGAAGCAGAGGATCGCTCTTCCGGGCCTACTACCAGAAGAGCCCAACAGGGTCCCCCAGAGTCGTCCCAGGGCCGTGGTTCAGGAAGACGGGTGGACTACAATTAGAGGAAAGGGAAGGCAACCCGCCCCCCCCCCACCCGTCATGGAACGGTGGTGCCGATTATCACCATATCAAAGGCAACCACCGGGGCGACTCTCCAGCCCCCCGCTAACGACGTAATTGAGCGCCAAACCTCTCAGAGAAGTAAGCGGGGGAGGAAGAAGAAGGAGAAGGTGCAGCCCCCTTCTCAGGCAGCAACCTCTACCCCAACCCCAGCGGTAACGATATCCCAGGTGTAGGTTACCAAACAGAAGAAAACCAGAATGGGTAGAGTGCCAGAAAGGGCTCTATCGGAAAATAGAGCCCGTTCTACATATAGAGCGCGCTCTACCCATACACAGAGAGTAATGCAACAACACCCGAGACCAGTGCCAACGCCTTCACAGGCTCCGAGAACACCATCAGCGGGCTTCGAGACTGCTGACGCTATCCAGCGCTTGGTTGGCATAGCAATCGAAGTCGGCAGTCAGGTCCTGGCCGAAATTAGAGCCGGGACAGATCCTATTACAGCGGTGATGAAGGCGAATCTCACCTGCGCCTCCGCTACTGGAACCCGGATGGAATCCAGCAGAAGCTGCATGAACTCCGCACTGTCGCCCAACAACAAGGCATACAGGTCATCTTGCTGGGAGAGACGAAATTAAACCCGAATACGCACGTAAAGCTGCCCAACTACCACCTGTACAGGAGGGACTAGGTCACTTCTCAAGGGGCCGCCTACAGAGGGACGGCGGTTCTAGTAAGAAGGGACATCGTCCATCAAGAACTTGAGCTACCGGAGTACCAAACGATGCGCTCTATCTGCATAAAAATGGAGGTGGCGGGCGAAGAACTTAGGATCTACGCAGCATACCGCCCGCCAGGGGCTCCATTCTGCTCCTCAGACGTCCGGACGGTGATGGAAGGCGAAACTCCGACCATCATCGCTGGGGACCTAAACGCCAAACACCCGACGTGGGGGTCCAGAGTGATCAACCCGCCGGGTCATGCACTATTTGAAGACGCCGAAAGATACGGCTATGACGTCTTAGGTCCCGAAGAACCCACACACGTTCCGATAGATCCACGGAAACGTCCGGATGTATTGGACATCATGCTCTCTAGGAACGTCAACTACCCGATAATGGTAGAGGTGCTCTACGACCTGAATTCACAGCACCTCCCGATCTTGATTACCCTTGGCCTAAAGGCGGTGACTACGCCGCCCAGAGCATTTAAGACACGTGTCGACTGGAGGCTCTACCATC
Organism: Parnassius apollo; assembly: GCA_907164705.1. Classification (NCBI taxonomy): domain Eukaryota; kingdom Metazoa; phylum Arthropoda; class Insecta; order Lepidoptera; family Papilionidae; genus Parnassius; species Parnassius apollo. The sequence goes on along the minus strand of CAJQZP010000359.1, from coordinate 4,529,345 downwards.
AATACCTGCAAGAGAGACCTCCAGCACACCACCCCTTAAACACAGCGGACGACGTAGAGACCGCTGCTACTAGATTGACTAAGGCGATTCTGGAGGCCCTCCACGCTGCCTCTACGATCGTCCCGATATCAGCCAGGAAAGACGATCTGCCGCTACAGATAAGCGTGCAGATAAAAAGGAAAAGGGCATTAAGGAGGCTCTGGGCGCGTACGCGCTGCCCGAGAATCAAAACGCAACTGAACACCCTGTCGGAGGAACTGTCGGTTGCAGTCCAAGTACACAGAGGAGATGCCTGGGAGCGACGCATATGGAAGGCGGAAGAGCATGATGCGTCGCTCTACAAACTGAACCGACAGTTAACTAAAGCCAAACCTCCCGTTTGACCGCTGACCAACAACGCGGGCGAACGTCGTTACGATGCCAAGGGTAGAGTGGATATCCTAGGAGAGCACTTCGAGGAGCAATTTATGCCGAACCCAGCAAGTGCGGAGTTCATGGAGCTTCATGCCCGGAAGAAGAGTACAGTAGTTCCTGTCGTCGCCCGCGCCGCCTGTACCTCATGTTTCTCCAAATACAACATGGTTCTCCTGTCGCCACACCAATCATGTAATATATGCCTATATTCCGCCCTCCAACGCTTTCAAAATGACTGCACAAGCTTGTCCAATAAGGTAGGACGTGAAAGAAATGGAGGTTTTCATCGTCTATATCTATAGCGGGTAGGTACTTCAAAGGCGTAAGAATTAAAAAATGTGCTGGGGTTAAAGCTAAGCTAGTGGTCACTGGAAAACATACGGAATAAAGGGCGGCTATTCATAATGCACTCGATCTGTGCGAGTACAGTGCTTAATTCTTCAAAAAATAAAAATTGATCTCCGATCACGAGACTCTTTAGACTTTTAATATTGCTATCCCAATTTTGCGATATTTTTAAAATTCTAAGTTTTCAGCTAAACATGTGCGACTTTGGAGGTTTTTATTTGCCATAGTTTTTATTTAGTACTCTTCCTTGAGGTGAAGTTTTTCATCCATGAAGCTAGCCGTGTTTAGATCACCGGCGAGCTCTATGTGTACAGCGCGAGTAGTCAAACATACGAAAATACAAACAAACGCCTTCGTGGATCTTACACCACGTCCACGAGCAAGCGTAAAGTTTAAACGGGCCAAAAAAATCCGAATCCGAGTGCATAACGGGCTTTGCGAATTGTGTTACACGACAGGACCTATGGTCCGCCATTTCTGGGAATGACGGCCTAGGACGAACTCGAAAACAAGAGATACATTTAGCACAGCACCCGATTGCGAATTAAGTTGCGAGGAAAAAGAATCCAGTAGTTTTGACGCAAAATAGACATCAACAATTTAGGACCACCGTGACAATTCAAATTGTGGTGATAATCGACTAATAAATTTAAAATATGATCCTTACGCGGTAAAACAATAGGGTGTCGTTGTCGTCAGATGTTGGAAACTTAAATGCGAGTTAGATAAACGACCACCTACTCTAATAATCCCATTTTGTAAAAATGGTTTTAGGCATTAAAAAGCGCGACTACAAACCTTGCTTGATTGCTACCTTGCAGTCTCATCGGCAAAGTGTAAACGTTGAAGTTCACGAAATATGAATAATTCTGCATAGTCATAATCGGCTGCAGTGATAATGACTTAGCGCCAAAAGCTTTACAAATCGGCAAACGTAAATTACGCCACACAATAATTTCGGAAAAAAAAATAGGAAGAGAAACGACTTGCTATAATAATGATTGGAGAAACTTCACTTAAAGTATTCCCAACCAAAGAGTGTTTCTTTTCTTCCGAGGGTTGTGATATTGAAGAAGGGTTAAAATCAGCTATGGGTCATTCCGTGGGCCCTAACTTAATCTAAGGTGGTCCTTGAAACCAAATCAGGTGATCCATAATTTGCACCGGAGTAAGTCCACGCGACAAACAAACAGCAGGATTTCTTGCTCCGGGCACATAAGAAAGTTTTTCGATACTAACTCGCTTTGGATCTTGGTCACTCGATTTGCGACGAAAGAACCGCAACGATGGGGTGAAGAATGAAACCAACATAAAGCGACTGTTGAGCCGGAAAAGTTAAATATTTTATCGATATGAATGCGACAGCAACAACAACAGCTGTGATAAGCTTGGCAAGAACCATAAAGCTCGAGACGTGTAAGAGACACAACCTTATGAGGGAAAACCTTTGATTTAGATTCAATAAGGCTGACCGAATTCTCATCATCATTCTGGACATGGAAATATACAACGCCCCTGTAAGCTTTCTCGGTAGCGTCTGCAAAACCAACGACAGTGACGACGCTATCTCTGCTGATATTTACATGACGTGGTATTTTAATTTCACTTAGTAAAGAGAGAAATTCCTCCCTAAAGCGTGGCTACAAACGAACAATGCTATCAGGCGGTGTGTGATCCCAATCACATTCACACAACCAAAGTTGTTTAATTAAAATCCTAGCATACAATACCACACGTGTTCGTCCGTCCGAGCGTCTGCGGTTTTACTCAGAGACCCTAGGTGCTACAAATCTGTTATGTGACATAGCACATACATATTAAATATCGCCTACAAAACTGTGAAATAAAATCTTAAAAATCATTTTTATTTTGTGTACTTCCCACACAGGTATTTTTATATTTGGAGGATGATTTTTTTACCCGTCTATTCTATCGTGTGGGTTATCGTTGGATAGTTCTTTAAAAACATTGGGGGTATGAAAGAACATCTTTTCGGTTCAGGGGTTCTTATGCGAAATATTAAGCTTTAAAGTCGTATTTTTCATTAGGGTCATGTGTTCCCACCTCTCTACCAACTAAACCGCTTTTTTCGGTTTTTCGGAAATGTGAAAAGTATACTCAATGGTAGCATATATAATGAAGTTAAAAAAATCATTACATCTAAGTAGGAATAATAAGTTAACGAGTAATAGTCGACCAACTTATAAAATGCACTTGGATTAGTAAAAATTTCGTTAGAACTCCATAGAAAATGACATAAAACTAGCTGCATTATAACATTGTAATGTTATTGTGATGAAAGAAATAAATATTTTATAAAAAAAAAAGGAATTATATACATTACTACTATATTTTTATTTTTTTTAAATGCGGGATAGGCAGGAAGGATCTTTCTTACTAACTTACTACTTTCGCTAATTTTTTAGTTGGTAGTTATAGCAAGCCTCATTCAAAGTGTTCATACAATCATATAGCCTCATACAGTTTCATTCGTCATACTCTTTGTTTACCCGGGCGAGGTTCCCGACGTTTCGGGCGCTTTCCAGCACCCACGGTCACGGGGGACTGAGATGACTGACGTCCCGATGTCATTGTTAAACCCGGAGTACCTTCAGCTTTTTTAATTATTATAAATATACTCCAGGTAGGTACTCCGGGTTTAACAATGACATCGGGACGTCAGTCATCTCAGTCGCCCGTGACCGTGGGTGCTGGAAAGCGCCCGAAACGTCGGGAATCAAAAATAAAAGTAAATAAAAAGTAAAAATAAACGCGATAAAATCCGTAAAAGTAGTTCTAATCATGTATAGTGTTCGCGTAAATATAAGAAATCATTATTGTTTTTTTTTTAATTTTTATTTAATTGTTCGTCGTTTGTTCGTTACTTATCGAACATAAAAATTTGTTTATTCGTCTTTTAATTATTTATAATAAATTAAACAAATTTCATCGTTAGGTTGATGCCTTATGTTCCCCTTATGGTAAATTTTTGTTCTAATGCCTCCCCTCTCCCCTTATGTTGTAAATGAATTAATTTTTACTAAATATAGTTTGTTTGATCGCTATTAATGAGTGTTCGATCATAAAAATACAATTAAATTGTTAATAATTGACCATAAAAGCGAGCGAAGTGAGCTCGGAACAAACAATTTTTATAAGCGAATAATAACGAACAATGATAGTCAACCAAATCTACGAAGTACGTTTTGACGTTTAACATTAATCATTCCGTAATAACTTTGTACAAGCGTACTTACACCATTTAAAATAACCTTTTACGTAAATCCGAAGAATTATGAAGTTACATATATTTCATTACAACGTGTATAGTTTTTATCACTGATGTAAATTCGAATCTTTCAAACAAAGCAAAATATTAAACAAATAACCTGTACCAACTTTTTTACTTGACGTCGTTTCAATGATATGTCGCTATGTACCTTACCGTACTGTTTCGATGATTAAAATTCATTGTTATGGGAATAATCGGGAAAAATATTCAAATAATCGAATCATCAATTTTTTTATGTATTATTTGTTTAATAAAATTTTTATTTTTAAAATTCCTTAATTTTTTTGTCATTGTAAATTTATGTAGGCAAAAAACTTATATAGAAGGCTGCGTTGATAAACTACTACGCAATTTGAACCTCCCGCCATTTCGTGAGTTTATTGTGCGTAATTTCATGTTTGTCTTCTTGTTTTGTGACTGTTTTAACTTCTTGGACTGTTTCTTCTATATTCGTTGAAGCATGTGCCCATGTCACAAAGGATAATTGGGCAAAAGTGATAGAAAAAATATTGATTATGAATGACTTTGAAAGACACATTAATTTTTACTGCATTACTGAAAATCAAATAATAATTAATTTAAACAAAGACAGCTCGACTAGTTGTACTGAAAGTGATTGAATAAATTTATTTTTAATCTAGTTTCAATCTTAAATTTTTATAACTGTGCCTGTAGAAATAAGCAGTAACAACAAATACGAAGAAACTGATAAATCTTGTTTTAAATTATCTGTTTTTGATTTATTGTGGTATTATTCAAACTAAAATGTAAATACTTACCAACTCTAAATAATCGATATCGTAATGATTTCTTAAATTTACGCGAACACTACACATTGAATAAAACTAAATTTACGGATTTTATCGCGTTTATTTAACTGATTTTACTTATTTTTAATTCCCGACGCTTCGGGTGCTTTACAGCACCCATGGTCACGGGGGGGGACTGAGATGTTTAGCGTCCCGCGCCTACGTCACAGTGACCGAGTGAAGCCGGCCACAGTCGAGCGTGTGCCTGCTGTACTACCATATGTCAGAGGAGTCACAGACAAGGTTGGCTACATCTTGAAGCGAGCTTCCATTAAAACATACTACAAGGCGCCGAAGACGATTAGTCAATTTTTACCATCCGTCAAGTGTAATATCCCTCTACAAGATGCAGGAGTGCACAAGTTAGATTGTGAATGTGGTCTCTCTTACATAGGTCAAACAAAAAGATCCATAGAAACCCGCGTGAAAGAACATATAGCTGACGTGAAGCACCGACTTCCCGGAGAAGTTTGCAGCCTGTGAACATGATCAGGATCGTCCCCAACATTACATCAGATTTGATAAACCACAAATCCTCGCAAAAGAACACCGTTTCCTACCTTGGATGATATGTGAGGCTATTGAAATTAAAAAATATCGTAATTTCAGTAGAGAAGATGGATGGGTGCTGCCATCTGCTTGGGATCCTATAATAACAAAACTAAACCCAAACCCAAGCATACCACTGCAAGACTTCAAGATACTGAAGCTCGTTTTGCGAAAATCGGACCGAAAAATTAATATTAAAAAACTGAAGGTAGCCGGGCTAACTATGACCGGGATAGCTATGACATTGGGACGTCAAACATTTCCGTACCCCCCCTGAGTATGGGCGCTGTAAAGCACCCGAAACGTCGGGAATTAAAAATAAGTAAAATCAGTTTTAAGAATCGAATATTGTACGTTGGTTGGATGCTTGGTGCAATAAGTCTAGCAGCTGTCAAAGTGTATTTCTTAGATTTGATCATGGAGGTTAGAGAGAAACAGAACGATCGCTACGTACTAAAGCATAGCCCGCCTGTCCCTGAAAATTTGTAGAATTTATAGAGGCTCTGCGGTCAGTGAGTAGTGGCTGAGAAGTTAGCTGTTTATGAGTACAAGTAGATGAAGTTAGTTGAATAATGTACAAATTTTCTTCGCGACATTGGTGCGAAAATAAAAACTTTAAAAAAATGGAGAAATATTTTATTGTGCATGGATGTGCAAGTAGTTTAGCATCTGATCGAAAACTAGACTGAAAATGACTTTTATTGAGAGAACTTAGCATCGCAGCGCCTCACTTATTGTGTCCTTATTTCTGGGACACTATTTTCTACAGTGATCGTCCTTATACTCTTTAACCTCCATGGATTTGATTGACAATAGTTAAAAATAAAAATACTCAAAAATAAAAAATAAAACAAATAGGACTAGATTCACTGAACTTGTAAATTGCATTATGTTATAGTATCCTCTTATTAGTCTGTGCTGCGTATCCTCTTATAGTCTGTGATTGAAAGTTAAAACTGCTCTTAGTAGTCTGTGAAACTGATGGAAATGATCGAAACGTAGGGTTTTTGGCGGGAACTTGGCCGTCGACAAATTGTCGCTCCCAAACATTGTCGCTTGAATAATGGTTTGAAGTGGATTTTTATTCGTAAAAGTGATGCAATTTTGTGAATTAAGTGTCTGCACGTATGAACTATTAGAGAAAACGACGAAACAATTGCTTTGATGTTGATATAAACCTCAAGTTATTTAGATCGCTTGGGGCCTTATGAACTTGAGTGGCTGTCGTCATCAACCTTCCGCTGGGTTGAGTTATCGTCATAATCTCCAAAAAACTTCACAATGAGACGGATCACCATATTGTGAGTAAAAAAAATATAAAAATGAAGATTCTGAAAGAAATGATAGCCTCAGAAGGGCTAGAACCCAGAGCCGTAAAGTCAGTTAAATAAATAAAAAATGATCGAAACAGAAAAATATATATATGTACGTAAACAGAGAATGCAATTAGACAAAGCGTAGACCGTAGACAGAGAAACCTATAGAACAATGATTAGCGTGGCCTTGAGTGAGAAAGAACGATAACGTAGTTTTAAGGTTATACAATAATCTTTATGACTTTTAAACATATTTATATAAAAATTTTAATTGTTCTAAGAACTGAACTGAGCAAGATTCACCAATCTTAAGCTCACAAAACACTTTTTTCTCACTTAAACCAACTTGTAAACTCCTTAGATCGCTACGAATTGTCAAATTTGTTAGCAAAGTGTAGTTTGCTAAACAAAAAAAAATCGGCACGGAGAAAGGAACAAACAATCCAACCACTCTATCTCTTTTCTATGCAAGACGTATGCATAAATCTATCTTTTTCGTGTGCGAATGCAAAAGAAGGCGTCAATTTGTCTATAGGTTTCTCTGTCTACGAGACAAAGTGATATCTTTTGTGGCAGTCACACAAGACAAAGAGCAACTTACGCCGATGTCGTGTAAGGAATGAAATAGAACGAGGAGATTTTTTGTTTCGCTGAGCGTGCCGCGCTAAGTAAAATTTGACAGCTTACGTGTTACGAGGTAGCGAGGTATAATCTTTGTATAAAATACAGTTTTACGTGTTTTATGTTAAGTATTTCATATAATATTTTGTTGTGAACAATTTAGACGTAGTATTCCAAACATTTTATTTTAAAACATGGTGCGGTATAAAAGTGATAGTGGAAGGAAAATGCCGGGGTTGTCTTTTCATTCGAAGTATACTTTATCGGTTACTAGGCATTCTGTAACATTATAGGAAATCCATTTATTATGTATAATGTACTCTAGACGTAAATTTATCGTTAAAAAGTACCAAAATAACAATTGCAAGTTTAACCTAAAATCTTCGGTGTGGCCAACTTTTCTATAAATTATTACCCACTATTATAGGAAATAATAATAAGTATTCTGCAGTGTCTATTAATTAAATATCTAAAAGATTTAATGGCTTGTTGCATTTTTCCTGGGCATGATAATTTGTGTCGGAATTGGATTGTAGCTACAGAACGAACAAATTGGACAGCAAAACCGTCATCAAAATTTGCAGCAGACATTTTAAGGATAAAATGTTAATAATAAAGAATAAACTTACTCTGTTGTTACCTTATGCTGTACCTATTCTTGTAAATATTCAGTTAATGACATATTAGTACTATTTAGTACTATTATCTTGTTAGTTGCAAACATTATTTTATGCATTTTAATAGCAATAAATGACTGAGACAGGCTTCTTTTAGAATCTAAGTGAATAATAATCAATATTAAAACTTGAATCTCGTTCAGTTTAAAATACCAAGCACTTCAATTTTCTGTAAAAAGCGTCTTCCTATATTATATTTTTAAAGATAATTAACTTTTAAATGAAATGAAACAAAAGCCTATATTCCAACATCTTCCTCTTCAATTTATATGAAGAATCACTTATGGAAACTGAAAATAATTTAAGCATTCATATAAGTCAACAATATTAAATAAAAATAATATTATTTTTCCTCGATTCGATACGGAATTGAAGGGTTAAGTGGACAAAGGTGTAAACTAGCAAATAGTTCTAAACGACTAACGAGCGTTTGAAAATAATAAATAATCAAATGAACTTAGCAACTTAAGCGTATAGTTTTAAAATACAATCTTAGTACCAATACTTAGATAAGATTGATTATTTTATATATTATATAAAAAAGAATGAAAATGTGGACATAATACCTGTCCTTCATATAAACCGTATTAAGTTTAGTTAAGAAGAACTTACAAAGGCTCTTTGTGGGAAAAAAATTAAATAACATTATTTATACGAAAAAGTTTTATTATTAAAAAATAGGAATGCCACATGCATGTACTTACATACTATTTATTTATTACTCAGAATTTCGTTAATAGCAGTGTTCCTTTTCAGGGTTACTATACGTACTTAATTTATAATTTTATAACTAGTTGTGGGGTAAATTTTTCCTTACACATGTAACTCTGTCTACGGAAAAATATCTGTTACTACGTTTGTAAGGTTTGTTGTGCAAATAAACTTGATTATTTTTAATAAACTTATTAAAAGTTTATGAATGAACTTATTAATAAAGCAACGGCATTAGTTATCTTCTCTATGCAAAAGCCTAACCGCCTGGCCACGGGATCGGCGGCACGAACAGCTAAGCGGCAGGCTGGGCGACAATTCGCGCGGGGTGAGGGCCACGGGCAGTCAAATTTGCCGCTGCGACCAGATAGGCCGAGAGTGAAATGTCTTTATCAAAGTTATCTCGATATTACTTAGAAAGTAATTGTTTTTTGATTTAAGACATAATATTCGGAAGAGATTACGGAGTTCATGATTTGATTATGAATCGGGTTATAGATGGAGACTTCCACAAAAAATAGAGAATGCATCTAGAAAAAAGTTTTAAGTAAATACAAGAATGAGTGTCGAAACCTGCGTTTATATTCTTGTTAATATTCAATCAGAATTGGAGATAAAAGTCAATGCGGATAGAATTTTAAGTTGTTTTTGTCGGCACGGGCGGGAAAAGGAAACCGCCAAAACGTAGTCAAGATCTGCAGCAGGAAAATGATGATTTTTATAAACTGTACTACAAATTAAATATCGAAAGAGTTTTCCCTGAGTCAATGGGAATGGCTGAATACACGGTTTTTATTGAGAGTCATAGAAAAGGAGTTAAACTAAGAAACACGAATCCTTAATGTTGGCGAGAATTTTCAAAAACAAATCAAAAGAGTCACTAATATAAGAAGAATAAACGCTTCTAAAGTAGCGGTGGTGTTTACGCGGGCGATTAATGCCAACGAATTTTTGAAACATGAAAGCTTCTTAGATCTAGACACATGGTAGCGTGTCAAGCCCAATTCAAGTAGAACGGCGAGCAGCACCGTGTGTAATGTTACACGAACTATTTGGAGCCACTTTTGACCCCCTCATAACTCAAAAACTATTTCACATAAATGTGTCAAATTTGGCTCATATATTGAGACTTGCGAGATACATATGTGCTTCAAATGTCGTAAACACATCTCAAACGGTTATTTAGATATTAACGTCCAAAAATCGTCATTTTTATCACTGACTGATCTATAGATCAAAACTCTAACCCAGTTTCAGGTAACCTAGAAAGTTCAAATTTGGCATGCAGATAGGTAATTAGGTAAATACAAAGGAATAAATCAAAAACTGGTAAATTTTTATCATTTTATTATAATTTTTCACTTAATTTTATTAGGAACACTAAACTTTATTAATTATTATATTATACTTAACACTGTAATGATGTATATATAATCAGCAATCAGCAATGAAGACTTATGACAGCCGGTCTTAAATATATAATGAGTTGAATACCACCCTTAAATTTTTAATCCAAATATTTCCGTTTTAGTACTGTTACGCGCCTAAGTTGACGTCTGGCACTAGCGCCATCTAGTGTCGGGTAACAGAGCGAGGAGAGCTTTCCAGAAAATTACATGACTAATCTTTCAACCAACAGCGCCATCTAGTATCGAATTGAATCCCACACTCGAACTTTCTGCGCCTGGTCGTTCGGCGCCCGTATTTACAGGAATATTCTGGATGTTTCGGTAGTAAATGTGTATTTAAAGCCGCTACAACCCGCGATCGGGGCAGTATTGAATTTGGCGAGACAAGCGAAGCTTCGGAGCGAAATAAAGTGAATCAGTGTCATTAATTATTAGTGCCTTTTAAGTTTTAATTAGTGTAAAGTGAATTACAGTGTTAATTTTGGTAATTCAATCAGCAGTTTTTATTGTCACGAACCCTAAGCTCGTAACAATTGGTGTCAGAATTGGGATAAAATCATGCCGATTTTACCTAAGGAGGAAACGGAGGGTGTCCGTACCCGAAGTCAACGCCAGCAGGAGACGGACCAGAGAAGATTTGATGATGCAACGCTGCAGACGTCGGGGGGCCAACTGCCAGCCACGGAGGCTGGCCCGTCAGCAGCTCCTACACCTGCAACACCTGACTTAGGTGATCATATGATGATGCTGCAGGAACAGGCCCGCCGACAGGAGGAATAGGCTCGCCAGCAGGCGGAACAGGCCCGTCGGTTGGAAGAGCAGATGCTCCTCATGAAGGACCTTCACGCTACCTTCAGGAAGGAGATAAAGGAGGTGAAAGATAGGGTTTCTCAGCATGAAAACCGCCTGTCGGAAGCTGAAACCCAAATCGCGAAAGCTGAAAGCCGAATCGAGAAAGCTGAAACCCGAATCGACCAAGTGAACAATCGGGTTGACAACGTGATGGCTGACGTGAAGAAAACGCTGGGCGACCTCAAACTGGGGGATGGAATTACAGCTCCCATAGTAGCTACAGCACCTTCGCTACGTGGGTTCAAAGTGCCACCGTTCGACGGGACTTCTTCCTGGTCAGCTTACAAAATCCAGTTTGAAGCCGTTATGAAGGCGAACGGCTGGAATAAAAGTCAGGCCATGACTGCTCTCACCTTAGGCCTGCGCGACCAGGCCTTAACTGTGCTGGAAGCTCTCGGTGAGGAAGTGACTTATGAGCAGCTTGGAGGCGAGATATGGCGACGCTCACCTGGAACACGTCTTTCGTGCGCAGCTTAAAGATCGCGTGCAGCGCATCAATTAAAACCTGCAGCAGTGGGCTCTAGAGGAAGAGAAGCTGGTGCGAAAAGCATACCGGTCTGTACCTGTGCTCATTGAAGGGAACCTGGTGCAGACATTCATCGACGGCATCCGCGACCTTGAAGTCAGAGCTGCTGTGAGGCTCGGGCACCACGAAACGCTTAAGGACGCCTTGGCCCATGCACTGGAGGTGGAAGCCGTGCGGCAGAATCATCGTTCCCATCGCGTCAGGGAGGTTGCAGCAAATACAGTTCGCGATCCTAACAAAGGATACAGCCCTAGGTGCTATGGCTGTGGGGAAAGGGGCCATCTTCGATCCAGCTGCCCTAAGCGAACCCTAGAAAGGGAAGGTGAACGATCTCAGGAGGGTAGTGCGGCCAACAGCACCGCCCAGCAGCAGCAGGGAAACGAGTAAAAGCCAGAACTGCGGGGCGGGTGCTGGCTGATGTAAAAACAGCCCCAAGGATCTCGATCTCACAAACCCATGATGGGAACAGGCTAATCATCAAGGGCGAGGTCAACGGAATGCCGTGTAAACTGACCATAGACACTGGAGCCTCTCGTACGGTTGTTAGTTCCCAACTTATAAGTCAGTTCCTTGGGGACTCCGCATACAACCGAGAACGCTTTAATTTGGTAACAGCTACCGGTCAGCGTATACCCGTCCGTGGAGAGAAGGAGATGGAGTTGAAGCTAGGCAACGTGATCTACCTGTATAATGTCATCATAGCTGATATAATGGACGACTGCATCCTGGGCCTAGACTTTATGAGGAATAATTGTTGTGAGATCGACGTTAAGCAAGGTGTTTTGAAATGTGGACAGGAGTAACTTTTTATGGAAGGTGCCAGGTAGGTACCAGGGAACGTGTACAGCATTAAGAAGATTGTTCTTCCGCCGAGATCGGAAACGATTGTGCCGGTTAGTCTTCCTCGAAACGCTGGGAAAGCTCACCGTTGTGTACTTGTGGAAAGGGTAAATAATGACCTTCCATGGAAAGTAGCTCGAACCTTGGTCAGAACCACTGACATCTCAGGAGTACGTGTGCTGAACCTTTGTGACCAGGAACAGATTATAGAAAAAGGCACACTGGTTGGTACTTGTGAGGAAGTGGATTGGTTACGTCGGTGCCAATATCTATCGAGTGGGACCCCCAGCAAGGATGCACAAACAAGAGTGACCACGCTTTTGGAAAACTGTCGGAGCGCTCTCTCCCCGAACGAAATGGTCAAGGCGAAGAAGTTATTACTCAAGTATACCGATGTATTCTCATCAAACGATGCTGACATAGGAAAGACTGGCTTGGTTCAACACAAAATAAACACAGGAGAAGAATTGCCTATCCGTCAGCGGCCAAGAAGATTGCCGGTAGCACGTGAAAAGGAAGTGGAAATCATGATTGAGGGAATGGTGAGGGATGGTGTTATTGAACCTTCATCTAGTCGATGGTGTTCACCCGTGGTGCTGGTAAAAAAGAAGGACGGCAGCATGCGGTTCTGTGTTGACTACCGCCGTCTGAACGACGTTACAAGGAAGGACAGCTATCCCTTGCCAAGAATTGATGACACGCTGGACATGCTTACAGGAGTAAAGTGGTTTAGCACGCTGGATCTAAAAAGTGGCTACTGGCAAGTTGAAATTGACCCTAAGGATAATGAGAAAACTGCGTTCTCGACGGGAAAGGGTCTGTGGCAATTTAAAATAATGCCGTTTGGATTGTACAATGCTCCAGCAACGTTTGAAAGGCTGATGGAGCTTGTACTTACCGGGCTAATTGGCGATGCCTGTCTGGTCTACGTGGATGATATCATCATCGTGCGCCGTACGTTAGAGTAATACCTTCAAAACCTGGAACGCGTGCTCATGAAGATTCAGAGTGCCAACCTCAAGTTGATTCCGAAGAAATGTTCACTATTCAAATGGCAAGTCAACTTTCTGGGGTATGTAGTGTCGGAAGAAGGTATCCGCACGGATCCGGAGAAAATCACCGCTGTTAAGTATTGGCTGGTTCCAAAAAACAAGATGCAGGTTAGAGCACTTTTGGGTTTGTGCTCCTATTATCGGCGATTTATGAAGAACTTTGCAGATATAGCCAAACCTATGCACAAGCTAACCAAGGAGAAGCGACATTTCTGTTGGGATGAAAGTTGCAATATCGCATTCCAGGAGCTCAAGGTCCGTCTGTGCAGAACACCTATTTTGGGATACCCTGATGCAAGCAAAGAATTTATAATTGACACAGACGCAAGTGATATAGGACTTGTCGGTGTGTTGTCTCAACAGAATGGTGACTAAGAGGTCGTGATAGCGTACTGCAGCAAGTCGTTGTCAAAACCGGAAAGGAACTATTGTGTCACAAGACGCGAATTCCTAGCTGTGGTAAAGTCGTTGCAGCATTTTAGCAAATATCTTCTGGGGCGGAAATTTCACTTACGAACTGCATGCACTAAAATGGCTATTGCAGTTTAAAAATCCGGAAGGACAAGTTGCGAAGTGGATTGAACTACTGCAGGAATGTGACTTTGAGATCGAACATCGCAGCGGGAAATCTCATGGCAACGCAGATGCATTGTCAAGAAGACCTTGTCCTGAAGATTGCAAACATTGTACTAGGCAAGAGAGTAAGTAAGTGGTATCCGTGAGGATGCTCAGGACAGACCACCTCAGCAATGAATGGAAGGACAGCTTCAATAAATCCGGACATCAAGCAGATTCTGCAATGGATGAAGGCCAGTGCTCCCAATCCCAAGTGGAGCGACGTCTCAGCGATAAGTTCGACCACTAAAAGCTCCAGTCCCAATGGGACAGGTTGCTGCTTCAGGATGGAGTTCTGTGCTGTAAATGGGAAAATATTCGGGGAGACAGCTGTCATTTGCAAATGGCAAAAGCAAAAGTACCGGATGTTCTATAGCTGTGCCATAATGATTGTTCAGGAGGCCATCTGGGAGTTAAACGAACTCTACTGAAAATCCGAGAACGGTTTTACTGGGTCCACTGTCGAAACGATGTTGAGGACTGGTGTCGCAAATGTACAAGTTGTGCTGCTGTAAAGGGACCTCAGACTCGTAGTAGAGGTGCATTGAAGTTGTACAATGTTGGTGCACCATGGGAGTGAATAGCTATTGCCGTAGCGGGGCCGTTTCCGGAGAGTGAAAGCGGTAACAAGTATTTCATGGTTGTGATGGATTACTTCACTAAGTGGCCAGAAGTCTTCGCCATTCCAAATCAAGAAGCTTCAACAGTTGCAGATAAACTAGTTCATGTATTCTTCTGTCGTTTTGGAGTACCTTTAGAGATTCACAGCGATCAAGGAAGGAATTTTGAGTCTCAAATATTCCAAGAAACTTGCCGAGTTATGGGTACTCATAAAAAAAGAACGACTTTTTATCACCCGCAATCTGATGGAATGGTAGAACGATTTAATCAGACATTGGAGAGGTATCTAGCAAAAGTTGTAGACAATCGGCAACGAGATTGGGACAAGCACATACAACCGTTTTTGTTGTCATATCGAAGCGCTGTTCACGAAAGTACATCAGTGACACCAGCTTTCGCAAACTTTGGAAGAGAATTACGGATGCCTGCAGACCTGATCACCGGGATACCACCTGATGTCCCACGCAGTATAACCGATTATGCAAATGACTTGCGGAACAAAATGAATGACATTTATGAGCACGTCAGACAATCGAGCCAGCAAATGTCCGAAAAGATGAAAACCCGGTATGACCGCAAAATGAACAACAAAGGGTTCGACGAAGTTTCACTAGTGTGGTTGCACAATCTAGTCCGCAGCAAAGGGAAATCTCCTAAGCTTCAAGCTAAATGGTACGGCCCGTACCGGATCGTGACCTGGATCAACGATGTAACCTACCGGATACAGAAAAGCGCAAGAGGGACTCCTAAGATCGTCCATGTGGATCGCCTGGCGCGTTATTACGAGGCCGATAATGCTCGGGACGAGCATTTCTTAGGAGGGGGCAGTGTTGCGCGCCTAAGTTGACGTCTGGCACTACCGCCATCTAGTGTCGGGTAACAGAGCGAGGAGAGTGTGGCGGCGCTGTCGTCGCACCGCAAGCGAAACACACCGAAGCCTAAATCGCGCTATCAAAATTCCGAATCATAAACAGTATATACACAACACAACACACACAATACTCTTTATTGTACACCAACAAAACATAAATATAACAAATAATGAACAAATAATGAGGGATAAACAAAAGCGGTCTTATTGCTACATAGCAATCTCTTCCAGACAACCCAGAAGAGGAAGTTAATAAAAATAAAATAAGATTAATGGGTAGGGTGCACTAAATTACACAAAAAAAATACAACTTATATACTATAAAATGACAACATACTTAAGGTGTATTAGTGACAAAAACTAAGAGGAGGAAGAAAGAGGAGTTAAAGAGACAAATAGTGTTCCTTAATTTGTTTCTTGAACACATTTAAAGATTGAGCACTTTAATGGACTGGGGTAAGGAGTTCCAGAGTCTTACTCCAAGAACAACAAAAGATTTATCATAAAATGACGAGGAGTGTACAGGATATTGGAGCGAAAGTTTTTCTTTGGACCATAAGGAAAAATCGAGACAAGAGCTAAGAAATTTAAAACGTTCTTTCAGATAAGAAGGACTTGATACATTAAATAAGACGCAGTAGAGCGCAGAAAGTATATGAGTATTCCGACGAAGACGGATTGGGAGCCACTTGAATTTAGTGCGGTATTCCGAGACATGTTCATATTTACGAAGCCCAAATATGAACCGTATACAGAGATTTTGGAGTCGCTCAAGTTTATTAAGTTGCTCCTCGGTGATATCAAGGTAACAAATGTCAGCATAGTCGAGGATAGGGAGTAACAAAGATTGTGCAAGCGTAATTTTGGTGGAAATGGGTAAAAAGTAGTTAAGCCTTCGGAGTGAAGCATAAGCCGCAAACATTTTTCAGCTCACTGCATTAATTTGGGGTGTCCAAGAAAGACTGGAATCCAAAAGGATACCTAAATTTTTCAATACTTTATTGAATTTATATTTAATAATTATGGAATAAAATAATTATATACACGGGGTACATTTTTTATTTGGAAATAGTTCTTGAACTCCCAATAATTATAGCTTGCGATTTTGAAGGGTTTACCGTCAATCCATAAGATCGTGTCCAGTCGAGAATAAAAGCCAGATCCTTGTTGATACATTCAACAGCTTTGGCAACATCTCCGATGGTTGTTTGTAAATATATTTGAAGGTTATCTGCATACAAGTGGTAGAGAGAAGAAATTTGGGATGTAATCGTATTAATAAAGATTGCGAATAAAAGAGGAGATAAGACACCACGTTGTGGAACGCCAGCTACGGTATCAAGCCACGAAGAAAGTCTATCTTGGACACGTTGCCGGCGCCCGTGCAAATAACTATGAAACCAGGAAATTGCAGTTGGATATATGTTAAGAGAACGCAAAATCCCTAACAGGATATCATGATCAACAGTATTGAAGGCATTGCTGAAATCCAGCAACACCAATACTGTGACTTGATGATTCTCCATACCGTGACCAATGTCGTCGGTGATTTTTAATAACACCGTAGTCGTACTATGACCAGATCTAAAGCCAGATTGGAGGGGACTAAGGATGCTATTTCTTAAATAAAAGGAATTAATTTGTTGTTGGACAAGGCGTTCTAAAACTTTGGAAAGGAAAGGAAGAATTGAAATAGGACGATATTCAGAAAAACTTGAAGGATTTGCTTTTTAGGTAAAGGTATGATTTAAGCGTCCTTCCATTGGGAAGGGAAAGAAGATGAGGATATGGAAAAGTTTAAGATATGGGTTATAATAGGTGTTAAAAAGTCCAACAAGGGAATGATCATTTTACGACTGACATCATCACTTCTATACATATCACTTATATATATAGAACATTTTTGAACTATCACACGGAGTGTTTGCCGCTTCCCGGGCAGAACACCTTGCCCGGCGGGAGATCTCCCCTTTTCCTTCTACGGCTACAGTGGTGACCACCCGACGTGACCTGAACACGCAACCAACAACCTTCGGAAACTTCAAGCTTCATCATCGTCATAGAATACCCCACCCATTTGCTCCCGAGCAGATATCGGCTGCAGTCTTCATATCCTGCAAGCCATCTAGCTTCACAATGTTCATCGCAGCACTGAAATAATAATGCTTCCTGTTCCTTCAAGCTACTCTCTGCGCTACAGTGTTCGGCACGGCTCTGAGCCTTACTGCTCGCCTCTGCTTCACGACACTTTCGCAGATTACTTGCCTTCTTCTCGACTCACCGCAGACTACAAGGCAATCTCCTGGCACTTGCACATTCGTCGACAACGAGACTGCACTATCGACCTCCCGTCTGAGCAGGGGGGTGATGTGGCGGCGCTGTCATCGCACCGCAAGCGAAACACACCGAAGCCTAAATCACGCTATCAAAATTCCGAATCATAAACAGTATATATAGAACATCTCCGAACAAACACATGGAGTATTGGCCGCTCCCCGGGCAGAACACCTTGCCCGGCGGGAGATCTCCCCTTTTCCTTCCACGGCCACAAGAGCTTTCCAGAAAATGACATGACTAATCTTTCAACCAACAGCGCCATCTAGTATCAAATTGAAGAACTAAGCTTTCTTGAAGCCCCCACTCGAATTTTCTGCGCCTGGTCGTTCGGCGCCCGTATTTACAGGAATATTCTGGATGTTTCGGTAGAAAATGTGTATTTAAAGCCGCTGCAACCCGCGATCGGGGCAGTATTGAATTTGGCGAGACAAGCTAAGCTTCGGAGCGAAATAAAGTGAATCAGTGTAATTAATTATTAGTGCCTTTTAAGTTTTAATTAGTGTAAAGTGAATTAAAGTGTTAATTTTGTTAATTCGATCGGCAGTTTTTATTGTCACGAACCCTAAGCTCGTAACAGTACTTATAACTAAACTAAGAGTATAGTCGTCTTTCGTATTTATTACGTTATCAACTGGGACTTATTATTAATTATTGTTTCAATTTTTAGCGCACATCAATAGTGTAAGATCATTCCCTACTTATAAATAATGAAATAATAGGAATTTCAAGGCGACGCCGGAGCAGCGACGTGGGAGCGGTGCGATAAAACCTTGACGCTAACGTGTCCGAGTGAGTGGCAGCGCGCTCATCTCATAAGCGCGAGCGCTGTATTGCTGTCCGGTTGTTATTCGATATTTGACCTATGAGGTTGCGATTTATGCTACGAAATTCATAGGTTTTCTTAAAAATACTCAATATTTGTGGTTATATTATTATTACAATTCTTTTAGTAAATACGTACCGCGTGTCTAGATGTTATAGGCAATAGTTTAAATCAAAAATTAGTAATAATTTCAGTATAGTTATAATAGTTATAAGTAGGTATGTATACTTAACTCTGAATGAGTTTGAGAATGAGAACTTATTGGTATGGTAACAAATTGTTTTTCTTGAGAATTCAATATATAACAGGCAATTTGTTACGTAATAGTCTTAAATAATTATTTTTTATTACGTATATTGTACAATGAATCGTACAATAGAATCACGGGTAGGTGACACACTTACCTTACACCGAATTATTTCAACGCCTCCCGATGGAAGCTGTCAATTTCATTCGATTGCTAAGTTTCAGATATTAAGTAATTGTATATGTTCGCAGGGAACAATTACCTATTTGATTAGCCTATGTTATTACTATCCACAAATCACAAGGCCTTAGCCTTGACAGTGCTCTTCTTGACATAGGCTCCTCTATATTTAGTAGAGGGCAGGCTTACCTTGGACTCTCTAGAGTTAAAACCTTAGATGGAGTACATTTTATCAATTTAGATCCAAGTAAAATCAAGTCACAAGAGAGCTCTGTTATAGAGTACAACCGTCTGCACACGTTATACCGCCCCAACTTGGCCAAATTAAATATAAACAGAAAATGCGGGAAAAAATTCCCGATACTGAATGGGCAATACACTCGCACATTTCAAAGGTACAACAAAACAATATAGAAAATTACACAAAAAAGACAATCATACCCCGTAAACGTAGAAAATACAGTAGTTTAACATAAAATCATTTGGTATTAATTTTGTTATAAATAAGTACCTAATAATAATTTATGTACAAAAAGTAATGATATCCCATCAAAAACATAAATGTGAAATGAGAGCCAAGTTCATATATGCCTTGGTTGTTGACTTCATAGACAAAAGAAGTGAGATCTAAATGAGTTCCAAATTCAATGGCCAGTCCTGAAATTTATTTATAACAACATAAAATATCATTTCTTCTTATAACTTAGGATAATATATTGTAGCCTAAGGTCTCACTTGGCTAGTTTTAGTTCAGGAACTTGAAATCCTTATGGAAGTCATACTGGGAAGAAATAAGCAAGTCCAAAGGAATTTGGTATTATGAAATACAAAAATGCCTGCCAACCACTCCTTGGTACAACAAAAAAGGGATTAATAATTGAAAATTCATTACGGCTGTAAACCAAATGAGATTTGGACATAGCAGAGTAGCCGCCCACCTGCATCGTTGCGGAATGAAAGAAAATGCAAATTGCGAATATTGTTGTGACACGAAAGGAGACCTCAAACATCTGGTTTTTCAATGTTGTCAATTTGGTTTGAATAGATTACTCCTCATTAATACCATTCAAGATATTAACAAGAATACTGTTCCTAATACTCTTCAAACAGTGGCGAAGCTTCCATTAAAGCCGAAAAGCCGGGCTTGCTTTATTAAACCTGAATCAATCAATAATATTCAACTAATGAAATAACTCGTAAAATGTTTCAAGCTATTTCAAATTTCCCGCGCACTCCACTGTTCGACACATGTCGACCGATGACCTCGTATTGCCTTAGCGATACTGCTGCTGTCATAAAAAATGAGTTTTAATAGAGCTAATAGTTGTCTCCCTCGCTCGCGTGGGCTTTTTACCTGGCTTTCGAGAAGACGATCGCTCTCTTTTTAACCTATGGCAAAATATTCTATAATGAAATATAACTACGATTGTATATATAGCAATTAGTATAGAGATTTAAAGCCAGGCTTTTGGGAATAAATTTGTTAAAAGCGGAGGCCCGCGGGCAATACGTTTGCAAGTTCATTTTACGTTTCAATGTTTATTTACTCTGTGTGCTTATCTTAAGCGATTTAATATTACGAGTTCAAAATTTATGCTTTTTTAAAGATTTTTAATGAAAATGGAGGATAATAGTGTTCCTTGTGATGAATTGAAGTGTGTTAAAGTGATAATCGGAGAGGAAATCTTTAAACTTTGTTGAGATAATACACAAGGTTAAGAGTGTATGTCAGACTTATCAATTATCGCAATTAAAATCAGTTATTGGTACACTTAAAACGTTCAACAACATTTTACGTGGACGTAATTAAATCTTTCCATAAGAAAGCGAGACGATTCCACTTATCTTATCTCTTATCCATTAGAATGTAAATATATTTTTTTTAATTTTGTACATAGTTTGTTTGTACTTTGTTCGTGTTTTACTTTTGTTCATGTATTGTTTTGGATGTAAATATTTTTTTCTTTCGCTTAAACAAACCCAGAAACGGCTTTCTTCAAAGCCACCGAAGCTATGCAATTGCTGATATGTAATACAATCTATCTAGGAGTGGTATGCCTTCTGTGTGCTTTGTTAAACACGTCCTTGACAGCACTGAATATGAAACTGAAGCGTGGAGAGAGATCAAGATTGGTGTATTTTTATAAAACTGCTAAAAACAACAATCTATATTTTTATCAATTTATATCTTGGGCTTGCCCTAGCTTGGAGCTCTAGCTTCGCCACTGTGTATATGTTTATTCGTGTCATTATATTACTTGAAACTAATATTCCACAAAACAACTTATAAACTCTACTTCAAAACAAACAAATTAAATAAGCGAAATGGCAAGTTCTTCCGACTACGAGTATTATATTGTTAAGATTTAAAACATATAAATTAGTTTTAAATAAATAATATAAGAAAAATCAATAGAAGTTTTATTCTATAGTTTTACAATAACGTGACAATCAACCACTGAACGTTGCTAAGATACCTTTTTCTTTTTAATATTTCGTGTATCTTCTTAACATTCTCTTGTAAATTATTCCATACTCAGTTGTGCCTTTTAAATATCGCATTATGCGTTTCACCTTAGCCACATTTTCTGCCGGAGGTTATCCAGATTTCGCGACACAACTCCTACCGCAAATGCTATATCTGGTCGAGTTCCAGTTATCAGATAGGATAAGGAACCCACGGCTTGACGATAAGGGAATGATAGTTTTGGATTAGTTTCATTGTGGAAATTTTTGTCATTGTCAATATCCTTCGTTATCAATGTAGCAGCTGGTTTACATTCTGCATACCAAACAGTTCAAGTATCCTTTTCGTAAATCCCTTTTGATAAATTGTTATAGATCCATCTACTTTTCTATCGATCCCAATTCCGAGAAAATACGATGCAGTTTTGAAGGTGATTTTGAAATTTTTTGCTCATCTCACCCATAAAATTGTTTATTTCATTTAAATTTGTTGCTGCTACCAATCAATCATCGACATAGAGAGCTATGACAGTTTTAATACCTCCCCTCTTCCTTACGAACAAACAAGGGTGAGATTCACTTTGTTTAAAACCAATTTGTAATATATATTGTGAAATACAATGATTCCAACAACGTGGCGCCTGTTTTAAGCCATAAATACTCTTTTTTAATTTACAAACCATGTTGGATTTACTGGTATAACCTTCGGGAGGCTTCATATAAATATCTTCTTTAAGTGTTCCGTATAGGAATGCAGTTGAAACACCAAATTGGGCAATATCCAAGTTTTCTTTTACTGCGACGCTTAGCACAGCTCTAATAGTGCTTCCTTTAGCAACAGGGCTAAACGTTTCGTAGAAGTCAACGCCTTCTATTTGTGTATAACCTTTAACGACTAACCTGGCTTTGTAGCGATCTATTTCACCTTCGGAGTTGGTTTTTAACTTATATATCCATTTACAAGGTATTGCTTTTCGACCTTCAGGTAATGTTACCATTTCCCAGGTTTCATTTTCCATTAGGGAATTGATTTCGCTATGCATAGCCTCACGCCACTTGTCTCTATAAGAGCATGAAATTGCTTCTTTATACTTTTTGGGTTCCATCATTTCATCATTCAAAGACATATAGGCATAGTCCTGAAAACGGATAGGACGTTTAAGATTTGCTCGATTTCGAAGTGTCATTTGAGATTCATTTTGAATTTCATTTTATAACAATTCATTTATGTTGTCCTCATTTTTTTCTTGTATGCAAGGTTCCCGTTCATTCATATCACCTTTTTCTTCCATTGCAGTAACCCTTTCATGAGATCCCTCAATCTCATCATTTGAAATTACTTCTTGAAGTATTTCACTATCATTTGGGACAGTAGATAGGTCACAAAAACCTGGCAACTCAAACTGATTACATTTTGCTCAAGTTTCTACATCATCAGTTAAAAGGTTATGTGATTTATCTATCAAGGGTATTTCTTGAAAAGTAACATCCCTGGAGCGAATAAGTTTATGATCTGTTTTATTCCAAATTCGGTCACCATTGTCTCCTTCATAACCTAACAGTATCTTTTTGAAATTTCTTGTCAAGTTTCATTCTCTTTTGTTTAGGAATATGGACATAGCACTGACAACCTATAATTATCAGATGTTTAATGGCTGGTTTTTGTCCATGCCACAATTCATGAGGAGACTTTCCTGCAATCTTCGTTGGCCATGTTCGATTTAAAATGTAAACAGTGGTATTTACGATTTCAGCCCATAGTTCTTTTGGTATTTCTTCATGAGCATACATCATCGAACGTGCAGCCTCTACAATTGTCCTGTTATCCTTTTCGCATGCTCCATTTTGTTCGGGAGTATATGGCATAATAAATCTTTTAATAATGCCATTAATGCGTAAAATGTCCCGGACCTTCTGGTTATCAAATTCTCCCCCACTATTAGAAATAATTTCTCTTATTTTATGCCCAGATGCCATTATTTCTGCTACTATATTATTAATCATTGAGGCTACTTCTGACTTCTCTTTCAGAAAATAGATAAAGCGATAACTGGTAAAGTCATCTTTAAATACAACTGAAATAATTTCAAATAAAACTGAATTTAAATTTCTGAAATGAATACGGGAAGGGCCCGCAAACATCGGTATGAAAAATTTCACCTGCCTTTGATGCTCTTGGTCTCGTTCCAAAACTTTTGCGGTGGGCTTTACCATTTATGCATCCTTCGCAAAGTTCTTTGTCCAGAGCCACTTTAATGCCGAGCTCTTTATCTGTCAACTGTCTTACATGTCTCTTATTTTGATGTGCCATCCTCTCATGATAAACTTGTAGTAAATTGGAAGTTGTTATCTGATTAATATGAAACGTAGGTGGCACACACTTTAAATACAGTTTAAATAATCCTCCATGTCTTTGCCTATTTACAGTTAGCACAAATTTTCCATTTACTCTCAGTGAACAGGTCTCAGCAGTTGATTCGAAAAAACAATTCGGTGAGCGATCTTGTGCAGTAAGCACAGAAAATAGATTTCTTGTAATTGAAGGTACATACCAAACATCCTTTAGTAAAATATTTTCTAGTTCACCTTTAACATAAGCTTCAGCACGGACAGTACCAATTCCAACAGCCTCGATACTTTGCCCATTAGCCCCCGTGACGGTGTGGGAAGTTTTAAAATATTCAAAATGTTCGAAAAAATCCCCTCTATTGGTTATGTGTCTGGTAGGGCCATTATCCACATACCAATTTGTCGTATCTACTAGATTGTCCATCAATAAAACCGTTTGATTAGTTTGATTTATTTTCACGCTTAATTGTTTAGGTGGCCTTCCTTCACTGATCCACTTCTTGCACTTCCTTACTCTATGTCCTTGTTCCCCACAGTAATAAGATTTGAAAAATTTCTTCCAATTCTTATCTTTTCCGCTAATTTTTCTTTCTGGTTTTGCGTATAGCGTCTCAGCACAATTTTCAACATCTACTCTGACAAACAAAGCTTTCTCATGGGCACATAGCTGGAGAGTTAAATTTTCAATTATTCTATCCTTTTTTTCCATTAAGATCTAACTGCTTTTGAATCCGAAATATTGAACTGGCAATGTGTCAAGAATTTTAAAAATCAATAAAATATCAGGAAGATTTTCTGCTGACTCTAAATTTTTGTTTAATTCGTGCCAAATATTCTTTAAAGTCGATATAAGGGTAGCCATATTGTGATTGGTTTCCTTTTGATATATAAAGAAATCAAGACAAAGTTCGTAACTTTTGTCTTCTGTTTCCCCATTGTAAAAATGGTTTAATTCATCCCACATCTCTTTCGAAGAAGTGAAACGCATGACTTGCTGCAGTGTCTCTTCAGACATGTTCGTAGTAAATATTATTAGGATTGTACTATTTTACATTCACAATCTCTTTTAATTCATTCTCATATTTCTGATTCTCTGCAACTGTATCCGTTAGCATGGGCTTATATCGTTTACCTTCAATGATATCCATTGCTTCGGGTATAGCTTTAAGCACGATGACAATTTTGAACTTCCACGTCTTCCAGATCTTAGAATCTAGATATCCTATATGTATCTTTGACGCTTCAACTATTGATTTAGCCATTTTCAAAAGTTTCAAATAAGGTTCAGAATACTTTATAGGAATGTTTGGTTTCGACCAAATTTATATCCTAGATTTAGAACTTTTGTATCACAACGTTTAATTGCTTTTTTTCGCTCTGCTACCATGTTAAGATTTAAAACATATAAATTAGTTTTAAATAAACAATGTAAAAAATCAATAGAAGTTTTATTCTATAGATTTACAATAACGTATATTCCTTTATTTCTTGTGTTCAGGATATATAAAAATTAAAACGTGATACGAGGAGTGGTCAAAAAGTTCACGGAATGACAGGGAAGGATAATGAAATTAAACATTAAACTATTTTTCCTTTTCAATGTATTCTCCCTTAACACTAATACGTTTTGATTTCTTATATTTACGCGAACACTACACATTGAAATAATACTAGTTTTTACGGAATTTATCGCGTATATTTAACTTTTTAATTACCCGACGTTTCGAGAGCTTTACAGCACCCATGGTCACGGGAAGGACTGAGATGTTCAACGTCCAGCTGTCATAGTTAACCGCGGTTACCATAGATTAAAATTTAACTTTTGTTCCGATCTACACAGTATGAACTTATGGTATCATGGAGTCTTGCAGTTGTATGCTTGGGTTGGGATTTAATTTTATTTATTATAGGATCCCAAGCAGATGGTAGCACCCAGCCATCTTCTCTATTGAAATTAGGATGTTTTTTTATTTCAATAGCCTCGCGAATCATCCTTGGAAGGAATCGGTGTTCTTTAGCGAGGATTTGTGGTCTATCAAATCTGATGTAGTGACGGGGGCGATCCTGTACATGTTCACAGACTGCAGACTTCCCGGAGCGTCGATTCTTCACATCAGCTATATGTTCTTTGATACGGGTTTTAATGGATCTTTTAGTTTGTCCTATGTAGGAGAGACCACATTCACATATTTAAAAACAATATGCGGAAAGAATATTTGGAGGCGATACGTCAAGACATTTCGTCTATGTTACGTCGATGTTCAGTGCCTAAACCGAATCTTCCCAGAGACGAATTTATAGCGTTAAAGAACCTACGCAATAAACCAGAACTTACGATTCTCCGCGCAGATAAGGGAAACGCCACGGTAGTCATGGATACGTTAGATTATAATTCTAAAACACAAAAACTTTTGTCGAATGTAAGTACTTATAAAAAGGTTAAAAACAACCCAACAAATAGCACACTAAAAACTACTAGTGAGCTCATAAAGAAACACTCCGAAAAATTAAATCTGGACGTAAAATGGATAATACCTACGTGCGCCAAATCACCAAAGTCGTATGGGTTACCAAAAATACACAAGCCCAATGCTCCATTACGCCCCATAGTGAGCCAAATCGATTCACTAACTTACAGATTGGCTCAACACTTAGCGAAAATACTCTCACCGCTCAGGGGACATACAAGAGCACACATAAAGGATTCCTACCATTTTGTCAGCGAGATTAAAGACCTACGTCTGGCAGACAATGAAACTATGGTCAGTTTTGATGTGCAGTCATTGTTTACATGCTTACCTGTTGAAGACTGCATCTCAATTGTAACTAGAAGGCTGGAAGAAAACAACATGCCCGTAGAATATGCAGTATTACTCAGACACTGCCTTACATCTGGCTACCTATTGTGGAAGGAGGAGTTCTACAAGCAAGTAGATGGTGTGGCGATGGGCTCACTTGTATCTCCCATTGTCGCCGACATATTCATGGAAGACTTTGAGGAGAAAGCCCTGCTTACTTCTCCCATAAATCCAAGTTTCTACAAGCGGTACGTAGACGACACTTTCACAATTCTACCTTTAGATAAAGTAACTGCATTGTTAGACCATCTTAACTCTATAAATTCTAAAATTCAGTTCACAATGGAGTTAGAGGCAAACAATTCCTTAGCTTTTCTAGATGTGTTAGTAATTCGGAATCCTGATAACACCTTGAGCCATACTGTGTATAGAAAAAAGACCCATACAGATAGATATTTAAACGGTGATTCTCACCACCATCCTTCACAGTTAGCTACCGTGGGTAAATCTTTGTTTCAGAGAGCACGAGGGATCTGTACAGTAAACACCTGGCTGCCGAGCTCCAACATGTCAAGCAAGTTTTGCATGACAACAAGCTTCGGGTCCCGCGCCTACGTCACAGAGAACGAGTGAAGCCGGCCACAGTCGAGCGTGTACCTGCTGTACTGCCATATGTTAGAGGAGTCACTGACAAGATTGGCTACATCTTGAAGCGCGCTTCCATCAAAACATACTTCAAGCCGCCGAAGAAGATTGGTCAGTTTTTACCATCAGTCAAGTGTAACGTCCCTCTGCAAGATGCAGGAGTGTACAAGCTTGATTGTGAATGTGGTCTCTCCTACATAGGACAAACTAAAAGATCCATTAAAACCCGCGTCAAAGAACATATAGCTGATGTGAAGAATCGACGCTCCGGGAAGTCTGCAGTCTGTGAACATGTACAGGATCGCCCCCGTCACTACATCAGATTTGATAGACCACAAATCCTCGCTAAAGAACACCGATTCCTTCCAAGGATGATTCGCGAGGCTATTGAAATCAAAAAACATCCTAATTTCAATAGAGAAGATGGCTGGGTGCTACCATCTGCTTGGGATCCTATAATAAATAAAATTAAACCCAACCCAAGCATACAACTGCAAGACTCCATGATACCATAAGTTCATACTGTGTAGATCGGAACAAAAGTTAAATTTTAATCTATGGTAACCGCGGTTAACTTGACAGCTGGACGTTGAACATCTCAGTCCTTCCCGTGACCATGGGTGCTGTAAAGCTCTCGAAACGTCGGGTAATTAAAAAGTTAAATATACGCGATAAATTCCGTAAAAACTAGTATTATTTCAACTAATATGTTTGTTAGATCTGTCAAATAACTTATTAATACCGTCTAAAACCGGCATTTGGGGCCAGGTCTGGACTGTAGGGTGGGTGGCGCAGTTTTTCAAAATCGCACCGGTGATTGGCAGTCATCGCAACGTGGCTCGTGTGCACGGGCATATTGTCGTGCAAAAGGAGCACGCCTTTTGTAAGCTTTCCTCGCCTTTTTTCTTTAATAGCTCCTTTTTATTGATCTAGTAAAAAAGTTTAGTATTCTCCCGTTATGGAAACACCACGTTCCTTATAATTAATCAAAACGATACCTTCTGTATCGCAATAAATTGTCACCATGATCCTTCCATCCTTTTTATGCCACTGCATCGACTCTCGCTTTAACTCAGGTTCATAATGGTGAACCCAAGTTTCATCGCCAGTTACAATTCGGGCCATAACTTCCTCCATTTGCTCTCCACAGCGGTCCGAAAACTCGTGACAACTTTCGACGCGCTCGGGTTGTTGATGCGCAGAAACGATTCTCAGAAGCTCGGAACCCATCTTGCACAGGCTTTAGTTACACCAAGGTATTGATGTAGGATGTTTAAAATGATTGCTTCTGATACTCACAACTAATGCTGCAAGCTGTTTTTTCTTTAACCGGGCATCTTCCGATAAAAGTTTTTGAATTATTTCCGGCGTGGTAGCCTCATTATGCTATTAAGCTATTTTTTTCTTTCACCGAGCATCTTCAGATACAAGTTGTTCGATTATTTCTGTCGTGGTAGTCTCAGTTGGCCATCCAGGTCGGGGGTCATCTTCAATGGAGTCCCTCCCTTGTTTGAAAAGGCCGTGGCATTTATAAATCATGGTTTTCCCAGGAGCAGAATCCTAGAAATACCTGACATCTCTTGAAAAATGGTTTGAGGTGTCTTTCCTTGTTTGGTGAGAAACTTAATGATGGCGCGGATTCAATTTTCTCCGTAGTGGCTAGACAAAACTCACCCTCGCCAACCCTGCCATTCCGATAGTACAAAAGTAAACAAACTCTGTGAATCAGTGACACTGATTTAGTGTGAAAGTGAATTTTAGATGAATTTCACTTTCACACTAAATTAATTTTAGTTTCGTTCGTGACATTTCTAATTTTTAAAGATAATCATACATTTTAACTTAAGGCTCAGAAGGGCTAGAACCCAGAGCCGTAAAGCCATTTATAAAAAAATGATCGAATCATAAACAACTCATAAACATAACCTTACTTTTTCTTTTGTTTTCAGAAAGCTCAAAACTTGAAAAATCTTGTTTCTTGGGTGATTAACAAATTAAAGGAGACCACATGGGGTGTTAAGGTAAATATACAAACTTTAAATGCCACCCTATTCTGTACAATTTATATCCTACTTCTTTTTTTAAATACATTGTTAATATACAAACGATCAGGAACGAATAGCGATAGAGAAATGAAATTTAAAAATGCTGATTTCTTATTGACCAGACTGTTCTTGTTTTATTTTACCAATTCGAGATTATTTGCCTTACCTTTACTAACCATTCCGCACAGTATGTGCGGTGAGCATGAGCAAGGAAAGGATGTACTAGGTACTGTATGACGGGGGTGGTAAACATAAAGATAACAGGTAACACCAAAAGGTAAGGCATTGAAAGTAATTTAATTATAAAAGAGAAAATAAAATCTTTCAATAAATAGTTGTGATGAATTTTTGAAGGTAAGGTTTAATCAAAGATAATAATATAGTTACTAAGTTTTAGGGCAAAGTTATAAAATAAAAAGCCAGCCAAAATCCAGCACACTTTCAGCAATGAATTAAAGAGTCTTCTTATAAGTTATAATTAAAAATGTATTCTTTGTGTTGCATTTTTATCACTAACCATCCCATCAATTTCATTCTCACCATCATTCACTGCTCCAGCTGGCACGCATTTCCAAGAAGAGTTGCTAGAAGTCTGTAAGTTTGGGTTTTGCTTTTTAGATGAATTTTTGCATTTAAATAATCATTAAAACTTCAGTGTGCAGTAACAGAATTTATTTGTGTATTCTGCAGACACTAGAATATATAAATAAACTCTGTTCCACATGTTATGTGAGGTTAATACAGTAATTATTTTTTTATGTTATTTGTATATGAATAAGTTTAAGTTACTTATATTTTTTGTGTAATAAACATAGATGCTATTTAATTTTAAAATTAATATATTTTTTTTTAGTAGGAGAATGCCACTTACAGAAATAAATATGAAAAAAGCTGTTATAGGTAAGAAACGTAAGAGAAGTAAAGGGAAAAATGAACTTACTAATGATATTCTTGGCAAGAAAAGCTCAGATTCAAATAGTTTAACACAAATAACACACATGGAAAACACAGACTCACCCAAAACAAATAAGAAAAGTAAGTCAAATGTAGGAATTGAGCAATATCCGATTCTGAAAGATGAACAGTTAATACAAAAATTTCACAGTGTGACTTTGACAAATAACCAAAAAGGTAGTTAATTTATATAAAAGTAATAACTATGGTAAATCAGTTACCTAGCATACCATACAATTAGTAATTTTATATTTTCTAGGTAGAATCCGTCAACTTTTGAGAGATAATCTTAAGGGTACATCGGAAAATCTTTTACCTGATGTTATCCATAATAGAATGCAAGCAATACTTAAAAGTACTGATCAACTTAGTGATTCAGATCTAAGAAAGCTTCGAATCTTGCATAATATGTTAAAAACTGCAATACAAAGTAATAACACACAAACAGAAAAAGTAACTGACAAAAGTAAGAAAGATTCCAAGAAAAATAAAAAACAAAAGCTAGAAAATAATAAAGATGGGAAAGAAGAAACTGAAAATAATTTAGAAGAAAAGGAATCTAAAAAGGATGCCAAGAAAGAAGTTGTAACTAAAGTCAAAGGTCCAAAGAGATATGTAGTGTTTGTTGGGAATTTGCCTTTAGGTATCAATAGGGAGAAGGTAGGTTTCTAATTATTTGAAATTGTTCAGTTATAATTCATTTCCTCTAAAGCTATACCTTCGAGTCTCCATTGGTTGTTGGCTGTTCCAATTACATGGCCAGCCCATTACTTCTGCTACGGATGCTTTCATTAAAAATTCTACCATGCAAAAGAACTCCCAAAATAGCTTTTAATAGCATGCTGAGCAACCCTAAGCATTCTCGTACGGCCAGCAGTATAGAACATTGTCTATGTGTCATCATCTTTTATATCCTAATGACAATGGTTTCATAGAACTGGAATATATGCATTTATGCATGCAGATGGTCGGCATATGTAAATTTCTTTGAGATAATGCACTGCTCTGAAACAAGCTTAAATATAAAAAAAGTTACAGGAATCTTTAACTTAAATCTCTGCCAGAATAGCATTTAGATAGTAACATGCTATATTCTGCATCTCAGCAACTAAAGTGTGTATTTTGGATGTGTTCAAGCCATGAAATCTTGAAGAAGTTCAAAGCCTGTAAAGCATAAAAAGTGATGATTCTGTTACAGATTATTGAACATTTTTCTGAATTAAAAGATTCTATAAAGGATGTGCGGATACCTAAACAAAGTGAAGGAAAGAAGAGTGCTATTGCTTATGTAGAACTAGCAAATGAAATTACATATGAGGTGCATATATTTATATTTATAATATTTTTTTTAAGATTTCTTTTCATTTAACTATGTTTATATTTAACTTAAGCTAGCTCTCTTCCTGGACATACATCAATTTTATGTTTTTAATTGCCAAAAATTTAAAATAGGGAAGTAATCTATTTAAATGCACTATAAATTTTAATGGTGATGGTATCCCTTGCCACACCACTGTTATCATAATCGATTGATTATCATAATAGTGATAATAACTGCTTCTGTTTGGCATAAACCAAAAAAAATTATATTTAAAAAAATTGTATTCTACAAATTTTGAAATGAGTCCCTAACTTAATATTGGTCACTTTCATAAAAAAATCATTTGAAAAGACTATTACGTCGAATAACAACCATTAAAATAAGTATTATATTATCATTACACATTATATAAAATAGTCATGATCTAATTATCATTTTTATCATTTTTTTTTTACAAAAGCATTTCTTTATTTTATTAACTCTTTACTTTTTTTTAACAGTTGGCACTCTCAAAACATCACTCTATGCTTGAAAACAAGAGAGTAAATGTTCTATACACCGCTCAGAAAAAAGGCAAAATCAGCAAAACTGAAGCTAAGGTATGCTTAGAAATATAAATATAAAGAAAATATGAAACTGTTAGAATTTATACAATTTAAAAAAGTATTTATAAAATTTTAATGTCAAATCTTATCTGTGACTACAGATAGACAGACTACTATAACAGTGATCAGTGAGGGGTAAAACAGCCCCTTCAACTAACCTTAGGAGCTAATAAATTGAGCCAATTTCTTTTTTCATGCATTATGGTTACTATTTTTAGTATTACGGAACATATCAATTCGAAACATGTTGCCTAAAAGGTTATTTATTAGCCTTTACAATGAGGGTAGTTAGTTGTCAAATTTTTATTTTTAGTTAAAAGTTTAAAGTGTAGAATAAAATTATGGCATTTAATTCTTATGACATTTTGATTTTTCTCCATTATGAAAAAGTTAAATTGGTGGCTTTTGTCATTATACCCATATTGACATATTATTGTTGCCTTTAACAGCCTGGGTAATCAAATAGCCTGATAAAATGCACCGCAAGCTGCAGAAGTTGTAGCTTTACTTGAGGCTGGACATGGACAATGTGAAGTGACACGCAGATTTCATTTGATTCTTTCAACGGTACAGCGGGTATACCGCAGATATCTGGAGACTGCTGTTTTTGTTCAACAACTGAAAATTAATATTCAAAACCTTAAAGGCTATGATATCGGGATGTCAAAGATCTGAGTCCTCCCTCATGACCATGGGTTACAGTAAAGCGCCCGAGAAACGTCGGAAATTATAATAAGTATATTAAACGGGATAAAATCCGTGAAAATAATTTTATACAATTAATAGTATTCGCGTAAATATAATAAATCATTAGGTAGTAATTTATTAAGGGTGGTGTGAACTATCCGTAAATATATAATGTCATTTTGACAATTCTCCGTAAATTTGAATATAGCTATTTTTAAGGATTTTATCGCGTTTAATTTACTTATTGTTAATTCCCGAGGTTTTGTATTAAATCCAATTCTGTCAATGGATTTTCTTGTCGTGCTTCCTAAAATATATCATGTAGTAAAGTTTATTTTTTCTAACGTTGTCTAATGAAATGAGCGTTTCTTTACAAAAAACTTGACGGTTCAAACTTATATACTGTCTAGATAGTGACTTAGAATACCTAAGAATTAATCACTTTAAAAACTTTAGTTTCCTTACTACCTTGTTTGATGAGGTACTTAAAATGTAATCATTATTTTCTCTACAGAGTAAAACGGCAAAACTCGTGGCGTTGCAAAAATCTGGAAAGCTGATTGGCAGCGTTCCCATGAACAGGAAGCGCAGCCATCGGAGAATGAAAATGAAACAAGCGCAAGCGAAGCTAGCAGCCGGTTCCGCCTGATGCAGCGCAGTCTAACAATGTCCATATAATAATATTGTTACATAAAACTATGCTACATATCTTGCATTTTTCATTTTAGTAATTTTTTACCCTAAGTTGACTGCAGATTTGTTTCCTTCTGAATCAAAAAAAGAAATATCTGGTCGTTATTGTGTGAAATATTAAGTCCTATAATCTGCAATGAGGTTTGCAGTGTTTAATACTTTAGATACTTTGCGTAGAACAGCATAATATTAAAAACTTAATCCTAGTGTGCCACAATGATATTCTAGTATTTTTTTATAGGAGATACAAAAGAAAGACACTACGAATTTAGTCAAATGCAAAAAGGGGTTATCTAAAGACGTACCGAATCTTTAAGTAATCTTCTAAGCTTATCTATTCCAGTTTAAATATTTTTTTCTAGAAACTACAATTGAATTTGAATCTGAAAAAAAAAATGAAGTTACCTAAACGGGAGATAAATAAGTTCTAGGAATGGGGGCCAAGTACTATAAGATTATACATACTCTATATTATTTTATTTCTTAACATCTCAACTTCTCTTTGATATCCCTATAAACATTTTCCAAATCAGTTAATTAACAAACAGTCCAAAAAATGTTTTTTTCCTCAAAATAGTAAGAGGATCTTTATCTCAATGTCCTCTTACTAATTTTCAGTTTGCTTCATTTTCGTTTTTGAAAATGATAATCGAAAATAGGGCTGTAGGGTGATTATTCCAAAATTGCAGAGCTCATTTCTGTATAGTAGCGATCGCAGCATATAATGACATTTCCTTTAAACCGTCTTTTGATTATTACAGCTGTGTATTCTCTCATTATAGAAACACTGTTAATCAATGAAAAATATTTATTCCTTCTTTTCTCAAAAAAAAAAAAAAAAAAAGTTGGCCGTGAGTTATCTGGCTGATTGGGACACGTTGAGTTTCTTGGAAGGTGGCGTCTTATTTTATTGCCTCTGCATCGAGTTTTGCCTCGTTTCGCTTAGACGCAAGCTCAAAGACGAAAGCCCAAATTATATCTCCAGTAACAAACCGAACCTAACTTTTTTCTTGCTGGTTCTTCCCTGGACAGAGGTTTTCTTTGAACCAGTGGTAAAGTAAAAAATTTACTTTTAATAAGAATTACTTGTAATCTGTATTGAATAAAAAATTATTCTATTCTATTCTTGTTCTCGGTACGGTTCCACTGTTATGGACTCTACTTTTTAGTGCTAGCTTGATAGGACTCGATACAACCTATTTGTAAGGTCTTTAAATTATTTCAGGTCTGAATGTATACCATGTGTAATTTTTAACACTTTCACTGTCCAGTTTCCAGACACAATAGTAAGACAATAGCAATGACTCGTATGTGGGTCACGGGCAGGTCAGTGAACGTGTTATGTAGGTATATTAAATTAATTTACGAAACAGGATAAATTCCTAGTTGTACTGGCGGCGTAAGAATATCTGCTACCTTATATGGTACCGGGTGTTGTAAAAGGCGACTGGGAGAAACAAACCAGGATATGGGCGGCGGCGTCTTCCTACAAACAAAAAAATCTACCTGGCAACGGTAGATTTATTTTTTAATTGTTCCCAACCCGCCTGGCAAGCATATCAACTATAACAAATATCGCCCCTATGAAACAATTTATTCAGTATCTATAAAGTTTCAGCAGTGTACTTAAAACTATAATCAAGACTAAATAAATTTAATGTTCTGCTGAGATCATACAGCTTTCACTAATAACAATATATCAAATACAAAATAAAAAACAAGAAGGAAGTGCTTCAAAAATTATTTATTTATTCGTATATATAATTTATATATCCATTTTATAATTAAAATCAACCAATGCACACAACGTAAAACTTTGTAAACACGCCTCATATACGCCCACGGACGAATTTCACAATCCTTGCCAAAATATGTTTTACAATTTCCAGATAGACCTTATGTAATGGCAGTAGGTTTGAGGTTCGAAAGCATATTTTGGCAAAGGCATTTTAAGTATACAAAGATTAAAAAACTAGATACACAATAATAATTTATTTAAAAAGTTCTGTCTAAGAAACGATCACCAGGGATCAACTTAAAACACAGTGAGTAAATAACTTTAAAAATTAAAAGCTTGGATTAAGTATTCGTAAAATTATTAATACTTTCGCTAAATACTCAGTTTATAAAAAGAAACACATTACTGTGCAAGAGGAATGACAATGGATGTCTTTACACCATACGAACCAAATTGCGAATTTATATCAAACAAAAAGCGACAAAAAATTCACTGATGCAAATAAGTACTAGTAATTTGGATTCACCAACCACAATGTCCAATATCGTTACTTAACTTACAATTATTGAAATAAATAAATCCTAAAATAAATAAAATAATATGACTGTTGAATAATCAAACATTTACAATCTTTTAAAGAGAGTCAAGTACAGCATAATAATAAATTTGTTATGAAAACAAAATGAGATGAATGCGACATTTTAGTGTAAGTAGGGACATGGCTAGGGTTGCTAGTAGCCAAAATATTTTCAACAATTTTTTTTAAATATGTAACTAAATTATTTGAGTATTAAACTTAGTGTGATAATCCTTTTTCGAACAAATATAAAAAAAATAGAGAGGTTAAGAAATATATTGTTTTTTAAAATAAAGAAAATAATGCTTAGTAACATCTTTTTTTATTTTTTGTCAACTTCCTACAAAATAACATAAAACCCAGTAGTTCTAGTTTCAATTTTAGTATTTAAATTTATTTATAGAAATCTGAAAACCTATCGAAACAACCCTTATAACAATTCACGACAGCGCATATTAATTTTTTTTACATATGAAGCTGTCATCTGACTATAAATTGTAAAAAATGATTTTTTCTAAGTATCCCCAAAAAGGTGTTTACAATAATTTTTTCGCTGGTTTCAAACTTATTTTAGATTGTTAAAATATTGGAACTGTTAACTTTATGTATAAGAAAAGAAACTATACTGTTTAAAGTATGAATGGATTTTCCTTCTAATAAATGAAAATATTTTGGATTATTACCGTTATTAATTTGAAAGAAAGGAAAATGTATTCATTCAAATATAACAGCAAAACACCTGTCACTTTTGAATTAGGCCCTAAGCTAAACTTCCTCGCTCTCTAAATTTATATTCCCGCCTAATGCAATTATTTGAATTAATGCCTATTTTATGAACCAATCCCTGGTTGCAATTTAAAGGCAGTAAGTCTTGTGCAGACTATTCAAATACACAAATCGCATGGCATTTGCGTTCAGAAAAGTGCCTCTTAAATTGTCCAAGTAGATTGTTCCATTCAATAATCTTTTATATAATAATTATTTAATAATTTATACACACCCAAATACACATTTACAAATTCACTCGACTACGACTCTGTATTAACTGGCCACCGAAACGAGAATTTTAAAATTTCAAATTGAATAAAATGCAGGGAATACGAGAGTTATTTAAAATACTGCTTCGTTGCTACATGCAAATTATTTAAAAAAATAATATTCGAAAAATGACATCAATACTCTATATTCTCTATGCTTAAAAATAGATCTCGATCTAATGCTTTTTATCGCTAATATTATTTTAATACTAATATATACAGTCAGCTACATAATTAAATACAAGTACATCCAACAAAATAACCGTGTGCGTGTTGTCCGTTCACAAGTTCACAACAATAGAAACCACACCACTTCTCTATTCATTAACGTCCTAAATGAGATTCATATCTTACAGAATTGTTGCCCCAACCGATTTCATGACCTACATTATTACTGGAGTCCTATTTGGTTTGGAATGTATATTATTATAAGTCTTTGCCAAGTTTTGTAGGTTTTTAATTTGTAAGAAGCCAAAAATATTGACATTAGTCTACATGTCATTAAAAAGGCATGTTTTATGAACTTCGTAATAAACACAGTGTGAAATATAACAATATGAGGAAAAATAATTATAAGTATTACAATGTTTTGTGCGGAAAATGTCAGCGATAGTGTTGTTTAACTACTCCATTTCTATAAAAATGGGATTAATTTTAATTTATATATGAAACCATGAATAGAAAGAAAAGAGAGAAATTTCATTTACAATATTATTATGTTCTAATTATATTAAAGAAAAATGATATAGTATACTACACCTGATATTTAATATTTAAGTAATATATGATTGATAGCGGTATGACTCGTGTTATGCACCGAGCGACAGAACAGAAGGCAAGTTTACGCATGTACAATTCGCAGCAAATGCACAATAATTAAATAGCATATGAGAGATGAATAGTTATCGTCGACTAGATACTATCTGAGCGTTTGGTTGGTAGGCTGGTCAATCGTCGACGCCTAGAAGATAGTACTTAGTGGAGGACAATATTTAGTAGACGACGACCTAATCGCATGAAGAAACTTTCAGGACCTTGTTCCCAGAACTTCGTACGTTAATAAAGAAAATAAATCGACTACTGGGCAGGTTGACATTACGCTCGCGACTTGTGACACTTATACGAGACAGTCAAACTTTCAAATATTTTAAGTATTACTGATATCACAGAACATATTGTGTTCTTGTTGAATGCAATATTTGTGAATCGTTTATAAATGATGACAACATTTCGTCCATTCAGTTTCTAATGTCAATCATCATCAATATGATGAACATTTAAGAGAATTTTAATAGATATGTACGCTTCAGCTTAAAGCTGCTTGTGTATTAATGTAACAAGAAAAGATAAAATATTTGAATCTAACTCAAAAGATAAACACGTGGGGTGTTCTGCCGACCCGAAATGATTCCAGTATTCGTTCTTCGAACGTACTAACCATGCTCGAAACGTTTCTAGTCATTTATGTCACCTGAAGCGACGCGAAAGAGTACCCTCAATTGCACTCGCAGCATCGTTCGCAAATTTTTTTCTCTTTCTCCTAATCCTCGGCCGTTTAATTACTTATGGCGAGAAATTTGTCTTGTTGGGATTTATTTATTAATTTTACTTTATTTTTCTAGTGTTGTATTATTTCCTTGTATCATAATATTTATGTTTATCGAACACTCTTTATATATTTTTACGTAATTACCTAATAAATATATTACTCCATCCGGACGAATATATTTTAGAAATGTTCACCATAGTAAAACTATTGCTCTAGAATAAATAACAGCACAAATTCTTTTAACAGACAAAGAAAAAAGAGCCTAATACCATAACCATTTCTGAGAGAATTTAAGTAACCGCAAATACATTAAACTTAGTTCTGGCAGTGTTTTTTCACTTTAAACGTTCTTAAAACCATTTTACTAAAGTATTGTCTTACAATTGCATGTATTTTGGTAATGAAAGTGCTAAAAGCGAGCAAATTCAAAAGTCGTCAACATAACATTGTTGGTCATATATTAAATACTACGTTCCTTGTATGTTTCACATTAATTTATGTCATATGTTTGTAGAGTGACTTGTCTTATCATAAGGGTTCGGAAGTTTCACTTCCCCTTTCCACTAACTGTCCGGGTGTTGTGAAGCTGTCGTTCCAAGATGTGGCACACGCTGTGGTATATTGTACGGAGGGCGGTGGGACCCGCCCAGTGGTGGGCTTGCGCGGTGCGGTCACGCGTGCGGCCAGCGCGCGTCGAAGAACTGGCGCATGCTGTGGCCCGCGCGCCCCACCGGGCTGTCGTCCTCGTTGAACACCTCGCAGTTGCTGAAGATCAGTCGCACGTCCGACGCGAACTCCTCCTTGCACTTGTAGCTACGCACAATTAAACAATACTACATTACTATACAACCGACTTAAGTAGACGATTATTAAAACCGCTTCGCTCCACCGCTAACTTCACACTTTTTATAATAATAATATGTATATTTTATTCTCAATTTCACAAATAACTACATACATAAATACTCACGCCTGTCACCCAGAGGGGTAGGCAGAGACTACAGACTTCCCATTTGGCACGATCCTGACACACCTCTCTCGCCGCCTTCACATTCATATACCTACGCATACATGCTCGTCGGTTAAGGGTTTAATTTGGCCCGTTTTCAATAAATCGCCAATTTGGTCGATAAATTTTCGCCTAGGACGTCCCTTTCCGACTCTGCCATTCACTTCTGCAACATAAATTTTCTTTGTCACTCTTTCCTCATTCATTCTTTCCACATGACCAAACCACCGAAGCATTCCTTTCTTAATCCTGGTCACAACATCGTCTTGCAAACCACACTCTTCTCTTATCACACAATTTCTCACCCTGTCATTCCGATTCAGCTCTAACATACCTTATTATTTATTTATTTACCTTATTATATATTTATTTTAAATTACAAAATTACATTTCAAAGAAGTTAGCGTGTGTATGTATGAGTTTGTGTGTTAAAATTTAAATACCGATTAATTTCTCTGTTTATAAATAATTAAAGTGTAGCAACCAATTTAGAATTTTATCCTTGCATATATTAAGGGGCAAAGGGTGAATACTGTTTACTTTATTTGCTACATTATATAAATAACTGCTAGTGACCAGCTAGAGACATAATAATCGGTTACTTAAGTTCCGTGTATTGCACATCATTTTATAGTACAAGTGACTTAAATCCACAAAAATCTGACTTTAATTCAAATTTAAGAAAAACATTCTTTGAAATTAAAATAAAACAAAAATGTTCTTTTCTGAGAATTCTAGACCTAAAATATCAACATCATGTCTGAATGAAGAAGTTTTGTAAGTAAATACAGCGAATCAAAGTATTACAAGAATTACAACATCAATCTAAAGATTTAATTAAACGGAACCAAATGAGGCTCGATATACAGAAGTTTTGTATGATCCAGATGTTGGCTTATATGTAAATGATTTATCAAACCTGAATTCACAACGGTCTTATTTTTTTAGTAAATGGTAGTAATATTAATTGACTTTTGAATAATTGTACTTTAAAAAATACAGTTCAAGCTAAAAATGTACAAAATAATTTAGTATTTTTTTTATATTTCTTGATCAAATTATATAATGTTTTGTTTGCAATTTAAAGTATTCTACTATGTTATGCTACTGTTAATAATTAAAGTTCTATTGCATTTATTATTATGTTCCAATAAATGTTTAATTTTTTAATAATAAAATATTATAAATTTTATGCGTGACTTAAGTAAAACATACCGTACAATAATCGGCTAGTTAAGTCCCGCATGAGCGTGTCTTAAACGTGATTTTAAGATACCGTTAACTATAAAAATAGTCATCTATAATGGTAAGAATTATCTCGCATATCTCTCGATTAATTTATTTATCAATTATATAATATATTCAATTTTCTCTCGATTAATTAGACCATTAATTGGACAGCTAGCGCCCCCACTGCTCTCCCACCTGCATACTCAGGCTGACTAGTATACCGAAACTTAAAAATAGTGTCACTAAAATTATGTTTAAAAGGTGCTGAATTCAAGACCAAAAAGAAAAAATTCTAAAAGAAACTCCAGGGTGATCTTGTGATATTCATTACCGTTAAAGATAAAGGAATCTAAAGAGACGTCAATCCGCCATATGCTACGTGGCATATTCTTTAGTCTAGGGGAAGCCTGCGATATCTTTGAGCGATAACGATGAAATGAATATGTTATATTATACTTATATGAAATTGGTGATATAAACTTACAATCCATCTTGAAGCTTGCGCCTAATAGTGGACAAGTCCATGGGACACTTGATTACTTTGCGATACTGCGGAAACTGTTTCGTGTTTACCGGCACTAAGAATGGCCACGCGTGCTCATGGCACTCCATCTCACACAGCAAATTTCTGAAATTAGTTCAATATCAAATGAGACTGTTGTATTAAAAACAAAAAAATGAGACGTGTTTTATGCTCGGCATCGCTCTCGTATATTCTATATCTATTATGTATATCTATTTAATGACATAATCCTCCTCTCTTGCAAATAGCAAATACCAAATAGGTAATCTACCTTGGCGATAAACAATAATTACGAACATGTGTATTTTCTTAAGTAGTAAAAATGAGTAAACATACAAATAAATAAAATAACATTACGCCTGTATTCAACGAGGGGGGTAGAAGTAGTTCAAAGAGCAGCAAGGTAGTCGGAACACATTTAGCCAAAAAATATGGGTATAGATCATTGAAGTAATATGTATTTAAGTACTAGAATAGCTATCTCAAACAAAAAATGTGCGCTACTCTGTGTTCGCGCGGTTGTTTTTTATCATAGAATAAATATAAGTAGAATGACCCGTAGGTAATAGTAGATCGTATTGTTAAATAGGTAAATTATACGGAGAACAATATTTAAATTT
This sequence comes from Parnassius apollo, assembly GCA_907164705.1. Lineage (NCBI taxonomy): Eukaryota > Metazoa > Arthropoda > Insecta > Lepidoptera > Papilionidae > Parnassius > Parnassius apollo. The sequence continues at coordinate 4,487,389 of CAJQZP010000359.1, read as the reverse complement.
TGTCACTATTTCGTATATTATATTTGCTTATTTAATATAATATTACATGATATTATATCACAATTACATTTTATCTGAATATTTTAAAAGTTATCTAAGTCAAATATAATTAAAACATACTAAATGTATGTTTAACAAAACTTATTAACATAACATTTAAATTACAAATATATTTCTTTAAATTAGAATAAAAGTCGTTCATAAATGCTGGGCACGCGAGAGTTAAAATTGGACGAATTTATACCACTTTGATGTGTAAACCTAAAAATAAAATAAAAGAATAATAAGCAGGTTTAAACATGAAAATTTTTGCCAAATTATAATAACTTTTATATGTTTCTACAAAAAATGTTTATAATATATTATTTGTCCTATACTTAAGTACCCACAGAAATGTCGCATCTGAACATATTAATTTCATAATCTATATTCCCTGACACGAGATGGCGTCTTAGGAATAATTTGTTTTATTATTAATACATAATACTTTTTATTAATTAGTATCTTATTAACCGATTAAAAGTAATTCCTTGGTTTTTACTGATATTTCTTGAATTATTTGTGCAATATCTTAAGTACACACGACGGCATAAATTTATCAAAAGATTTTTTTTAATTAACACACACTCTATAAGCGCCTAGCGAGTGACTGATTAAAGTGCGGTGTACGCACCGCAGTTGAGTGGAACAGTGTAGCTGAATGCAGTGTCGCCTCTAGTACGTAGTACATAATAGCTCAATGGTATAGATGATATTGGCTACACATCGCCTACACAATCAAAAACCCATTTTATTTAAATAGTATTCGGGTGATAAACGAAGCACACAGTCCTGAACTGATGGTATGACAAAGTAACAATTCAATTCTGCCTATTGACCTTATGTAAATAAAATTTTAATTTGTAGACTGTAGAGATTTGGAGATTGTAGAGAGAATATAGGTGACAAACGAGCACACAGTTCACCTCATGGTAAGTGAATGCTGTGGCCCATAGACATCTACATCTTTCCTTAGCAAAGAATCAAAATGCAGATGCGTTGTCACCCCTGAAGACTAAGATGGAATGCCTCATTTCCCGTAAAAAGGGTCTCCGGTTTTCTACACTCACAATATGACACACAGCAACATTAAGTTGCTATTTTACGGTGGTATCCTGTGAAAGCTTAGTTTTCCCCAGTAGTCCTATGTCATTCGGTGCCTATTACGACATGGCAAGTTTGGCACATTTTTTTTTCATAAGCCTTACATAAGCATGTGATATATAAAAAAATAAACTTAGGAAAAATTTAAAAAATGCTAAATATTTAGAACTTCTTAGCTAACCTACTTCGCTCGAGATTTGTTATTTTCAAAAAGCTTTTATCACACGTAAACTAGAATACAAGCCGATGGTTAGCAACGAAGTCGTGTAATTTGCAAATATCGCAGCACGGGCAAGTAGTCAATGATCCTTCGCGCGATGGTGGATTATTCGTTATGGAAATATAAATGTTATTTATAATGTTCATTTGAATTCGCGTATTTCAATTAACCACAATGAATCATAAGGAAAATAAAGTGAATAATATACTGTGATAAAAAAGTAAAGTTACAGCCTATATACGTCCCACTGCTGGGTACAGGCCTCCCCTCATTTCTGAGAAGGTTTTAGGGCAAGGAAGTGTCCGCCGCGCTAGCCCAATGCGTATTTGCGAAATTCACATTCTTCGAAATATTTTTTTTCTTATTCCTCAGACATGCAGGTTTCCTCACGATGTTTTCCTTCACCGCCGAGGACGTGGTAAATCAGCACTTAAAATTGCAATTAACAATTTCCATTGATGCACGGCGGAGATCGAACCCGGGTTACTCGCGTTCTGTAATATTTACAGCAAGCTACTGTGATACCAAAAGTAAACTCGTAATTTATTTCTAAACTGGCAGTGTGCAACTGCAACGCTGCCGCAAGTATTAAAACAGCCTACAAAAACTGCACCAATAAGTATTTAAATGAATGTTCTTACTTGCAAAACTGTAATTCCTTAAGTTGTTTTTTGGCACTGGTTTTCTCTTTTTTCCCTCGCGGCACCAAAGGCATGTTCTCTGAATTGACGTCCTCTACTGTAACAAATAAATAACGTTCGGAAAATATAATGCTATTGATTTTTTTATGAAAATAAATAAAAATTACAAAAACATGTTCATTTTACGCACACCACAATGTGTTCAGATTGAAAACTAAAAGTCATTGCAATTAAATATACTCCCAACTGTTACTTTTAAGCCGAGTCTCGTGCTGAGGTCGTTTTTTTTTTAAAAAATACTGGTAAAAATATTAATGTTACTAATATTCCCTTGCCCTGAATGGCGCATTCGAACCTACGACCTCTCGAGTTCGGCGTCCGCACCACATTAGGATACCGTCGCTTTAAACTAATTTACCTACTTTACATAGGAGTACAATCACATTTTGGTCTCTTTCGTTCCACAGTTTTGACGTTAACAATTTTTTTGCATGTCGAACACACACAATATTCATTGTGCAAATTTCACACCGCACGTCTAATTTGGGGTATAACGTCTAGCCTTGAGCTACCACGGCGTATGTGGCAATAATAGCTTATAAGAAATTAGTAATTTAAATCATCCGATACTGACCGTCCATGTGATCCGATTCATCGTGTTGCAAGGCTCCGTTTCCGCCAAACTGCAATGCGCGTCGTTTCTCAGGCGGCTGGCCGTCTTCCGTTAATTCGCCGACTGTTGGTATATTTTTTGTTTTATTTCACACGTAAACATTATTTTCGGGTGTGATGTGACACTAACCAAGAGAACATCATTACTTTAGTGATGTCATTGGATTGTAATAGAAGTATGTTGGCACGTCGCCAGTAAGATGTGCAACCAGGGGAACCATAGAATACTATAATACACAATAGAATGGCTGTCAACCTTATTTTGTACGAGGATCGGCGTAGCCGGGAGCACACATACAAGCAATTATGTCGTATTATCAGTTATCACTACTACAAACCCGATTCGCTGTGATGACAGACTGATTCGACGCAAATATTTTTTTATTTTTGTTTTTAATATTCAGAAAATATAAATAGTTTCGACTTACAGGTTGTAGGATATACCTCCTTTATTTGAATTTCATTTCCCGCTGTTCTTTCGACACGTAATTGCGCTGCTGTTTCCGGTTTGAATGGTATATTATATTCTTTTTTTATTAACTGGCTTTACGGCTCTGGGTTCTAGCCTTTCTGAGCCTGTATATTACATTGAGCCAATATAATTACAGGGCATTCTATCTTAATCCTCAGAGGTGACATGCATCTGCAGCCTTCTTTGTTTAAAGTTGGCTGCAGGTGTACATTGACTACCGTAAGCATTTACCGTTAGGTAGACTGTAATTTTGTTTATCACCACAGTTCCATAAAAATGTCATTAGTTTGTAATGAATGTGGGCTTAATGCAGTGCGATGTGCGACCAGGAGAACATCATCACTTTAATGACGTCATCAAATTGTAATAAAATTTGTAGGTAAAGTACAGTACGATGTGTCACCAGGGGAACATCATCACTTTAGCTATTATGTCAATTGGATTGTAATAAAGTACGTCAATTAGATTGTAATAAAGTGTTATGTAATTTGCTCACCAGGGTGGTGGTTAAGACCGTTCTCCGGCTCGGCGAGCGGCTCGTCGCGATCGTCATGCTTCTCGGGTGTGTGCAGCACGCTTGCCGCGCACTCTTCTGCTGTCGTCGAGGTGGACGCCTGCGATGCTGCCGGGCTGGAAACAATCAAATGATTATATATTTTACAAGAAGATGATACGGGATGACAAACGAGCACACAGTCCACCTGTTGGTAAGTGGTCTCTGTGGCCCATAGACACCTACATATATCCTCGATTACGAATCAAAATACAGATGCGTTGTCACCCGTGAGGACTAAGATCGAATGCTTCATTTCCAGTAAAAAGGGTCTCCGATTCTCTACACTCACCATACGAAAAACAGCAGCATTGAGTTACTATTTTACGCTGGTATTCTGTGAGAGCGTAATCCTCCGGTCGAGGCGACCCATTCGTGCTACAACTATACTACTAATATAACTGCAGCAATATGTTACAACGTAGAATATATAATATATATGTGTGTATAATGTATATGTGTGTATAATGTATGTGTGTATATTGTATATGTTGCACCATCTTTTGATAACTCTATAACGTTTCTATAATGTTTGATCGCACTATAACGTTGTTATGAATATTTAACAGCGTAAGCCTTATATGTATTCAGACTAATGAAGACCTATTGAAATATAGCTCTGAGTGTTTTATTTAAAAATATATAAATAAAATAGGCGCGGATAGACAAATACAAACCTTGGAACCATACTCTGGTCAAGGTCGATGCTGTTGTCCTTATGTTTGCTTTCTCGCTTCTTTGTATTTCGTGGTTTCTTTGGAGGTGCGCGTGAAATGCACTGCGAGCAGTACCATTTGCCACGCGGGTTCTGTTTAAAAAAGTACACATTTTATAATTTAGAAAATTTTAAAAATAAACTTACACCTTTTACTATCACTTTAGAAGCTGTTGCTTTGACCAACGTATAGCCAGATAAATTTTATTGTATGGTAGCAACCCGAATTCTTTAGCAAGTAATGTACATCGAACTTATGTTTTATGTGGTGAGCTTGGACCAATCACTGACCACAAAAATAAATCCCTGTTAATTCATGGGCTTGTACGGTATTAACAGCAGTGGAATTTGATAGGCGAATAAAGAAGAAGAATCTGGAAGAATTGTGACATCATTGTTACTACTTGTACACTTTCTGTGACATATGCACATATGGGTGCGTTTGGCAGAAAAAAGCGCTAGCAAGCGCTTGTAAGCAAAATGGCGAAACTAAACAGTTTTCGGCCAGGACACGTTTGCTAACTTCAGTAGCGCTGACGCAATCTGCCATTTTGCTTATTTAATTTGTTTGTTTTGAAGTAGAGTTTATAAGTTGTTTTGTGGAATATTAGTTTCAAGTAATATAATGACACGAATAAACATATACACAGTGGCGAAGCTAGAGCTCCAAGCTAGGGCAAGCCCAAGATATAAATTGTTAAAAATATAGATTGTTGTTTTTAGCAGTTTTATAAAAATACCCCAATCTTGATCTGTCTCCACGCTTCAGTTTCATATTCAGTGCTGTTAAGGACGTGTTTAACAAAGCACACAGAAGGCATACCACTGCTATATAGATTGTATTACATATCAGCAATTGCATAGCTTCGGTGGCTTTGAAGAAAGCCGTCTGGGTTTGTTTAAGCGAAAGAAAAAAATATTTACATCCAATACAATACATGAACAAAAGTAAAACACGAACAAAGTACAAACAAACTATATACAAAATTAAAAAAAAATATATTTACATTCTAATGGATAAGAGATAAGATAAGGTGGAATCGTCTCGCTTTCTTATGGAAAGATTTAATTACGTCCACGTAAAATGTTGGTGAACGTTTTAATTGTACCAATAACTGTTTTTAATTGCGATAATTGATAAGTCTGAAATACATTCTTAACCTTGTGTATTATCTCAACAAAGTTTAAAGATTTCCTCTCCGATTATCACTTTAACACACTTCAATTCATCACAAGGAACACTATTATCCTCCATTTTCATTAAAATCTTTAAAAAAGCATAAATTTTGAACTCGTAATATTAAATCGCTTAAGATAAGCACACAGAGTAAATAAACATTGAAACGTGAAATGAACTTGCAAACGTATTGCCCGCGGGCCTCCGCTTTTAACAAATTTATTCCCAAAAGCCTGGCTTTAAATCTCTATACTAATTGCTATATATACAATCGTAGTTATATTTCATTATAGAATATTTTGCCATAGGTTAGAAAGAGAGCGATCGTCTTCTCGAAAGCCCACTAGACAACTAATCGCTCTATTAAAACTCATTTTTTATGACAGCAGCAGTATCATCACTAAGGCAATACGAGGTCATCGGTAGACATGTGTCGAACAGTGGAGTGCGGGGAAAATTTGAAATAGTTTCAAACAGTTTACGAGTTATTTTATTAGTTGATATTATTGATTGATTTTTTTTCAGGTTTAATAAGGCAAGCCCGGCTTTTCGGCTTTAATGGAAGCTTCGCCACTGCATATACATATTATTAAAAATTCATGATTGGTAGGTTTTTTATATGAATACTTTACAAACATATATTTAAATTAGGTTAGGTTCCCCGGTTAAAACTAACTTCGTGTCCTAGAGGACTAGAGCGCTTACCGCTTACGATCGCCATTTTGCTTACAAGCGCTTGCTAGCGCTTTTTTCTGCCAAACGCAGCCAATACCTACATCATAGTTTCCACACGCAATTGACATAAATAGTGTTGAACGTGGATAGGACAGTGAGGTGATCAGCAGGTTTGGAGGTGAGTGTGTTAGCGAAAGTGAGTATTGAAATCTCAACAGAGATAGTTTTAGTGTGCTACGTCCACCGGCGAATACCTTACGCTTGCTTTTATAAATTGTATTGAAGATGATTATAATATATGTGATTGCAATTAAGTTTTCAAAATGTGTGGGACTGTCATTTCATAATTTTTTTTACAGGAAAAGGGTGACAAGCGAGCACACAGTCCACCTGATGGTAAGTGGATGCTGTGGACCATAGATATACATTTATTAAGAATCAAAATGCAGATGCTTGTCACCCTTGAGGACAAAGATGGAATGCCTCGATTCCATTAAAACGGGTCTCAGATTCTCGACCCTCACCATACGAAACACTGCAGTATTCAGCTGCTATTTTACGCTTGTATTCTGTGAGAGCGTGGTCCTTCGCCGGTCGAAAAATACAATAATACAGTTTATTGGAGGGAATAAGTGACGATTCTAACAGTTAGTGAGTAAGGGAGTGAGTGAGTGAATGAGTGGGCGGACCTTGGTGAGCGGCGGGTAGTGGCAGTCCTGGTGGTAGGCGCGCACGCACAGCGCGCACGGGATGGTGCGGCCGGCCGCCACGCCACCGCACACGATGCACACGCGCTCGCCGCGCGCCTTGTTCACGCACTCCCAACAGTACCTGCACGTTACGTTTTTAACACGTTACGTAGCGGAAATCCATTATATTAAAGTGTTCCTCTGACTTCATTCGCATGGAATTACGATTGACTTTCATGGGTTTTAATTTTTTGCGCAGAACCCTAATTCTTTTTCTAAAATAAATATAGTCTAAGTATGGCCAAAGTTACACAAAATTTTTTTATTAAACAAGTTTAAACGTTTTATAGAAAAATTACACAAAATGGGTTATTATAATATAAATGAATACAAAAATGAAAATAACCCCTGGGAATGAGGTGATCGCCATAATGCTGGTTCTATAAAAATTCATACAAAAAATGTACAAAATAAATTTATTGTAATTTGAAATACGTTTTAAAAAATGTCCCGCTGGGTTTCTTGTTGGATCTTCCCAGGACGGAAGTTTTTTTGAGAACCAGCAGTAAATAAAAAAATGACTTTCAATAAGTATTATACAATAATCTGTATTGAATAAAAATCATTCATTTAATTTCATTCACTTATAACATAGCTATTTCGGATATTAACCGGAACAAACAGACGGACAAAAATTAAAAAAAAAATATTATAATTACCGTACATACCTACATATGCATTTAGAGAAAAGCAGTTATTTTGACATTACTAACAGACAGTTCAATTTTATTTATTTGTATAAATATTAAAAATTAAGTAGCTATTGATTACGCAGAACTTACCTAATTAATTTTTAACATTTTAACATCATTTTTTCATAGACTGTGGAGCACATAATTTTAATTTGTGTAAAGCAATTATCAAAAAAAGGATTGCACCTGAGTAGCTCGGCCACTGAGTAGCTGAGTTACCACGGCTATACAGGCCAATAAATACCAAAACACCATGTAGTGGCTGTGTAAGTATATCCACAATCCCATATCGTCCCGTGAGTGTCGTAAAAGGCGACAGATGGAAACAAACCAGGAAAAGGGCAGCAGCATCGGTTAGCAAGCGTAGCACCTATGGCAAATTACCGCTATGAAGCTATCTATCGGGTAAGCCTATGTTCAGCAGTGGACTTTCAGTAATAATAACGGTAAAACCAGATATTAAAGCTGGCAAGGCACTAAAGGGGAGTAGCCAATACGAAACACGTCCCAAAAAAAAACAAGTATACATTTCATTAGAATCTGGCGATTGCAGCTCATGGTACGTAGGTGCATTTTTAAGTTCGCGGAATGGGTAAGTTAGGTAATAAATAATAAATGGAGACGTCGCTGAATTACGTGCAAATTGAGCAACTCATTATTAGTATAAATACCGGGTTTGATTGTAATTATATCCAATATTCCGCCTGTGGCATCGCTTCCGAGCGGTCGCATCCAGGTAGTCCGCGCTCCCGTACAGTACGGTAGTGCTGTCGCGCTCTCACGCGCCTCCGCTGTCCTGCTCACGCGGAACAGCGTCGAGGCTGCCGGTGAGTCACTTTTACGCTACAGTTCTTGCCCCCCTGTCTTCGGGCAGGGAGGTCTGACTGACTTCCGCTTTTCATTTTCATTTTTCATTTTCACTTTTCATTTCATTCTCATTTTTCATTTTTCATTATCATTTTTCAATTTTTTTTTGTACTGTCTCCTTTATTTTCTTGTGTTCTTGTTATTCTTGTATTACGTGTATAGTGTGTCGTAGTACGTCTCGCGATCTAGTCCCTGTTCTACCGAGAACAGGGACCCGTCCTCATCTTTATTTTTACATAGCTCAGCTTGCTTACTGACCCAAAATGGCCACACCCAGCTTCACTGAGTCCCTCGCCGCCCTCATTAACCAATTCGGTTTAAATGGCAATGAGACGGTCCTCGCCGCCATCGCCACCATCGCCGCCCAGGCTTCCCTCCCTGCCCCTCAGGCACACCATCCGCCGCCGGTAATCGCATCTTACCTCGAAACGAGGAACTCTTTTGCCCCCCCTCGAATCTGCCCCCCTAGAAATCGAGTACGCATGCTCCGAGTCCTCGGCGCCGTCCTCCCTGAAGAGGCGTGCCACTACTACAGGCTCCGGTTCATCGGAGTCCTCTGACTCCGACGGAACAGGGGAGTCCACATTCACTGCCGTCAACTCCAAGCGCAACGGAAAGCGCGCCGCGATAAAACGCACCCCGCCTATCTCAGCGGCCCCTGCCTCTCCTCCAACTTCCGCAACCTCCGCCGCTGCCGTCATCCCGCTCATGTCCCTTGACATCCCAACTCCATCTAAACCTTCCTCTCGATGTGCTCCGGTCCTTGCTAAGAAGCAAGTCCCGCCCCCTGTCTTCCTAAGAGACAAGGCCAAATTCACCAAACTGTCGAAAACCTGCTACGACGCAGGAATTAAGTACGACAATGCTGTCAACCTAGGGGAGGCTATCAAAATCATCCCCAGCTCGATCGAGGATTTCCGAAAACTCACCAGGCTTTTCACGGCCGAACGAGTCTCCTACCACACCTACGCTCTCCCGGAAGAGCGTAAAGTCAGGGCCGTCATCCGAGGCGTCCCCTTCGAGTTCTCGAACGAGGAAATACTTGAGGACCTTAAGTCCCAAGGCTTTCCCGTCGAAGCCGTGCACAAAATGCACAACAGAACGGGCAAGAGATACAACCTTGCCCTAGTAATCCTATCAAACGTGCCGGAGGCTAAAGCCATCTTCCGGCAGGTACGCACAGTGTGTGGCCTGTCAAGGGTGAAGGTAGAGCCCCCACATAGGCCCGGTTTCCCGGCGCAGTGCCACCGCTGCCAACTTTATGGTCACGCGGCGGCCAACTGCTCCGCCCCACCCAGGTGCGTTAAGTGCCTAGAACCACACAACACGAAAGAGTGTCCCCGGCCCAAAGACGCCGAATCCCCGCCCGCTTGTGTCCTGTGTAACCAGACAGGACACCCGGCTAATTACAAGGGTTGCCCACGCGCACCTCAACCTCGCCCCAGTAGGCAAGCTCCACCGCCGATGAATGACCGCTCATTCCCGGCCCTCCAACAACGGCCCCGTCAGGGCCTTTCTCAGCCCACCCAGGGCTTCTCTCGACCCTCTCAGGGTCCCCCTAGGCCCCCCTCAGGGCATAATTCGGCCCCCCTCCGGGCTTCTCCAAGCCAATGCAGCCTCCAGTCTTTCCCTGGGGGCCCAAAAAGCAGACCCACCGCGGACAACCTCGTACGCTCATGAAGCAGAGCCCACAATCGACGACTACAACACGCTATATTCCGCTATTAGGAATATCGATGTTAGGGAAATAACAGTAGTATCACGCAAACTGCGCGCGGCCAAGTCCCCCCAAGAACGTCTCCTCGTTCTTGCGGAGCACAATAACCTTCTGTTAGCGTTGTAAGTTAGGTTAACTTAATTAACTTAACTTCAATGACTGAGCGAATTAACCTACCAAGATCTCACGGTCGTATCAAACCTAAGGGTTTATCGCTTGTATCATTTAATATTCGCGGCTTGCGAAATAACCTCCCAGAGCTCAAGCTCTTTCTTCGGAATCGTGAAGTCGATTTCCTCTTCCTACAGGAAACTAATCTCAAAGCTAAGGACACTAGAGGCCTTTCTATTAAAAACTTCTCTCTTCTTCGTAACGACAGACCCGACCGCCGAGGCGGCGGAACGGCCATCTATTACAAGAAGACACTTCATTGCTCGCCCATTTCTACTCCGCAGCTTACCAACATGGAAGCCACGGTATGCAGGCTAGCTATGACTGGACATCAGTCCATCCTCATAGCCTCCTGTTACATCCCTTCAGGAACCTATCCCCTCAAAAAGGATTTTGAGGCCATTTTATCTTTAGGCAATTCAGTCATTATGTTTGGAGATTTTAACTCCAAGCATACTGAATGGACATGCCGCACTACGTCCCCTAGCGGCAAGATACTGCTCGATATCACGCAGTCTCTTGATATTACCGTCCATAGTCCTCTCGGTGTTACTCACTTTCCCGATAACACCGATCACGCCCCCGATGTGTTAGATTTTGCGTTACTCCAAGGAGTTTCTCTCAACCTCAGAGCAATCGAGACACTAGACGATCTAGGATCAGATCACCGACCGGTCTCCCTCATTCTTGGCCATCAGCCACCTCCCCCAACACACACGAAAACCTTCACTAACTGGAAGGGATTCAAGGAGTCCCTAGCTAAAGCTTTGGACTCACAGGACTCTACCATCTCCCTACCGTCGGACTTAGATAGTCCCGAAAAAATCGACACCGCGGTCGACTCACTCTCCACCCTTATTAAATCCTCCCTTAAGGAGAACGAAAGGATCGTCCCGGTTGCTAACAATAGTGGGCTTCCCCTACATATTAGCAACCTATTAAAAGCCAAAAAAGCTGCTTTCCGGAGAGCAGCAAAATATCCCACCCCCGAATATAGGCGCGCGGCCAATCGTCTTCAACGAGAACTCCGCTTCCGCCTCTCTGTATTTCGAGACCTCGAAAAGAGTAAGCTCATGGAGAATATCTCTCCTTCTCACACAGCGTACTATCAGATGGCTAGAGCCCTCCGCATAGACGCTATCACCCACACTCCCCCTCTCTCCCGTCCCGACGGCACGGTTGCCTTCGAGGACGAGGAAAAGGCAGAGTGCTTTGCAGATAGCATTGCCGCTCAATGCTCTCCTACATCTCAACCCGTCGACCCCTCTCACGACCAGGCAGTGGAGGATGAGGTCCGCCGCCGGAACTCACCCCCTACGGCCTCCGAACCTATCTCTGTGTCCAATGATGAGATTTCATCCCTCATCAAAGGATTAAGCCCAAAAAGGCTCCGGGCGCGGATGGTATCTCCAACCAAGCCCTAAAACACTTTCCTGAGCAGGTGTTAACCTTTTTATCTATTATCTTCAACGCCTGCTTCAACCTCAGTTATTTCCCCACTACGTGGAAAGAGGCTACTGTGATTGGAATTCCCAAGCCAGGCAAGCCTCTCAACCTCCCCCTCCAGCCATCGCCCCATTAGCCTCCTCAAGGCAATGGGCAAGCTCTTCGAAAGAGTCATCCAAACGCGTATGAGGCGCTATCTGTTTCCCACAGACGGCGACCCTCTTATCATTCCCCATCAATTCGGTTTCCGAGCCAAACACTCATGTCCCCAACAAGTTCACCGCATTGTGGAATATATCCTCAGCGGTTTCTATCCTCGTCGTCATAAGACCATCGCGGTCTTTTTCGATATAGCCAAAGCTTTCGATAGAGTCTGGCACACAGGCCTCATCTACAAGCTCTATAAAATAGGTCTCCCCGATCGTCTAGTTCGTCTCGTGGCCTCCTATTTAAAACATCGTACCTTTCGTTTTAGACACGAAGGCACGCTTTCTTCACAACGAACTATCAAGGCTGGTGTCCCTCAGGGCTCAGTACTTGCTCCTCTGCTGTACATCCTGTTCACCAACGACATTCCCATCCCGTCGAAAGGTGTTCAACTCTCCCTCTTCGCAGACGACACTGCCATCTATTGCAAAGGTGTCTCACTACCCTTCATACGGAACAAGATCCAAAAGTCAGTTGATGACCTAGGTGCTTGGTTCAAAAAATGGCGCATCGATGTGAACCCGGAGAAGAGCTCCGCCGTTCACTTCGATTATAAACGACGCCGTCTCAAAAACACACCACCAATACGTATGCTAGGGACCCCTGTACCCTGGCATACGTCCGCCAAATATTTAGGTGTCACTCTAGACACAGGGCTCACTTTCAAGCCCCACGTCAAAAGAGTAACCCGTCACGCACGGTTTTATCTGAGTAGGCTCAACAGTATGTTGGGCCGACACAGTAAAATGTCCCTTCGAAACAAGCGTACCCTTTACAAGGTCTGTATACGACCAGTCATGTCCTACGCGGGCCCCGTCTTTGCCCACGCAAACCCTAACATTTTAAATGAACTCCAAATAGTTCAGAACCTCTTCTGTCGTCGAGCTGCGAACGCACCGTGGTACGTCCGTAATGCCGACCTTCATCGGGACTTAGAGCTCCCAACAATTCAACAATTTTTTAAAAAACTCTCTGAGAACTTCTTCAAAGCCTCAGAGTCGCACCCAAACCATTTAATTCGTGAGGCAGCTTCTTATGCAGCCCCACCCCCCCTCTCGCTATCGTGTCCGCAGGCCGAGAAACTCTCTCTCGGACCCGCCTAATGAACTTTCAAACGACCTGAACTGTCTCCTGGCGGCTCAGGCCAACTCTAATTAAATAAAATTATTGTAATATCTAACATTAATTTGCCTTCGTAGGCACTCCCTCAGCGGCACTTAGCCGCCTGCGCCCTCTTTTCCCAAAAGAGGGTCGCTCATGATAAGGCACAATACAGCTTAATCAGCCGGCTGCCTGTCCCCAAAGGCGGTTTTTAGAGGGTATCACTTAGGGTCCCCGGTAGGACAGTGAGCCCCTCATAACCACGATAGACCGGCTATCGTGGTATGCATAATGCATTTTCCGCCTCCCTACGTATAGGGTAGCCCTTTAATTGCTTCGGGCGCAAAAAAAAAAAAAAAAGTAATTATATCATTAGTCTTTGAGTTATCGTCAACCAAACAAGTCATTCGGGAAGAAATTGTGAAATATGAAGAAAATCGTGTTCCGTGCTATTATATAAATGTATTTTTTTTATACTTCACATAATTATATGTAATAATAATATTATGCTTACTAACATAGCTATAAGTTTAGTTTATAAGTAATACTAACAAAATATGAGCCTTGGTTGCTTGAATAAATGAAATGAAATGAAAATGAAATTAAAATATTATAAAGTTCCTTACCAAGCGCGGAAAATCAGGTCAGACTATACTGGAAGAGATGTCATCCGTTTACGGAGACTCTTGCCCAAGTAAAACTATGGTTTACAAGTGGCATACCCTTTTTAAACAAGGCAGAGAGTCACTTAAAGGCGACCCACGCCCAGGAAGGCCGATCGAGGTGACCACTTCGGAAATTATTTAAAAAGTCGAAAAATTAATATTAGAAGATGCCCGTTTAAAGAAAAACCAGCTTGCAGAAATGGTTGGAGTTTTAGATACAACCATTTTCAAAATTCTTCATGACCATCTTGGCATGACTAAAGTCTGCGCAAGATGGGTGCCCAGAATGCTCACGCCGCCTCAAAAGCAACAGCGCGTGGAGTGTTCTCGCATTTTTGGACCTCTGTATAGATGACAAAGTTGAAGTGTTGGCTTGAATTGTTACTGGTGACGAAACTTGGGTTCACCATTATGAACCTGAGTCCAAACAGGACTCTATGCAGTGGCACAAAAAAGGCACACCACCACCCAAGAAATTTAAGGTGGCACAATCGGCTGGGAAAATCATGGCGACAGTCTTTTGGGACTCAGAAGGAATCCTATTGATTAATTATAAAGATAAAGGTGTCTCCATAAGGAAATTACTACGCTTCAATCCTAGAAAAATTGAAGGAAGCCATATAGGAGAAAAGAAGGGGAAAATTGACCAAAGGAATCCTTCTTCTGCACGACAACGCGTTTGTTCACAAGTGCCATGTTACGACGACTGCCCTGCAGAAGTTGGGCTTCGAAATTTTGCCACACCCACCCTATAGTCCTGACCTGGCCCCCAGTGATTATTATCTATTTCCTTACTTAAAAAAGAACTTCTTGGGAAAAGTTTTTAAGTGATGAAGAAATGAAGTAAGCAGTTTCGGCGTATTTTTTAGACAAAGATAAATCACTATTTTTGATAAGTTATTTGAAAGATCCGAAAAATGTATTAAGGTAGGAGGTGAATATATTGAAAAGGAAATATAAATTTAGATTTTTATTTCCACTCCTTACCCCCCATTCCACATTTAAAATGTCCCCTCGTATATCGGTTTAGTCCATTACAAGTCTGTTTACCCGCTAGCTCATAAAGAACAGCAAACAGGTTAAGTATGAGATTATTACTTGTACGGCGGACTTTTCTCTCCTCTATATCCCTATTAAGAAAGGGATGTCTCCTGCAATGGGACATTGTTGTTAGGTACTCACCAATCGCCTTCAGGTATCTTCTCCATGCGAGGCTTGAAGCAATAGGTATGATAACCCTTATCACAACTGTCGCAAAGCAATAACTGGTCTTCGTTGTCTCCAGACAAGCAAAACTGGCAATTCTGTAAGGACAGAAAACGAGGGACTTTAAAACAAAGTGGTTCGAATCCAACTAAGTTATAACTGCACTAACTATTACAACGATATAGTCCTTCGAGCCAGATACAAAATACTTACGGCTTTCATGATGCTCTTGTCCCAGGCAATAGCTGCCTCTAAGGCCTGCAGTAACATGGCGAGCTGTGCTGACGTATTGCAGCGAGCAACAGCCTCACGCCATGTTGCCAATCCTCGGGCTATACCCCTGTCTGTCCAATAGAAATTTCGTTTTTAATTGAATCGATTGATGATTTTAATTGAAAAATCGTAACCCATAGCAAATCCACTACACATAATCCTTTCCCATCGGATACCACAAAAACTATCAATATTTAACTATGACATCAGGATGCTTATAGGTGATTGTAGGTGTAAGTTAAAATTAATTAATAAAATATGTAAATTTGGTTTAATTCAATAAATAAATTTAAATAATTAATTGGTGGTATTCTTATTAAATGAAAAAGTTCTCCCATAGTATCGTTTTTTATACCAAAAGCATGGCGAGCATAATATTTCAGTTTTCAGTTACTAAAACAATAAAAATTTATGAGAAAATATTTATAGAATTTTTTACATACTCTGAAAGAGTGTTTGTAGCAGAAAGGAGTCCTACACAACTCCCCAAGCACATTGGCGGACTTCAGTTTCATATGTCCTCGAAATATATCAAAGCTCAAAATTAGCACCATGATCACATGGAGATAAGTGTCCACGTTAAAATTTTCTAGTACGTGAGCGAACAGAATTCGATCCTCACAAATTGACTCCACCACACAAATTATTAATTCCAAGAGTGAATTTAAATATAAATGACGTCCAATTTTGTTTATTGTTTGAAATAGCTTTCATTAGTTTTTAATTTGTGTCATGTGTCACGACTCATACTAATTATTTTACTTACCTTTCCCTTCATTCGCATCGGAATTCTGCGGTGACGTGACGGAAGCATTACCATATTCTCCTTGCAATACCGCTCCTAATGTGGCTTCTGTGGTACTGCAGCAAAAATATTATGTTAATGAACTAGTATAATAATTACTCTTCAAGAGAGGATAGTATAAAATCAAAAATAATTCTGACTTTGTGATTAAAAACTTCTATTCTTTATCAGCACGTAACAGTCCATGACAGGACTTAGGCCAGTCCTATTGTATGAAGGATTTGCCATAATCGCCTAGGCTAGCCCATGACATTGCTCCCCGTCGCCGGTCTTTTTTTTTTATAGAAGTTGGGTCAAACGAGCATGCGGCTCACCTGATGTTAAGTGACTACCGCCGCTCATAAACAACTGCAACACCAGGGGAATTGAAGTTGCATTGCTGGCCTTTAAGACAGGAGTAAGCTTTTTTCTTGAAGGTCCCCAAGTCGTATCGGTCCGGAAAAATCGCCGGTGGTTAATAATTCCACAGAAAAGTTGTACGAGGAAGAAAACTCCTAGTGAAACGCACAGTGGTGGACCGCCAAGAATCCAGATGGTGAGGATGGTATGGGGAACTTTGACGCAATGTGCGTACGTGAAATTTGTCGCCTGGAATTAATCCAAACAATTACTGAGTTCTCCCCGTGGTAGATGCGATAGACAAGGCAGAGAGATTTAACATCCCTACGCAGCGCCAGTAAATCGAGCCGATCAGAAAGAACTCGGTCGTCGACGATTCGAACCGCATCTGGGGTATATATTAGTCTGATATTTACAATGTGGTTACAAAGGCACAAATCTGAGACCAATGCAATACATGCCAGTTGTGGAGACCACTGGTCTTATCTTTTCTATAGTCACCTCTTACAGCACTCACAGGGCGAAATGAGGTTAATATACTAATTATTAAAAAATAAAACAAGGTTTTTATGTTATCAAGACGAGAGTATGCCTGTGTACGCGTACATACACTTACTTTACTAAATGTATTCTAGACTGACTTGAGATTATTATTACAAAGTTGTCGGAGGTTACTAAAATTAGCAAGGAAAACATTTTTATAATCATGTAATGAAATTACAAAACTTCATTCCTATAAGCCAATCAAAATCTCAGCCTAATATTAAATTTAAATATCATAAAGTAAAATATAACAAACTTGAAATCTATCATTCAACCAGCGTCACTCACTTGTCATATAAATACATAATATATCCAATAAATCAAGATTTCGTTCTTCTATAATTTAAATTTCTAGAATAGTCATGCATTACTAACGCGAAACATGCGATGATATTCAAAAATTTAAATTATGAAGTGTACTAATACTTTGTCTTCAAACACTATTCAATAAAACACTTGACACGCGATAATTTCAACCTCCACCGCCAATTAATAATAATATATAAGAATTTTAAAACTAAACAAATAATTTTACTGTAATCCATTTAGAGTTCTAGAGCATCCAATATTAAGACAAAGAGTGCTTAATACAAAGGATAAGTGATAAGGTGGTCCTCCGAGCCGGATAGCTATTTTAATTCTAATACAAACTCAAAGAATTTTTTATTTATTGTAACCACTATTAATGCTAAAAAACTGTGTGAATATAATAAAATTATAGAACAAACCTAAAGTGCATAATAACAACGCCTCACGTGCATTTTTATGTATAAAACTATTCTCATTACTTAACCAACCCAGATATATATATTCCCTGTAAAAAAACGCTAATTGCGGCTTTTTCTTACCTTAAAACAAATCTATTTACCACACACTACCCCCATAAATTAAAGCCTCGCCACACGACAAACTAGCAGCCTGAGTAAGTATTTCACATTACCTAGCATACCTTTGTACCAAAGGCGGTTTGAGATATCTCCTCTCAATGTGTGCCTCGACTGAAGCCAACTTGTGCCGTGCTCGGGCTACTATTTCAGCTCCAGTAGCTTCTTCAGGGAGAGGCAAACGTGATGGTCGCCAGCCTTTCACTTGTATTGACGCCGCTGCTACTCTCTCTTCTAACCCTTCAACCTGAACGAAAAACAAAATACTACAGTGTTCAATTCAAACGGCAAAGAATTAAAATAAAAGCTCGCCATATATTTTATTATATGTATTGGACATTGATTTATATCAGTTAAATTTTTTCCACATCCTATATATCCCATCCAAATATGCTGCTTCTTCTGTAAAATGTATAATTGGTTTTGAAGGTAATTTTTGCGTTCATAAATTTAAAAAAAAAAGTCTTTTTAATCAATAAAGTAAGGATTTTACTTGATTGATTAAAAGGGTGTTTTCTGTTACCTCTAAGATTAACCTCTCAACCCCTAGCGGTCTCATGAGACCGCGGCCATATTCCGTCAA
This sequence comes from Parnassius apollo, assembly GCA_907164705.1. Classification (NCBI taxonomy): domain Eukaryota; kingdom Metazoa; phylum Arthropoda; class Insecta; order Lepidoptera; family Papilionidae; genus Parnassius; species Parnassius apollo. Next base: position 4,468,873 of record CAJQZP010000359.1, on the reverse strand, counting down.
ATCCCTAGAGGTCTCATGAGGTCGCACCTTTACTAATGGCAGTTTGGCATTATATAATCAATATGAAATACTTTAATCCTATCAATATTTATTTGTAATCTATGTTTATTTTGTAGGATGTAGGCCATTTTCGCATGAATGTTATTGTGTTGATTTTTGGATTTTTCTAGTGTTTTAGTATAGTGTTTTATTATAAAATTGTAATGAAAGTTTTTGTGTGAATATAATTTACCTTTTTACGTAAATAATTTCGAGTAATATATATTGAAATATTTGTGATTTTCACGCTGCCGACATTCGCTTGGTATGTTTTTTTGTTATCAAAATATAATAAAATATTTTTGTAATGAAGTAAAACCTGACTTTTGTTTATTAGACCACAAGATAGAGAATTTTGTATAGATTTTATAATGCTAAACTTCTTCGTAGAAAAGTAGTCTCTAAATATAAGTTTTAATGGTTTTAAGTGTTGTGGGTTGGTGCGGTCGCATGCGACAGCTCGGGATTTGCCGGGCGCATGCAACTGCATGGGATTTTTATGGCGCTTGAAGGGTTAATAAAAGTTCTTACCATAGCTAATAGCTGCATGTCAACGCGGCGTGCTGTAGTAGCGCAGAATGAGTTTGGTGAATCAGGTGGAGGAAAGTCTTGATCTGGTTTTTCGCCAGTTGATGGAGTGACTTCCATATTCGTTGTGTCGGTTTTGTCAATATGTGCCTGTAAATAAGGAAAGAGTTTTAATATAGATTTATTCCCCGCTATATCCCCGCCGGCACCAATGAAATTGTTAATTGCAATTTTAAGTACTGATTTACCACGTGCTCGGCGGTGAAGGAAAACATCGTGAGGAAACCTGCATGTCTGAGAAATAAGAAAAAAAAATATTTCGAAGACATGTGAAGTTCGCCAACACGCACTGGGGCAGCGCGGTGGACATTTTCTTGCCCTAAAACCCTCTCAGAAATGAGAGGAGGCCTGTGCCCAGCAGTGGGACGTATATAGGCTGTAACTTTACTTTTTTTTACATAATCTCACGTTGCATTCGCACTAATTTATGTTACTTCGTAGTCTCCATGTGTGATTCGGGTAATTTTTTTGAATTAGAGAAATTCTTAAAGTTACAGCCTATGCGTCCCACTGCTAGCATAGGTCTCCCCCCATTTCTGAGAGGGTTAAAGGGCAAGGAAGTGTCCGCCGCGCTGCCCCAATGCGTATTGACTAACGTCACATGTCTTTGAAATATATTTTTTTCTTACTTCTCAGACATGCAGGTTTCCTCACAATGTTTTCCTTCACCGCCGAGCACGTGGCAAATTAGCACTAACTTAAAATTGCAATTAACAATTTCATTGGTGCCGGCGATCGAACCATGGTTGGTGTGTACTGTGTAATTTACAGCGTACGCTAACCATCTGAGCTACCACGGCTCATCTTATATTCCCTATATACCATTAATAGTCCATAATAAGTCCAAAATTGTATGTTATATCATGGATATCCATATAGACACATAACGTATATTTTATAATTTTAGACCTAAGGCTACTTTTCTACTTGGGATTAGGATTTCCGTCTGCGTTGTTGGCACTCTTTTACACATTTCTATTGGCAGGCAATAGGCCCCCTATAATTACAGACAGCAAGGCATTCCATGTTAGGCCAGCCCTCTGTCACTCTTGCCAACTGCGTGAAAAATCCACCTGCAATCGCGAGACGGCCCGGGCTGCATATGTAGTCGGAGCTAGCGCGTTGTAGACTATTGAATGTTAAAGTTTTTTAAACGCCGTTTACGTAAATAGTGTTTTGTAAATACTTGTTGAAATAGTATTTGTTTAGTATATTTTAATTGTAGGATAAAATAGTTGCAAAAGTTTTAATGTAATTTAAAAATTATGTATTACATATTATGTTGATTAACTATCTATTTGATAAATTATAATGGCAAAACGTCGTTCCTAATATAATTGTTGCGTGGATGGATGCTTAATGACCAACAATAGGTTTCATATATATCATTCTTTAAGTTAACGAAGGATTTTAGTAGAAAGTTACTTATAGCAAAATTAATTAGTTAATGATTTTAACTACAGAAATAATATTCAAGTAGTTTATTACAAAACTTAGTTGAAATTTACTTCACTATCCAAGTACCTACTTACATACCTATACTTTTCTTTTGTAATTATAACAAAAAATACTGAAATTAAAACTTTGTTTACTAACAAGATTTTTGACTAAATAAATTACGATCACATTACTGTTAGGAATCGTATTTCGACTTTATTTGCTGTTTACACTATCTACCTATTTCTTCGAAACCAAGTATCGTGAATCCCGACGAAAGGCCTAGCAAATTGCATACATTAGGCACCACAGAACTCACATAGTAAAGAAAATATGGTCAGTCGATCATAGTCAGTATAGGTACTTTACCTAAGTAACTTACCATTTCGCAATATATTTATTTACTCTTTATTGACAGCCATAAGTGACCACGGAAAGGCCGCCATGACGTAGGAAAGGGAAAAGATGCAAAGTAATATGGACGCTCGCACGCAGCGATGTTTTTATTTAACTTGCGTGCACGATTTATCTAATATTAATAAGTAGGCTATTAAAACGTCCGCAAACTGCCAACATCCACGGAATGCAACTTCTGCACATAGTACTATTATTTATTCTGTGCTTAGGCATAGGCATTCTTTGTATGAGTATAGTTGTTATGAACCAAGTGACTAATTAGGACACTATTTATTATGTCCTGGCAATTTGAATAATGATATCAGTTTATCACATTGTCTGATCATTATGAATATTAGTACATAACTGTTGGGCAATTTGATATAACCTAACTTAACCAAATTTAACCATGTTAATCACTTTCAAGACAATAAGTTAATAATGTTAAAGGGGGACGCCCATTTTCGGCCATGGAACGCCCAACAATGTGAATTTGTTAAAAAATTATATCTTTATTTATGGTTATTAATTGCGGTATTCATTTATCCTCAAACAATGGGAATATTTTTGCACAAATTAAAAGTATCGGAAACATAATAATAAAAATTAGGTAAATCATTATGTCATTAGTTTGTGAATAAAAAAAAGTGTTGCCAATCACAAAACACATTTAAAAAATCGATTCTCTTTTTCGATCGATTATTTACGGTGTCATCATTACAGTGCTAATATAATTTTTAAATAATTATGATGCTACGATAATTAAACAAGCGAATTACTAGCTGATTTCCAATGAATTCTTTAGAGAGTAACAAATGCTACGGCACAATTTAACTGTTAATCTTAACCGATCTTCTTTGAAAACAGATAAGAACTGTTATTCTTATCTGTTTTAAAGAAGATCGGTTAAGTTATTCTTATCTGTTTATAACAATACATTTAAAATAGAATCATGTTATGATAACGAAACAAGTTAGTTTCCTGCTGATTTACCATGAATCCTTTAACCTTTTGAGCGCCAAAGTCGCCTATACTTGACCAACACCTGCGGGCCCTGAGCGCCAACGACGTCTATAGTTGACAAAAAACCCGGCTCCGAAAAATATGAAATGTAGATATTGGAAAATTATTACAGGTATTTTAATTCTACACTCCTCAAAATAGGAATAACCCAGCAACATGTGAGTATAAAAAAACAAGTCTTCTAGAGCCACAAGTACTAAGAAACATTGAACTAATAAAAATGGATTTTTATCTAAGGAAATACTATGTCCAGCACGCCAAAGTCGTCTATGGTTGACCGCTAGTGTCAAACGCGGGAGGCATATTTTTTCTTGAAAACTATCCAAAATTCAGCTCAATGGTGTTTTTTTTCTATTATTATTGATATTTGAATAAAATTAAAGGTTAGAAACATAAAACTATAATTAGCTACATGAATAAAAAAATGTTATCAGATTATCTTCGCATAATAAATCTAATATCTCAACTCTAGCGCATCTTTAGCGCGTCATCGAAAATCAGTTCACTGGGCACCGTGATCAAGGATAGACGACACTCTGATGACGTCATAAGTGATTACCGAGAAAAGTAGAGCAATGCAACATGAAAGATTCATCAGAACTCATTCGGATTTTGGAAAGCGTCGATGATGATGAATTTTGATTTTTGATTGATGAATTGAATTTTTGATTGATTAGTGAACAAATATGTTTATTTATTCCATGACCAAGATTTTAGTATTATAAGGCTGATTTACCTAGTGCGAATAATTATATACAATTGTTGATTAATGAATAATTATGTACCTTTTTTAATAATAATACAAAATTACAATTAATGTTTTTTTACTTAGGGTGTGAAGAGCAATTTTTCATTTTGTGTTGTGCCATTTTCTTTCTCAGTCTCAAAATCATCTAGCAGCATCAGCATCATATCAAATCCCCATTGTCATAAGAGTGTAAGACTTTTCTTCTGTGCGTCACTTGGCCTACGCCTTCCCCGACACATAAAATATTATGAATCGATGTCTGTATATTTCGGTTAGATCGATTTTGAAATCGATACACAACATTCTAAGAATGTTTCAAAAAGGAAGGTCAGCTACACCGTTATCGTCCAGTCACGACAGTGTCGTCATTAGGATGGAGAGTAGTGCTGTGGTTTACTACTATTTTATTGTTATTGTTTAAAAATACACTTAAAATAGAATTTAAATAAATAAAGGAAAATACATTCTAAAAAAGCGAGCAGAAGCACCTCCAAGATTATTCTCTTTTTATGGAATTATTAACCGAATCGATATTATGATGTTATGATAATTAAAAAAGCGAATTACTAGCTGATTTGCTATGAATTCTTTAGAGTATAACAAAATGCTGCTGCACAATTTAACAGTAATTGTTATCTGTTTTAACAATACATTTAAAATGGAATCATGTTATGATAATTAAACAAGTGAATTTTTAGCTGATTCACCATGAACTGTTTAGAGCATGATAATACGCTACTCCACATTTTAACTGTTCTTAAAAATACATTGAAAAAAGAATTTAAATAAATAAATGAAAATATATTTTAAAAAGCGTGTAGAACTTAAAGCGCCTCATATATTACTTTTTTTATTAAATTACTAATCGAATAAAAATCGATATCGTTTCATTGTATTTATGCACAGATTAATCTGTGTATTTATGTTAGTTATGTGGCAACATCAAATCTGACAGCTAGGAAATATGTCATGCGAATTGGGAATGAAAATGAAATCACAATTCAACAAGTAAAAAAGATACTAGAGAGTTCACAACTAAATAGTCGCAATTGTGTTATTTTGTTTGTTACTTTTCAAATAAATTCTCAAGAACTCATATGAAGTGATATTGTCGATCACATTATAGTGTGACAACAGTTAAAAGTAAGTGTTTAACAGTTTTAATTTAATAATTCTAGTGCTGATATTTGATAGTGATGAATGAATGAAATGATGAAGTTGTTTTATTTTTTTAACATATGCACAAACTATATCTGACAAACATAATAGCTTATTTGTAACACGGCGATAAAATTAGCTAGCTAACACCAGATAGTTACGAAATGGACAATTTTTATCAAATACCAAGAAATGAGAAAGTCGATTTTTAATTGTTTTTGGACTACTGGTAGGCAGTCTGTCCTTAATTATTAAAAATATAGGTCATTAAGTTTTTAAGTAACATTTACCTATATTTGAGTTTAAAGTAAACAAATCTATTTTATTTTGTTCACTTTGTCTTATTTTTTTATTTAATATTATTTCAGTTGCCATCGTCATCGCGTGTCATGATTGCTGGCAAAGGACTGATAAAGCAGCATCACGTTAAACTTTAGAACGGGAACCATCTGAATCATCTAGTCCGTCCTCGTTGCAATCTAAAGTGAGTAATATATTGAACCTAGAACAACAAAGCTTAGATCATACATCGTACAATATACTGCTGCCTAATTTTGTAAGACCACCACTCACACAAAATCAATGTTTTTTCCTGGTTGTAACTATTCCAATCAACTCACAGTTCCATCAACATTGCGGGTATGTCTTTTTGTGAATACAATTACTATGTACCTCCAGAATGTAGAATCAGTAAGTACCATTTAAATAGTAACTCTTGGTATTTACTTTTAGAATCAATATATAATCATATTAAAACATTTAGTGTAGCACAAATTATAGATTTTTCTACATTATTGCAAGATAATATTTACCATCATATTATAGACTTTGAAAGTATTCACAGTATGCCTGAATATAGTGTACATTATTATCTAGGCTTATCAAAAGCACAATAACAATAAATTCTGTCTAAAGTTCCCAAAATGTCAAGTAAACATAGTGGATGTTTTTGCTGTATATTTGCTGAAAATAGGAACATGAGATAGTGATGAATGCATATCGGCATTATTGCAAGTGCCAAGAAACAAATAAGAGCGGCTCATGAATATGGCCCGTGAAATATTAAATCAGGATGTTGTTACTATGAATTTTATCCATCGTTAACACTCTCTGTGCCAAATTCCATTCAGTAATTACGATATTATATTAGAGGCAAATAATTTCTTAGCTTTCCTAGATGTTTTTGTTCTCCAAAATCCTAACAACATCATATGTCACACTGTGTATAGAAAAAAGACCCATACAAACTTATATTTAAGCGGTGAATCTCACCATCATCCTTCACAGTTAGTTACCGTGAGCAAATGTTTGTTACAGAGAGCATATGGGATCTATGAGAGCAAGCACCTGGCCGCGGAGCTTCAGCACATCAAGCAGGTTCTGCACAAAATCAAGCTTCGGGTCCCACATCTACGTCACAGTGACTGAGTGAAGCCGACCACAGTTGAGCGTGTGCTAGCTGTACTACCGTATGTCAAGGTTGTCACCCCAACCAGATAGACATACATCAGATTTGATAGATCACAAATCCTCGCGAAAGAGCCTTAATTCCTACCAAGGATGATATGTGAGGCTATTGAAATTAAAAACATCCTAATTTCAATAGAGAAGGCGGTTGGGTACTACCACCTACTTGGGACACTATAATTAATAAAATTAAAACCAAACCCAGGCATACCACTGCAAGACTTAAAGATAGAGTAAGTTCAATCTGCATAGATTGGACTATTAAAATAATAATAAAAAGCTGAAGGTATCGTGGTATCGTGGAAGGTAGGTGTCCCAATACTGACATTGGAATGGCAGTCACCTCAGTCCCCCGTGACCATGGGTGCTATAAAGCACCTGAAATGTCGGGAAATAAAAGTTAAAGAAGTTAAAAGCGATAAAATTGGTAAAAGTAGTCGTTAAAAAACTGTATTTGTGAAAATAAAAACTTTTATATCATAAAAATCCCGACTTTTTTTAAACCAATTCCTTAGCCATTTCATTATTTTAATTGCATATTATCGTTTCCATATGCTTTTATATGTGGGCACCAATGGCCGAAGTGTCTATGAACAGTGGGCATCCCCCTTTGTTAATAAAATAATTATTCACACGATAATCGTATAAATAAAAAAATCGTTCGATTATACTAATCAGACCTATAACTAACAGGCTGTATTCATAAAACCCAGTCAATTTGATTATTTCAATAGTTTTTATCACATTTTCTACTCATATTGGTAATTATTCATAATGCCTAATTAATCACTTGGTTCAAAATGTAGATATTTTATAAGAACGTAAAACTTATTCGCAATGTGACACATGGCGAATAAGTTTTACGATAGTTTGTCGATAAATAATTATAAGAATTAATTGAATATTACTAGACACTGGCAAAATTACATCCGTACTCGTGTATTAATTAAAAAAGGAATAAAAAAGGTCGCGCATACGTGTTCCGGGAAGGTGGGCGGGTGGTGCGTGAGCGCAGCGTGCAGTTCTCGCTCGCGCACGCCGCGCGTATGCAGCGCGCGCAGCACGCCGCCCAGCTCGCTCGCCGCCAGGCGCCACCAGCCGTGCCTGCCGCCACGGACTCACCACGTTACATTACATTACATCACGCACACCGCACACGCGCAAATCGACTCACACTACGATATTTTATCTGCGTATAAAAACTTTATTATCTGAAAGTATCACATACTACGCACGTACGATAATATACGAAATTATACATTCACTCGAAACCCTTCAAACTTACTAGACGTGTTTTTTGTAGCAGATTGTTGATACAGTGCTACCTACAATGAGTTGGAGTGTTTCTAAATTGCTAAACAACTCGTTAGAATAGGATTCAGATTTTGATTTTGATGCAAGGGTTGCATTAACATTTACTAAAAAGCGAAGAATTTGGATACAACGTCATATAAAGCTGAAAAAGACTGAGACAAATATAATATATTTCTCTTTTGTTTTCGTAGTATTTTAATGTAATTTTTTACTAACCCTAGCTATAATTTAATTTGTTAATAACACTTACTGGCAATGTCTGAAATAAATAAATAAATTTAAAAACAATTACTTTTATTTTCAGCGACCTTCCTGTATTATCGGCAGGTAAAATACTTTGCCATATTTGTACCTGAAGATAATATTTCGATATAGATCGGTACTTAGACATACTTAGACATACTTAACGATAAAATATTCAATTATCTACGCTGCGTATGTTAGTTTATTGAATTTCATTGCGAGCGATATTGAAAGATATGCGATATGATACAGACAGCTTATCGTATGTGCGTGGACTTCTATGTATACTACTACACCGAATTACCGAAAAATGCGGACTTAAATGCCTATAACGGCGAAATATTATAGCAGATATAAAAAAATCATAACACAAAAAATAAAATTAACGAAAAACCCATAAAAATATACACTATTAAAATTATTAATTGAAATAATCGGAATAAAAATACACCATAAACATTTTATAACATGCACAAATACCTTACAAGTTAGAAGCGACAGTAGCCTAAATACAGGGTGCGGACCTCGAACTCAAAAGGTCGTGAGTTCGAATCCGCCATTCGACTACTTTCGTGAACTCCTAACACAAGCATTTTAAGCTTACCGGGAGTGGTTACAGGGAATATTAGTAATGTAAATCACATTGGTGGTATTAAAAAAAAACCTTTGTTCACATACTACACACATTCAGATTGAAATCTCATTATTTTGTACATAAGGTAAAATTTCCTTTAGCAAACGGCATTTATTACAACAGTTTACTATCGTTTTTAGAAATTCATCTAATCGGAAACGAAACAGCTGAAAAAACTCTATTGTGTTTGAAATCTTTGTATATTTAAAACCTCCAATTAAGTTTTAGAATAGAAAAGATACTACATTATATGAGAAAAGTTAAGATATAATAAGAAAATACAATAATATCTCGAATATCTCACCTAAGTTCTCTAGGCACGAATCCACCTTCCAATTTCTTAGGCAGTCCATGCACTTTGCAATGTTCCAACTGCTCCATCTCCTCAGGGGACATGTGAATTGGCGGTGGACTGTCACACGTCACATATGTGGACAGGGCGTTAAAATTCAGAAGGCCTAGGCTTGTTAGACCCGAAGCCTTCGCTTTTAAAGCCGCTGCTTCTAACTTTGCAGAATCCGCTTGTAGTTCTTTTTCAAGGTCGTTATCCTAAAAAAATATAATTTATGAAGAAAATCCTTGAACAGAACATATTTGAATAAAATAGAAACCAGTTGTCATCAATGAATTCGGAACTTTTTGGAGGGTGAAAAATTAATATATAATCTACCTACTAGTAAGTTGCTTGCTTGGGATCCTATAATTAACAAAATCAAACACAAATCCAAACATACCACTGCAAGACCTCATGATAATATAAGCTCGTTTTGCGTAAATCGGACAAAAAAAATAATATTATATAATATTCAAAAACTGAAGGTAGCCGGACTAACTATGACATTGGGAAGTCAAACATCTTAGTCCTCCCCGTGACCATGGGTGCTGTAAAGCACCCGAAACGTTGGGATAATAAAAATAGGTTAAAGTAATTAAACGCGATAAAATCCGTAAACAATAGTTTTATTCAATACTGGTAAGTGGATAATGTGGTCCATAAACACCTACATATATTTTTGATTAATGTTGAAAATGCAAATACGTTGTCATTCTTGAGAACGAAGATGGAATGCCTTGTTATTAGTAAAAAGGGTCTCTAGATTTCAACTAAACTGTCACACAAAATACTAAATCCAGCAGCACTGTGCTGCTACTTTTACGCTGATATTCTATGCGAGCGTGGACCTTTCCCGATTTGAGCAAACTCTTTCTGAATGCGGACAAAATAAATACGCTTTATGCAGTCTAAACAAGTGGCAAAATTAAAAATTTTGTACAGCCGACTTCAATACGACCGAATCAAGGAATTCGAAGTCAATTAAATACACGTTATTAAAGATAACTCAAAACCTATACCGGTCAGATCTTGATTAAATTTATATGGGACCACACGAGAAGCACCAGCTTTCATATAAAACAAAAAATCATCAAAATCGGTTCACCCAGAGAAAAGTTATAAGGTACACATTTAAAAAAACATACAGTCGAATTGAATACCTCCTCCTTTATGAAGTTGGTAAAAAAGTTCCTCCCGTGCTTAAAATTGTTAAACAAGTACCCTTACCTTTGAGCCCTACGACTGAGTCAGACTAAAAAAATTTCATAATGTCAGAATCTGGCATTGTGAAGTTTTAGCTCGAGATTGTCTCTGAAGTTTTGAAGAGTATCAATCACCAATGGGTGCGTTTGGCAGAAAAAAGCGCTAGCAAGCGCTTATAAGCGCTAAAATAGTTTTCGGCCAGGACACGATTGCTACTTCAGTAGCGCTGACACAATCCGCCATTTTGCTTATTTAATTTGTTTGTTTTGAAGTAGAGTTTATAAGTTGTTTTGTGCAATATTAGTTTTAAGTAATATAATAACATGAATAAACATATACATGCTATTAAAAACTCATGATTGGTAAGTTTTTAATATGAATACTTTACAAACATATATTTAAATTAGGATAGATTCCCCGGTTAAAACTAACATCGTGTCCTAGAGGAAAATAGCTACTTACGATTTGACAACGCTTACCGCTTACGATCGCCATTTTGCTTACAAGCGCTTGCTAGCGCTTTTTTCTGCCGAACGCACCCAATAAAATACATTGTGTTATTTTTAACTTACATATTTAAATCTTGTAACACATCTATAAATCTTATAATACAAAACTTACTTGTTCTTTGTTATCTTCTTCCATCTCCTCTTCTTGTTCATTATCTTCTCTATTTATACTAGCATCCATCATTTCTTGATCCAGACCAGACATTGTCAAACTGGAGTCTGTGTAAATGTTATTAGTAGGTACTTGAACACTGGTGACCATGCTGTTTAGCGTAAATAAACTAGGATCATTAAGCAAATGCAAATTGTTAGATACATCCCATTTATGACCTTGGCACATAACTACCTCTGAGCATGTGTGCTCATTGTCACAAAAATCTGGTATCTTTTGCTCATGTGATTTTTCGTCGTTAATATTTGTCAAATATGAACTCTCATGCCTTAAAATTGAGAACCATTTTCCTTCAAGCATTTTCATGTAAAGTTGCGCGTGTGCACTTTCGGCATCGAGGAGCTCTTTTTTAGTTTTGACCTCAGCCTCTTCCTTCAATTTTTCTTCGGCTTTTTTAGCTGCATCTAATTGAGATGAAACGGCTTCCGCCATTTTCCTCAGTTCTTCTAGATTGTTGACTAGTTCATCTTTACTTTCTTCAACTTCTTTTTCTGTCGATTCTGTTTTAACAACGTTTTCTACTTTAACAATTTCTTGAGGCTTATCCATAGGTTCGGCTTGTGTTGCAAACATTGGTTTGTGAGTTGGTTTTTGGACTAGGAAAGCGGTGGGAATGGAGTCTTCAATATCTAATAAATCTTCTTCTTCTTTGTTCTGTTTTTGCTGGATATACTTCTCTTCCATTTTTATTGAAGAACCTAACAAAATATATTCATTTATAACTTATGAAACAACATAATAAATATTCATTTTATATAAAACTAGTTCAAATGTTGTTACAATTATAAAAAAAACTAATTTAGAAAAATCTAGATCCAAATTCAACATTAAAAATGTTCATTTCAATTGAAATGTATCTATGTACTTTCACTCTGTTCCAGCGTCCAGCTATATTTAAGCTAATTTTAATTAGAGAACAGCTCGGTTGATACAAAGTGTAAAGTAACTCCCTAAGTTATATTTTATGGAATCACAATGAACTATGCACTATGATTTCACTTATGGTAAAAAAGCATTCTCTTTTTGTATCTTGTTCATGGTGGTGATCAAACGAACACGCTAAAGGTACATAATAACTAGGGCCTATATACACCCACAGTAACAGGACGAACTTATCGAGCTTTGAAATAGCTGATCAGCTATAATTGGCAAGATTCGACTTTGTGAAGGATAATCTCCAACAACAAGAATTCCAGTACTATATCGACCGATTCAAACCCATATTAATTGACGACACTACCACAGAGAAAATAAATGTATACCAACTTACTGACCTTCAACTTTACAAGTGCCATGCTTCACATTAGGCTCGTACTTAATGATCTGCGTATGGTCACTCAGATTCAGTTCAGATTTAATATTACGGAGCTCCAGCTCGCTCTGTAGCGCTTCTTCTTGTCGTTGCGCTTCGCTTTCTCCTTCTTGCTTCTCATCGGGTACTTCTTTCTTGTCCTTTGAGCCTGACAGAAAATAAACATATACACTTGTGATAATTTAAGTAACAATTATGAATTAATTAAATGGCCTTTAAAATGTTAAAATTAAACAATAAATATTAAGATAGGTTACCTACTTATTTTACTATCTTTCAACAACTTACATTTAAGTTCAGACAAAGTGTAGTACTGCAAAACAGATGTTAAACGTTTATATTACCTTTTTTCTTTCTCTTTGCAGTATCACTTAAAGGCTGCCCTTTCAAAGCAGCCGCTTCTAACGCTTCTTGGTAGGCTAAGATCTCAGGTTGGGCTGATTCCATGGCTTCCACATATATTCCCCCGCTCTTGCCTAGTGACCAGTATCGTCGCCAATACCTAAATAAATAGTCTACTATGAAAATGTACAAGTGTTCTATTTCTATTAATAGTTTACTAGTTTTACTTGAGAAATAATATTTTTATTAAATAAACATTGAAAGTGATGCCAAAACCATGCTCAACTTGGCATGCACTCACATATTATCTTTCTTCTTTCTTTTTTTCCAGCCTATGAAAATATATACATATGCACCTTAAAACCTGTTTTTGGTAGCAAATTATTTTTGATGCATATATGTACGTAAGTGCCTGTTCCTAAAATAAGTTGAGCATAGTTTTTTTTGCGTCACTTGAAACGCTCGGAACGCTCCGTTTTTTTTTTCTTTCTTGGTTTGAGGTGAAGGCCACCTATTTAAAAAACAGGCTTATTTAACTAATGAAGAATTAATAGCAGCTATTTCGATAAAAAAATTCTGGTTAAGAAATGCACTTAAATTTAATTGAAAACAAAACGCACTTGGAAGGTTTTGAAAATGTTATATCATAATAAGAATATTGTTGCGCGCCACAGTTGATGGCACTAGCGCCATCTTTTATCGAACAGAGGAACTAAGCTTTCTAGAAAGGCCCACACTCGAACTTTCTGCGTCTGGTTGGTCGGGGCCTGGAATATTCTGGATGTTTCGGTGGAAGAGCCCTATTTAAAGCCGTTGAAAGCCGCGATCGGGGCAGTATTGAATTGGCAATACAACCGAAGCTTCGGAGCGAAATAAAGTGATCAGTGCGATTAATTCTTATTGTGTTTTAAGTTTTAATTGGTGTTTGGGAAATGAAGTGTCAATTTTGGTAATTCAATCGGCAGTTTTTATTGTCACGAACTCTAAGCTCGTAACAATATTTAAAATTGTTTACATATAAATTGCTCATGTACAAACTTCTAGACTCAAAAGAATTATTTTGGTGCTGGATCAAATCCTCGGCCCACACCACCGCAATGAAACAGTTAGCCACTGTATTATAGAATGGATATATTTACTTTACAATGTACATAATCAATGCAGAATTAAAAGGGCAATTTTAGAAATGATAATGTTACCTGTCTTGTCCATAACATGTCGCTCTAAGTGCGTGTGAGCCAGCTGAAAGCTGCTGTAGCTGTTGTTCTGACTGCCTTAATAGTTTCTCCAGTTTACGAGCGAGTTCTTCTGATGAGAGATTTTTGTCTTCGTCCTACGAAAATGTGCATATTTAATGAGGCCAATCGTTTTACTCTATTTCTTTCAACAGTTTTTTTTTAAGTATGAATATAGGACTTTCCAAAAATGTGCCTGATAACATACAAATAATATAGTAATGATTTCTTTTTGAATTTGAATTTACGCGAACACTACACATTGAATAAAACTGTATTTACGGATTTTATCGCGTTTAATCAACTATTTCAACTTAGTTTTTAATTCCCGACGTTTCGGGTGTTTTACAGCACCCATGGTCACGGGGGGGACTGTGATGAAGATTATTGAGTCCGCCCCGTGACCATGGATGCTGTAAAGCACCCGAATCGTCGGGAATCAAAAACTAAGTTAAAATAGTTGATTAAACGCGATAAAATCCGTAAATATAATTTTATTCAAATAATATAGTATTTTAGTAATATAGGAATTTTCCTTAGTCAACTTTTATGGCCTAAGTCAGAAGCCATTTTTTTCATGAGGCTGATAAATAGTAATAAATCTTCAAAAATGTTACCTCCTCTGGTTGGGTTCCTTCACTTTCCAAGTCACTCAATATTGCATCACAATCACCTATCACACTATCTTTATCAATTTTAGAATTATCTGGCGGTGAACAATCGTCTTTATTGTTGTTTAATATCTCCTTAGTCTTTATACTGTTTGAGAGATCTTTTAAGGGCGATAGTTCTTTGTCACTTTCTTCAATAGGTGCATGGTCTTTGTATGGGGACGGTAATTCTGGTTGTTTATTTGTCTCGTGTTCCAAATGCGGCGACTCGACCTTGTCAAGTTTCTTCGGCGTTTCACTCTTGTCGCTCATAGAATGATCTGTAAAATGCAATTTCTATTATGGCATGATCGTATAAACACGTATAAAAACTACGGTTTCATATGAAATTGGTATATACATATATATATATATATATATATATATATATATATATATATATATATATATATATAAATAATTGTATTGCAAATTGCAATATTTTAACAAATGAGTGAGATTAATTTAATAAATATAGTAAGATTGGGGTGGTGTTCTCTTACAACGCTCACAAAAATAATCTCTTAGGCACCACTCACAAATAATAATATAATTGTCTGCTATAATTGGTAATGAGAGATTTTAAAGCATCTTCGTGAGAGACTGCGATCACTTTGCTAAGAGGTATGGCCCCTATATCAAGCAGTGAACTGTTAAGGGTTTAGGTGATACCTCGAACATTTGGTAGTTTTTCTATTTAACATATTTTTTTAAGTTTTATAGATTACAAACCAAAATTTTAATATACGATTTTTGACTGTATGACCTTGGATTGCATAAAAGGAAAGCACGATATCATGTAATTTTCTCAATAGAAAAAAAATTGTAAAGTAGGTTCTTATTATTTACATTTCTCGATGACACCACAATATTCTTACGAATAATTTCATGGAATTATTTTAAGGCATAGTAAATTAACATATCTAAGTTCTCATAAAGCAGTTTTTTAACCCATAATGAAGTTTTGTTAAAATAAATAAAAATGTTGTATGGCGCTTACTTAGTTTTTTCCGAGCGCTTGCTCGGTATGGCTATGTCATAATTTGCGTACTATGAAGTCCTTGCATCCCTTTCATTTTGACACTCCCTCAGTCGTCCGTTAGCTTCACCGACAAAGGAATAAGCCACGCCCCCAAACTTCGATTCATTTTCAAGGTATCTTCTTAATAATTTGGAAGAAGAAATAAGATCGTCCCACGAGGATAGTTACCTTCTTCGGGTAGATGTGGCAGCACGGTGTTGATAGCGGTGCTCTCCTCGACGAGGCGCTGCATGCGCTCCAGTGCCAGCGCCTGTTGCTTTTCCGCCTGCTCGGCGCGTAACTTGCGCTGGTGCAGAACTCGCACTCTGCAACAATGTTGCATTTTTTTTTATAGAAGAGGGGGCAAACGAGCATGTGGCTCACCTGATGTTAAGTGACTACCGCCGCCCATGATCAACCGCAACACCAGGGGAATTGCAGGTGCGTTGCCGGCCCTTTAGAAAGGAGTAAGCTCTTTTCTTGAAGGTCCCCAGGTCGTATCGGTCCGGAAAAATCACCGGTGGTAAATTATTCCACACAGAGGTTGTACGCGGAAGAAAACTCCTTTTGAAACGTACAGTGGTGGACCGCCAAGCATCCAGATGGTGTGGATGGTATCGGGACGTTTGCCGTGTAGTGCGTTCACGAAATTTGGCGGCTGGGATTAATCCGAACAATTCCTCAGAGCACTCCCCGTGATAGATGCGATAAAATACGCAGAGATGCAACATCTCTTCGCAGCGCCAGTGAATCGAGCCGATCGGAAAGCACTCGGTCGTCGACGATTCGAGCCGCTCTGCGCTGGATGCGGTCAAGTGGAAGGAGCTGGTACTGGGGAGCCCCAGCCCAGAGATGGGAACAGTATTCCATGAGCGGCCGAACCTGCGCCTTGTAAAGTTGCAGGCGGTGTGCCGGCATGAAATACTGTCCCGCTCTGCTGAGCACGCCAAGCTTTTTAGAGGCCAATTTGGCCTTCTCTTCCAAGTGACCACGAAACTGCACGTCACTCGATACGTCGACGCCGAGGATTCCGATACTGGCTGAGGCAACAAGGGGAGTGCCTTGAAACTGAGGGGATACGACAAAGGGGTTCTTTTTAGCGGTTAACGCGCAAACTTGTGTCTTCTGGGGGTTAAACTGGACTAGATTTAGTCGCCCCCAATCCGAGACTCTGTCCAGCAGAGACTCGACTTCAGACACAAGTTTGTCCCGGCACTCAGAGACGTTTTCCCGAGAAATATTGGCTCGGCCGGTGTAAAGAGCATCACCAGTGCTGTCATCTGCATAGCAATGAATGCTACGGGTTTGCAACATATCATTGATATGCAGAAGAAACAGCGGTGGCGATAGCACGCAGCCCTGTGGAACACCAGCATTAATAAGCTTGCAATCGGACCTTGCACCGTCTACAACGACCTTGATGCTCCGATCCGCAAGAAAACTGGTGATCCAATCGCACAATTTCTCGGGAAGCCCATAGGAAGGGAGCTTCGAAAGAAGCGCTTTGTGCCAAACCCGATCGAAGGCCTTCGCAATGTCCCAACTAACGGCCAATGCCTTCCCCTTGGACTCTACTGCCTCCGCCCATCTGTGAGTTAGGTAGACCAGAAGATCACCAGCTGACCTACCACGGCGAAAACCGTATTGGCGGACACTAATTAGCTGGTGATCCTCAAGGTACCTCATGAGCTGGCAGTTTACAATGGACTCCATTGTTTTGGAGAACAAGGAGGTGATGGCGATAGGCCGGTAGTTGGACGGGTCTGAGCGGTCGCCTTTTTTAGGGATCGGGTGGACAAAAGCCGTCTTCCATGATTTTGGGACTACGCCTAGGGAGTAGGAGTACCGGAAAAGACGCGTTAAAACCGGTGCCAACTCTGGAGCACACGTCCTCAGCACAATTGGGGGGATTCCATCAGGCCCACTCGACTTATGGATGTCCAGGGAGAGGAGTGCTTTGCGAACCGAGCGCTGAGTGAACTGCACTTCCGGCATGGAGCACTCACACCGCGGGATGGTTGGCGGATGGAGTCGAGTTAGACGCAAAGAAAGAGCCTAGAAGATCGGCTTTCTCCTTTGCGGTGTGGGCCAGTGAGTCGTCCTCCCTGTGCAGAGATGGAAGAGATGGCTGACAGAAATTCCCCTGGACAGCCTTGGCGAGAGACCAGAATGCACGGGTTCCAGAAGGAAGACGAACTAGTCTCTCGCCAATTCTGCCTATGTGCTCTGACTTTGCCTTGGCAATGACTCTTTTGAAGGACCTAGAGGCGGAATTATACTTCTTTTTTAGAGCGCTGGTGTTTACATCCCTGGACGCTGACGCGTCAGCCCAGGCTCGGTAGCATGATGCTATTTTACAGGAGCGACCAAACCATGGCTGAGATTTGCCTCCAATGGGCACCACAGAGGAAGGAATAAAAAGTTCCATACCCTGAAGTACCACATCAGCGACAGAATCCGCAACAACGTTGGGATCGTCCGGCGAGAAGCAAACCCGCCCCCAAGGGTAGGATGCAAAGAAAGACCGCATCCCATCCCAATCGGCTGACCTATAGTGCCAAACACGGCGGCAGCCTGCAGAATGCAACCGCGATTTCAGCGTGAGTGGCACCACACTCCGGACAAGACAATGGTCCGACGAGCCTAAAGGGGCGTCGACGGAAATCTGATATCCGTCCGGGTGAGAGGTCAGCAGAAGGTCCAACAGGGAAGGTGCATGATCCTCCACATCTGGAATCCGCGTAGGCGAAGTAACCAGTTGTGTCAGACCATATGCCAAGGCAAAATCATGAACAGATCTCCCCGCATGATCGGTTAAACGTGAACCGAGCCATTCGGCGTGTTGGGCGTTAAAGTCGCCGAGGATCACGATCTCTGCGGAGGGGATCTGCTGTAGCAACGAATCTGCAGCCATTTGGACATGGTCGAAGAGTCGGTCTGTTTCGGCATTACCGCTATGGGACCTATAGAGGCACCCGTAGACGCGCGGATGGTCGTCGCTGTCTACGCGTAGCCAAATAATGGACAGGTCCGAACCTTCAAGTCTGCCGAAGCGTCGAGAACAGATGTCCTCTCTGACGTAAACGCAAACTCCAGCCCGAGGCACAAAGGAGTGTTCCAGTTTGTACCCCGGGCAGGAGAGATACGAGACATCAGCCGGAGAGGACACCTGCGTCTCGGTCAGAAAGAGCAGAGCCGGCCTCGCCGTCTCGAGATGGTAATGGACGGCGTTTAGGTTAGAGTGAAGTCCCCTGATATTGCAGAAATTCACGGACAGCGTGACAGGGGTCGCCTTGGTCTTGTTGCTCCGTTTGCCCCGAGCAGTTTTAGTCTTGAGCGGAATATTGCCCCCCCCCCCCCCCAGAATGCGCGGGGCAGCCTGAGCACCCACGCTCAGAAGTGGAGAAACATGGTCGTGGATGCTCAGCGAGGGATTCTCCAGGGGTGCTGGTACCCTCCTGGGGTAGTCTATCATTTAATTCCGCTACCATGTTGATGGGGGGGGGGGATTTGGGCCTCCGGCCACCTGCACTCACCAGACGAAACGCGGAAGCAGAGCTTCCACTTCACGCCGGTATTCTGTGAGGTCGTGGTACCACCCCGGTTTGAGCCGGCCCATACGTGCGACAGCAAAGCTGCCGCGTGGCTCTAACACATGTTAATCAACATTAAAAACGAATTAATTATTATTTTTCGAGATAAATATAAGTCTATGGCAATGTTGCAAGCAAAAATGATGATCACGTAATTCTTAAAGAAGTAGAAAGAAGATGTCTTGTGTTAGAGCACAATATTGTATAGATTTGAAAAACTGATATCAGCTAAGTGTCTTTTATATATATATATATATATATATATATATATATATATATATATATATATATATATATTTGTGCAATTCATTCAAACATCTTTGTGCAAGTTTGCACCACATAATAATTGATATTATTTAATAAAATATTTAATTACTAAATGATGAACATTTAGTTGCGGCGTGAAAGAACTCACTACGCCATGTCATCCCGTAGGCGTCGTAAGAAGCAACAGATGGAAACTAAAATAGGAGATGGATAGCAGCATCTCCCTGAAAACAACTCAAAATGATTAAAAAAAACTGTGGCCCAACCGCAAGCCAAGCAATTTTAGGAAATAGTATAAATAGGGGGATCCCTATGAGGTAATCTATGGGAAAGATTAACAAAAAATACTCAACAAATATATTGGAATAGGTCATAGAATACTATAATACACAATAGAATGGCTGTCAACCTTATTTTGTACTAGGGTTGGCGTCGCCGGGAGCACGTATAAGCAATTACGTCATATTATCACTACTACAATGAGATGAATTTGACACAAATATTTCTTTATTTTTGTTTCTAATATTCAGAAAATATAAATAGTGTCGACTTACTGGTTGTAGGATATGCTTCCTTTATTTAAATTCTTTTCTTTTGATTAATGTCCAAGATTTAAAAAAATCGTTTAAATTTTAATACATATTTATTTGTAAATAGTGTGAAATTTGGCATTTTCTAAATATGTAATTTGCATGCGAAATTTGGAAACGATTGTAACGTCAAAACACATCTCGTGTTGACAGTTACGTTATACGTGTGATTTTTTTATAAAAGAATATCAACAATGCTATAAACATTACTAATATTCCCCTTTACCACTCGTGGTAAGCTTAAATTGCTGCTTAAGGCAGTGGTCCGGGCTCCGGCCACTCTCCCGTTCTATTATGTATGTATTACAGTATTCTATGGAATAGATTTACATTTACTACATTAAAAATAGATAAATAAAATACAAACTTTCGAATTTTCATGTCCATGAGGTATCGTTCTTTGCGCAGTTGGTTGAGGTGATCGAGCGAAGCGTCTATCTGACGCAGCACGGCCTTGCTCTGCAGCAACTCGTCGCACAAGTACGCCAACATGCGCGCTTTTGTGGTTGGGTTTAGAGCGAGGAATGGCTTATCACGAAGCGTTTCTGAGGAAAAACGTATTAATGATATAGATACGACTAAGACCATTTACTTTTAAAGAAGGAATCTTTTTATTATAAAGATTTATCACCAGACAGTTTGTATGTTGAGTTATTATGCAAATGCTCGTAGTAAGCGGCATTTTTGGTGTTGGAACAAGTGTGTTGCATCTCCGCGTCGTTCTGGTGATGGTCTGCAACTCTGCGCTCTCGTTCTCGCTCGGCTGTTAGACCTGAATAAAAAAATAATAGTAAGAAATATTTTTCTTCATTAATAATTCAAGTCCAGCAATTTTTCAAAGACTGATTGTCTAAAAGATTCTACTGTATTTTTAACGTGAGACAATCCCTGTTAATTTGATAAAACTAAATTATAGATTTAAACTCCTACAAAATCGTGTTGTTTTTATTAAAATTTCAAACATTACTTGACAAAACTAGAGAATAATTATCCAAATAAAAATATAATAGGCACAAGATTCATTGTACGGTAAAATTAACTTAGTAGAGATTATTTCATAAGTATCTACAATGTATAACTCTCTTATTATATTGTAGGCACAGGCATTGTATTCCCTTCCTTAAGACGAGGTCTTAGCACGATTTCAAATTCGTTTTTCACCCGCGCGTCCCGCAGTGGGCGGAGCGCAACCGGCAGTCGGAGTTCCAATAGCGATTACTAAAGTACACCTTCAGGTCACTCCGTCAAGTCTGGAGGTAAGAACTTATTATACCTAACAAAACGAGCCCAAACTCGGCACACCTAGTAGTACTCCGCGACCAGATATAATAGCGATTACCAAAGTACACCTTCAGATCACTCCGTCAAGTCCGGAGGTAAGAACTCATCATAACTAACAAAACGAGCCCAAACTCGGCACACCTAGTAGTACTCGGGGACCAGTTCCAACAGCGATTACCAAAGTACACATTCAGGTCACTCCGTCAAGTCCGGAGGTAAGAACTCATCATACCTAACAAAACGAGCCCAAATTCGGCACACCTAGTAGTACTCGGCGACCAGATATAATAGCGATTACCAAAGTACACCTTCAGGTCACTCCGTCAAGTCCGGAGGTAAAGACTCATCATAACTAACAAAACGAGCCCAAACTCGGCACACCTAGTAGTACTCGGGGACCAGTTCCAACAGCGATTTCCTAAGTACACCTTCAGGTCACTCCTTCAAGTCCGGAGGTAAAGACTCATCATAACTAACAAAACGAGCCCACACTCGGCACACCTAGTAGTACTCGGCGACAAGTTCCAATAGCGACTACAAAAGTACACCTTCAGGTCACTCCGTCAAGTCCGGAGGTAAGGACCTATCATATCTAACAAAACGAGCCCAAACTCGGCACACCTGGTAGTACTCGGGGACCAGTTCCAATAGCGATTACTAAAGTACACATTCAGGTCACTCCGTCAAGTCCGGAGGTAAAGACTCATCATACCTAACAAAACGAGCCCAAACTCGACACACTTAGTTCTACTAGTCCAGGTGTTCTAGTATTAGTTACTGAAGTTCACCTACTGGTCACCCCATCAAGTCCGGAGGTAAGGTCTTATCATAACTAACAAAACCAGCCTAAAGTCCACAGCTAACATCTCACTGCCAGCAGAGGGCTCCCAGTGCCAAGCGGTCTCTAGAGTAGGTATTCGTATTTCGTATCTAAATCTAAATCTAAGTATATTTTTGAGGTATAAGAAATCAAAAAAAATATTCGATCTTTCAAATTATCAAAATTTTATTTGACTACAATTCCGACAGCCAACCGTGCGTACACTTGTGTACATATCAATGTAAAAGCAGGCCTCTATCACTCTTGCTACCTGCGAGAAATAATTACCTAAAATCGCGACGCGCCCGGGCGAAATAACGCAGTCAGGGCTAGCGCGTTGGAGGCAATTGAATGTTAGAGTTTTTTAACGCTGTTTACGTAAATGGTTTTATGTAAATACTTGTTGAAATAGTTTTTGTTTAGTGTTTAGTATATTTAATTGTAGGTAAAAATAGTTGTAAAAGTTTTAATGTATTTTAAAAATTATATAATATGTATATTACCTATTTGATAAATTATAATAGCTAAACGTCGTTCCTACTATAACTGTTGCTTAGACCTTAGATGGATACTAAATGAAATGACCAACAAAAGGTTTCATATCTTTCTTTAAGTTACCGAAGAATTTTAGAAGGAAGTTATGAAAGGTGAATTTATTTAATTTTTTTGTTAGATAGGTACTCACAGCAAAAAAAGAATTAAGTAATAATTTGGTCTACAGAAGATATACCTAAGTACTTCATTACAAAAATTAGTTAAAATTTACTTCACTACCCAAGTATTTACTTACATACCTATACTTGTCTTTTGTAATTAAATATTTTAGGTTATGATAACACAAAATACTGAAATTAAAACTTTGTATACTAACAAGATTTTTAACTAAATAGAATAGATCACATTTCTGTTAGAAATCGTATTTCAGGTTTATTTGTTGTTTACACTATCTACCTATTTCTCCCAAGCGTTACGATTCCCGACGAATGAAGTTGCAATTTGCATGCGTTAGGCATCGCAGAACTCACATATGGGCGAAAGTATGGTTAGTCAATCATAGTCAGAATATTAGTTAGTACTTCACCTTAGTAACATAATTAACATTTCGCAATGTATTTTTTACTTTCTATTGACATCCCTTAATAACCACGGAAAGTCCGCCGTGACAAAAAAGATGCAAAGTTATATGGACACTAGCGCGCAGCGATAAAGTTTTATTTATCTTGCGTGTGCGATTTATCTGATTAATAATAATTATGTAGGCTATTAAACGTCGGTAAGCAGTCGACATCAAAGGAGTGCAACTTTTGTACGTAGTACTATTATTTATTCTGTGGTAATAGTTGGATTCTATACCTATATCAATTTTGTAAACGCGTCCTTCAAAAATCTTAACGTAAATATTATGGCAAAAAGAGCGACACGTCTCTACAGCACCAGGCCTCGGCCGGCAGTGACTTCCTGTATATACTTATTATACTCTTTGGCAGTGACTCTGCACAGGCGTTTACGCAAACATCCGTACGTATTATTTCAGAAATAAGAATATGCGATTTTAAAAAAAAATTATTAGTTGGACTAAAAAATTAAAACACTATTACGTTAGTATGTTGAATGTATAAAAATCTGACAAAAAATCAGAATTATTGCATGTATACTAGTATGGTTTTTACTCGTTAAAAGAAATTTTAGAGGTATGTTTGTGATTTTTTTCTGTCGTATTAAATTATCTAACTAGCATATATCCTGGACAATATCATATATTTTTCTGGGTTTGTTTACTGCAGTGGATCATATACTTTGAGGCATTATAAAACTTGCATTTAGCATCATGCCTCGTCTTAAAGAAATTAGGTATGATGCTACTAAAAAACATCTTTTCTGTTGTTTAACGTAAAGAGCGCGTAATCCGTATACGTTTAAATAAATTCGTCTTTTCCGAGTACACATGAATGAGTTAATGATTATTACCTTACTCCATTTTTTATTTTTAAATTATTTTTTGGTCTTATTCACTTACCTCTATATATACAGCGTACTTGTATATATAGAGGTCGGTGGTCTTATTACATTAAGGTCTCATATTATAAGGTTTTAAATTAATTAGGGGTTTCTAAAAATATTACATTTGAGTCAGAAAAGAAACCATAATAACGTTATTTATTTAGTTAATAATCAAAAATCAGCACATTTGATACAAAAGAACATATTTTAAAATAAAAAATACAGCAGCTTTTAAATCGGCCATTTGGACTTAATAAATAAACTCCAACTCAAATCTAAATAAATAAACTCGCAACTCAAATCTGTAATAGTTTAACTACACAGTTTAATGGTTTACCGTTTTTCCTAGCTGTTTAAACACCTTATGAAATTCAATAATTAAAAGAAATAAAATTTTCAGTGCGGCCTTTTTTATATGGAAGAGGGGAAAAAAGAGGATGCGGCTCGTCTCCTGGTAAATGACTGCCGCCGCCCATGAACAACTGCCAACACCAGGGGAACTGCAGGTACGTTGTCGGCCTTTCAGATAGGAGTAAGCTTTTTTCTTGAAGGTCTCTAAGTCGTATCTGAGCGAAAAAATCGCTGATGGTAAACCATTTCACAGAGGGGTCATACGAGGAAGAAAACTCTTAGTAAAACCTACAATGGTGGACCGCCAAGCATACAGATGTTGTGGATGGTATCGTGAGTTTTGACTCCCTGACGTATACTCAAACTCCAGCCCGAGGCATAAAGGAATATTCCAATTTGTACACCGGGTAGGAGAGATACGAAGTATCAGCCAGAGAGAAAAGCAAGGCTAGCTTCCCGTCTTCGGATGGTAGTGGATGGCGTTTAGGTTCGAGATCCGTGAATCCGTGAACTTCTGCCGTGAAATTCACGGATAGCGTGGCAGGGGTCGTCTTGGTCTTGTTGCTCAGCTTGCTCAGAACAGTTTTTATCTTGAGCGGAATTTTGCGGAGCACCCACGACGCTCAGGAGTAGAGAAGCATCATCGTGGATACTCTGCGAGGGATTGCCCATTACCAGGGGTGCTGATACCCTCTTGGGGTAGCATTTCATTTAATTCCGCTACCATGTTGATGGGGAAGGGGGGGGATTGATTCCTCCGACCACCTTTACTCACCAGACGAAATGCAGAAGCAGAGCTTCTACTTCACGCTGGTTTACTGTGAGGTCGCGGTACTACACCGATTCGAGACGGCCCATACGTGCAAAAGCAAAAGCTGCCTCGTGGCTCTACTTCTAGACTTTAAGCAATCGATATGCTCTAAATTGCAGTTTAACTGCTTCTAGAATAGAATATCTCAGTTTCATTCAATATTTATTACATGCAATTCTTATTGGAAGTTATTTTTTACCTTTATCATTGGTTCAGAAAAAATACCTATGTCCTGAGATGAACCAGCAAAAAACCCAGCGGGACTTTCTTTAAAGCATTAACCATAATCTAAATGGTTAATAGGCTCATAGAGGCACCTACACACGCTATGTCTCTATTATGCATCATGAATATCACACAATAATATTATATTGTGATATTATATATCCGATCTGAAACACATCTCGCTTTTCTCGTCATCTCGACCACTATATTGTGGTTTTTATGTATGTGTAACAAATCACAAGTCATTCTATATTCAACAGAAAAAACAAAAAACAACTTTGCTAAAAGAATAAGATTACAATACTTCACTGCCACGTAAAATACAAACATTAAAAAGCGTGCGACTAACCAGTAAGCGCCTTGATTTCCCCGGTGGCATTGGCGTAAAGGTAAATACGTAGAACCTCGCTGAGGTTGGCGGGGGTGATGTCGCCCATGCGGATAGCTTGCCCCAACAGCGTCGTGTGGCGGCCTGGATGGGGGATACCCGGGTCCTCTGCGAATTTTAGTAAAGGTATAATTTAAACCACTACGAAACCCTAAAAGAGAAATGCTCCGGCATCCGACAGACATTGATAATGATATTTATTTTTGAGCTATTCAGACATATTGTTCATAATGATTTTACCAACGGGTGAGCAACAGCGAGTCAGCGAGTTAGTTTTTATTATTTTAAATTGTGACCAGAAACAGTATGCTGCCCATCTCCCGTTTAAGTCCTTCTGTCGACTGTTACAATATCCACCGGTATGGTATGGATATACTTACATTGGCAAGTTAATCCATATAGATGTCAGAGATGGCCTGAGAAAAAAAAATTCCTACGCCAAGCAAAGCTCGATCGTCCAGGTATTAGACGCATACATTATACAATGTTTTTATTTGTGTTTTTGTTATATCCTTTGTATATCATTTTAATTTCAACGTATCCTATAAGTACTGTTATTCTGCAATATATATATATATATATATATATATATATATATATTGTATCTATGTATCAAAAGAATTATTATGTAACCCTTAAGTAATTTAAATGTGTTTGCGTGATAGTGTAATCATACTGTTACAAAAGCTAAATTGAGCGCCACCGATGTGTCTATTACTAAACAAACATAATATTATTATATCAGGAGATCAGAATCCGCAGAGGAGGGAGTGCGTTATGTTTGAATCATAAGAAAGGCATGAGTGTTGCGTGAATGTTCAGGAGCGTTCCGGGAGGCAGGGTGTACTCACCGATGGCGCAGACGAGCAGCTGCGTGAGCACCTGCAGCAGCTCGTCCTCGGCGTCGGCGCTGCACTCCGCCAGCAGCGCACACTGCAGCGTCTGCAGGCTCGGCAGCGACTCCACGTCTGTGACACATGCGCATTTTATAATATATCACTATTTATGTTTTCCTGGTCGATCATATCGGCTATGGCGACATTTATTCGAATAATCGAACATCGACATTTATTCGAACAGTACTAAGTACACATATGTTACCGTTAATGTTACAACCTATCAAAAGTCCATTGCTGAACATAGGACTCCCCCATAATTTGCTTCATAGAACGATTTCAAGTTTACATACGTTAATAAAAATACTTACTTGTCCTAGTCTACCCGTTACCAATGTAACGCTTCAAATTGTGATAGAAATTTCTGTTTGTGCTTCAGTATCTGATTTAATAAAATAATTTTACAGTCCACGTGATAGTAAGTGGATGATGTAGATATCATCTAACCACCCAAGCTGAAACGCCTTGTTTCCAATAAAAAGGATCTCCAGTTCTCTAGACTCACCATATGTAACACAGCAGCATTAAGCTGCTATTTTATGCTGGTAATCTGTGAGAGCGTGGTTTTGCAGACCCATTCGTGAAACTATAATATAGCTGCTGTAGCTAAGCTCTATTTAAATATATAATATTATTTTTAAAATATATCTCAAAACCTACTTGACTACAATACTACAGTTAACAACCTCCTGGATTTTAGATATTAGGTAATTTCCCAATATATTTTGTAATTGAAGTGAATTCAAGTCAATCAACCTAATAATATAATGTTTAGGCAGTCAATGGGCTCTACCATGCACGCCATGTTTAGCGTTGGGTTTGTGGTTAGCTATAATGTGATGATGATAAACGTTAATTAAGAATAAAAGGGCTTTTCCTGTTGGTAAGTG
Organism: Parnassius apollo; assembly: GCA_907164705.1. Taxonomy (NCBI): domain Eukaryota; kingdom Metazoa; phylum Arthropoda; class Insecta; order Lepidoptera; family Papilionidae; genus Parnassius; species Parnassius apollo. The sequence goes on along the minus strand of CAJQZP010000359.1, from coordinate 4,440,935 downwards.
ATATAATACACCGTAATAACGATTAATTTATGAAATACTCACCGAAGCCAAGAGTTTGTCCAAAGTTGTTAATGAACTCGTAAACTTGTAGTAAGTCTGCCATGGCTTGGCCGGGCAGCTTAAGACCCGGAATCCTATTTAGTGTGGGTAGGGGTTTCTGATCTGATAGCGTTGAGTCTTCTTGAGGCCTCCTGTATAAGAATATTTATAATGATAACAGGAACATAAAAAGGAAAAAAAAATCTCTACTGATAAAAATATTTCTAGTTAGTGTTTTTTTACCACTGACAATTTAAAAAAAATTGTCATCAGACGGCATTGTAATAAATTAATGGTTTTAATTTATAAAAGAAGCCGATCTGTGATATTTCTCACTGTCCATTTATACGACATCCACTTGCTGAGATCGTGGGCTGTTTTCTGTTATGTCATGTCACATCGTATTTTTAAAGTAAAAGTGTGTGTTTGTCAGTGTGTAAAACTGCGTGCGTGTGTACGTATAAGGTCAGGGAAAAGTTTCTTCGTATTTTATATACAAATACAAGAATTTTTTTTTCAAATTTTTATTTCATTTAATTGTAATATATACGTGCCATTTTGTTCGATAACATGTTGACATGTTGTAGTTACGGGATTATGTATGAGGGTGACCAGAACGAGAAGCATCTTTGACATCAAAATTACCACACTGAAAACGCTTGAACCAACTTTGTGCTATTTTAACTGACACTGTATTAGGTTTATTAACGTCAAAAAATTTTTTAGCGGCTTGAGTCGCACTTTTTTCTTTCTTGTACTAAAACTTCAGAATGTAATAATAGAATTACTTCGTTAGATTCACTCATTTTAGCGGATAGAAAAACAATTGAAAAATAGCGGGAAAATGTTTTTTATCTTTCTTTTTCCTAATGTCCTAATATAGGACCTATGTGTATTAAAGTAATTAAGTATATTAAAACCAGCCAGAGCCAGAGAAGAGAGATTTATCTTCAATTTTATAAAAAAAAAATACGAAGAAACTTTTTCCCCGACCTAACATTACAATGTGGTTGTTGAAGAGCGCGGTGTAGGTACCTGAGCTCCGCGAGCAGCTCCATCTCGCGGCGGCGCTGCTGCAACTTGCGCTCCTTGGCGAGCAGGCGGTCGAGCAGGTTCTGGTGCTTGCGGCGCTCGCGCTCGGCCCAGCGCCGCCGCGCGTCCAGCTGCCGCACGAACGTGGTGTGCTGCCGCCGCCGCTCGCGCTCCTGCACACCAACACGCTCGTTATCATCTACCACACGCTCGTTATCATCTACAACACGCTCGTTATCATCTAACTGCCAATAAATCTATTCCAACCAGTACACGACTCCTATATACAACAAACGTTTTGTTCTCCGTAACGATTCGTTTTATTACGATGTGCATGAAAAAACAGTTTATACAATTTTTATATAAATTACAAACTGTTCATTTAACAATTTAGGATGACTTAAATTGAAAAAACCTTAACACTATTTATATTATATTATCAACATAAAACTGCTTTTAGGGAAAATCATAGCATACAAATCATCATAGAATTCTGAAATATTTTTTAAAACAACAACCTCGACCATGACGTGCATGCTATCGCATGGGGATAGTTACTTCACCATACCTACATGGACTCGGCACTCTTAGAGCCATAAGTGTACCTTACGTGTTCAACTCTGAAGTAACACTGGAATTGTCCAAAATCTACTATTTGACAGCACCAGCAGTGTCTCCGATGTTTGTGGTGGATTTCTGTAAGGAGTAGTTTACAAGACCATGTGATTATATCTCTGCACAAGATTACATCCACTTTAAAGTAGTAAGTTACAGCTATATAGTTTGGGCACAGGCCTCCCCTCATTTCTGAGACGGTTTAAGGGCAAGTAAGTATCCGCCGCGCTGCCCCAATGCGTGTTGGCGAACTTCACATGTCTCCGAAATATTCTTTTCTTACTCCTCAGACATGCAGGTTTCCTTACGACGTTTTCCTTCAACGCCGAGCACGTGGTAAATCAGCACTTAAAATTGCAATTAGCAACTTCATTGATGCAGGCGGGGATCGAACCCGGGTTACTCGCGTTCTATTATATTTACAGCGAGCGTTAACCATCTGAGCTACCACGGCTCACTTCCACTTTATAACTACCACGCTACTACTAAATATGTACAGCTTCAGCACGTCTAGCTATATTCTATGACATAAATTTTACTACGTCTACACCTGTAGCGGCACTATATTTGTCTCGTCCTTTTGTAAAGATGCCGACTATTTTTTAAACACTTTCGTTTCGCTAACAGTCCTCAGCAAGCTTAAGCTTTTCCACTTGCTTTAAAAAGCTTATTAAATGACTTCGTTTTGCTAATCAAAAACCAAATCTATGATGATGGAAAAATTGCAGCATAGCCATTTTGAAAATCTACTCCAACCCACCACCTGTCTAGCACGATGGTAAATATGAACAAATGTCCTAAAATGTGAATGTCGGTTGACGCATTATTTAAAAAAAAACATAATATGTATTTCATATGGCAGAGGACAAAAGAAGACATAACATAATAAAGAAACACGCAAAAGCAAACAGGATTGGAAAATATATTATTGAAAGGAATATATCACAAGCTTTTGTTATAGAAAATAAAACTGCTGTATAAAATCAAAAGGGATCACATATTTGAAATAAAATATTAAATTATCAAATATTACAAAATGCGACAGAAAAGGTAAAACACTATTAGCTGACGTTTTACTATTATGTTAACATTAATAGCGAGTTTAATCGGCATGCACATTCGATATTGTTAGCATTGCACTTTGTAGCTTTGAACAATAATAGTATGTTAAACATTCCAAGAGTTAACGTCCAAGCAGTTACTTGTCAAAATCCATTAGTCAGTAAGTACGTTACATGCCTATTGTATTCAGTCAATGGAATCTAAATAATTAACCCCCTAAAATACCATAGCAATAGATCAGAAAATTAATTTTAATGTGAATTACCTCAGTTATGTACTTTTGCTGTGATGTGTAGTTGTCGATCCAATCGTGCATTGGAAAAGAAAATATATTATGAATATAAATGTCAGATGAAACAAGCCAAAATGTTAATTTTAATTCCAATTGTTATTAACACATACGTTATAACGTTTAGATGAGCCGTTAAGAAGACTAAGTAGCATATATTTACAATTTTTGACTGCAATAAAAAGTGTATTGATTTAAAAAATAATTTACTAATTAGAGTCCACTCAGGAAGAATACCATGTTGGGGAAGTGAAATTACACTTTAATCTTAAAATTATGTAAAACCCATGATACATGCATAAAACAGTTAAATCACGTAAACAGTTAAAACCTAAGTATAAATATTATATTTTATTTATTATTTCATTTTAAATTATCAAAATGTTTGGTGAGCATTTGTGATCGTTCAATAACCAACTTAGACCAACAAAAAAATTATAAAGCACACTACGTACATTTTAAAGTGATGCTAAAACCATGCTCAACTTATTATAATAGTCTGTCCTACATAATCCTTTTATTAAGGTATACAGTAAAGTGTAAATAAATTAGTAATAAATAAGAATACGCATACATATTAAGCACCTAACACCATGTATTTGGTAGTAATTTTAGGTGCATATAACATCCGGAAGCAGACGTTCTTACAATAAGTTGCATATCCATTTAAAATGTACGTAGCGTTCTTTTTATCATCCTTTGTTGGTCTAAGATAACAACACAGCTCAAGCGCTCACAAACCCCGTGTCTGATTTTTCTAGTAACTATTTTCTTAACGGCTTAAACATGTAATCAAACACAAAACCATCCACACACAAAGTTAGCACTCTTAAACAACAACCGCAAAACAGATTCCGTTATAATTTACCTGTTCTTTTAACAGAATAGCTTGCTGTCGTTTTAGTTCTCTTTCCTGTAACAAAGTATAAAAGTAATTATCTTAAAAGATGATAGGAAACAACATATAAAATTGATATTGCAGAAAACATAATATACGTGGTAGAGCCATGCTGCAGTCATATTAGTAGTATAGTTGTAGCACAAATGGGTCGGCTCGACCGGGGAGGGACCACGCTCTCACTGAATACTAGCGTCAAATAGTTGTTTAATGCTGCTGTGTTACGTGTGGTGAGTGTAGAGAATCGGAGACCCTTTTTACTGGAAACGAGGCATTCCATCTTAGTCCTCACGGGTGACAACGCATCTGCGTTTTGATTCGTAATCGAGGATAGATGTAGATGTCTATGGGCCACAGCAACCACTTACCATCAGGTGTTCGTTTGACTGTGTGCTCATTTGTACCCTATCCTATAAAAAAAAACTGATTTTTTTTTAACAAAATTATCACAGATAATATTAAAAGTACACTGTTGGATATACGCTTTTCGCTGGCTGGGAAAATTTACAATAATTGCCAATTTTGAAAAGCGAATTGACGCGTATATATACACAGATTTTTAAATAGACGCGCAAATTTTTTTTTCTAACCTAAATTGTTTCTCAGGTTTTGAGATTCAAAATTTGGAGCGTTAATTTTATTAAATACAAGTAAATAGCTTCAATTATGAAATTATCGCTATTTAAATGGAATCATATTTTACGTTTACACTTTGTACAAACCTGCTGCCTTTTCGCCTGATCCTCTATTTTTTGCTTCTCTAACTCCTCCTGTTTCCGTTTCTTAGCCTTCAAATACATCCGGAGAGATAACATCGAAAGCGGTAGAGCAAATTATAATCAAAGCAGCGAACATGTAACAAATAGAAAATAGAAAGAACTAAATACGTGTTAAATAAAACTAAAGCTCATATCAATTAATTTATTATGAATTGAATTTTATAACAGAAAATATAAGTAAGCGTTGTCATAATAGAAAGCGTGCAAGAGAAAAAAAAAAGAAAAATGGTTGAATCTAAAACACATCATACATATTGGTTTTCCGTATAATTTTATCGAATTTATTTTAAGCAAATATTTATCATTTAAATAGTAAACAGTCCCAATTAGCGTATAAAATGTTTTCACCAACATTGTTTTTATATCAAGATTCTCAAAGTCTAAGATGCTTAACAGAATGGTATACAAATGAAAAATTTTAAGACATATTTAACCGTGAAATGAATCACAAGGTGTCATTCATAATACAACACGAATTTGATTGTACTTGCCATGGACCAAGTTCCACATGAGAACTGTATAATTCATACTTTTATTTAGTTAGTCTTACATTACACGTGTTTACATACACAAATGAATGCATGAATACATTTCCATTCCATTAAGAAGCACACTACTTACACATACCATCACCGTTAATTAATGATCTCTTCGTTATATAACGTGCATTTCTATTACGCCATGTGAAATGAGACGTAGGATACAGATAATAATAATCACTTAAAATACCCATACACATACCACAAACAATGATTAGACGTGTTAGTGAACCCGGAAAACGTTAGTATTTTAGTGTTCATTTTAATTGCTAACACGTACCAAGTACATGTCCTTACTGCCGAAGGGATGTACAGAAATAGATAGCGCACCATCTTTCCCTACGTTAAATGTTCCTTGACTGATCTTTTTCGTTATAATATCATTAAGAATATTCTCATCATCACAACTAAGGTCTATGACTTCTTTCAAGACAGATTTTTGAGTATCTTTTGGCATTAGCATTAGATTTTGAGACATAAATTCGTTTTTGGCATCTAAGTATTTCTGCTCGAGGCTCTTAGGATCTTCTGTTTTACTATCACCTTCTAATTTCGACCAATCACAGCCGTTTATGAATTCACTGATTCTCGAATATGATTCGATTAATTTCTCTAACTTGTTTTCTTTATCTGGCACCTTTGTTTTCTTTTCTGCTGCTTTCATTAACGTAAAATCAAAATATTTATCTTTTGGTCGTTTCGGTAAATCGAAAGCAGCTTTTTCTGCGAAATCTTTCATTTTATCTAGAGCGTTATACTCTTCAATCTCCTCTTTCCAGCCACTCTGGTCAAAATTCAATGTTTTTATTGGTACATTTTGATTATCTTTCGGTCCACTGACAGGTATTAGGGATAGACTAATTGGTGGCATAGTGCGGTCTTTGTTGGTTTTAACAGCAGGGCCCATCACTATTTCAGGAATTTTCCATTCATTGGAATCGGTATTCATTTTCTGTACTGACGGCAGCGGCTCGATGGTAAGCTGCGTTCGGTTCTTGTTGATATGCTGTTCAGAGTGCCATCGTTAATTTTTTTGTTTTCACATTTTCTATTATCAATTGGATTATGACAACATTGTCAAAGTAAATGTTTTTTGCGATTGTTTTTGATGTTAGAACTAAGTAACACATAACCCATAGAAAGTATAAGGGTAAATTTTACATAAATAAATATAATAGTATATAAAGATAACAAACGTAGCTATTGAGACACACAACTCAACTACCATCTAAAAGCTAAGAAGTCCAACGCTATCTACGAAAAGCAAAAAGTAACCATTTATCTATCATATTCATATTGGAACTTTTTGCTTTCAAAAATCTACATATTACGAATGTGAGCACAATGTTGCCAAGCATCAAATTGATAATAAAAATAAAAAATAAAAAACAAACACAAGCACATGTAAATTAAAAAAAAAACAGAATACAAATAAATATAAACAAGGTCTAAATAACAGTGACATACCAAATGAGGAAATTAAATAATTAAAATAGATAAATAAACTGTAAAAGCCTAATTTTAATTTATGTCAATGGGTATTATAAACCTATCATTGTAAAAATAATCGTTTAAAACATTTTAAAGGTTTTTGATAGTTTATAAGGACTGCTTATAAACGTAATATCAGTTGGTTTTGTCAGCTGTTAAAGACAAACTAGTTTCCAATATTTTAATAAAGAACAAGACAGTGTACATAATAAGTTAAGACTGACGAATGACCCCGACATTACCCAGTTAAAAAGGTTTCATTTACCTCTAACAGCTGCTGACTTCGTACTTCTTTTTCCCTTTTCGCAAGTTCAGCCCTTTCGGATCTTTCTAACTCTCGTACAAGACGAGCCTGTGAATGAAATGAATGATGATGACTTTGATATGAATCCACTTTTGTTTTTGATATCATGTGGAATAAGGGTTGATGGATGATTACTATTATTAGTGAAGTCGACATAAGAGTTGTATCTCTTTTTAATTCATGTCTTACTGTGAGTTATAGAATGAATGTATGAAATATGTAATGTAATACAATTAACAATTATATCAGAAAGTACAACCTTTTGTTATAAAGACGGACAAAACAAATTGATTGTAGGTTTCGATGAAATTATAATCGTATAATTGGAAATGGCATGAATCAGTAACAAAGTACCTGTTTCTCGTTTAGACGCGAATAAAATATTAAAATAATTGTATAGGAAAGTTAATGAAGTTGAATTAATTATGGTAAAGTCTAGTTGAAGTCATCGGAATACCGCACAGAAAAAAATATCATAATAGTCAAATTAACTAAAATATAAAATCGTAAACTATATAACAATATCTACGCAACGCCTCAATATTAAGGTTTATATAACTAAATCAAAACAAGCATACTACAACAATACATATAACAATATACGGTATATATTGCGAATGTTTGTGAGATAAATGACCAAATACTCAAACGCTAAATTTTTTTTATTTTTAATTTTAGTTTTAATTTAAACGACGTAAGTATTGTGGTGTCACAGTCTCTTTGAATTAAAGTGATAGAGACAGTACGAGACGTCTAAACCAAGTAGCGTTTGAGTATTTGGACAAAAGTAAAGCACAGCTTGTGAAGTCAGCACCAATGTCATCTGCTAACTATAGGAATGGGATCGTATAATTTACTGACAACTATATTCTGAGATCTTTATGTACCGTCAGCAAAATAATAAATATTGAAATCATGATTTTTTGTTGATAAATTAAAATCGTTTAAATATGGACTTTTAAATGTATTCCAGTATAGGAAAGTTAGTGATACCGACATTAGCATTAGCAGAGCATAGCGGAAATAATGACTCTTTAAATAAAATATAAATCTCAAAATAGCAGCATTTTTAACAAATATTTATGTACTTTAAACGAAACAACAAAGCAATAACAATTTGATTTTGCGTATCTATACAACGCACTAGAATTTATTGCGTAATGCAAAGCAAAATGTCACTGACAGTTCTATTCTTGTAGTATATGCTTACACACACAGATCGTCGTACGCGTAGGCTACTTACCTGCTGATATTACGGACCCCACGACTGCAGTATTTTTTATAGTTTTGTGTGACTAACGAGTACACAGGCTATTAAAAATCAACACACAGATACGTTTTCTCCGAGGCTTAAGATGGATGCCTCGTTTCTAGTAAACAGCGTTCCCGGTTCTCTACACTCACCATACGAAACATTGAGCTTGAGTATGTAGCAGGTTATTGCTCACGGCAACGCTAACAGAGCTGCTATTTTACCTTGTCGTCGGGTAGCAGGTTCTCGGTAGGGATGGGCAAGAGAAAATATATATCGATATATATCGTATCGATATTTTCAAACAGTATCGATATATCGATAAGGCTAAAATTTTATTATTATATAACGGCAACGCATATGACTGCTTTTGTAGCTGCTTTTGTTGCTTAATTTTTTGTAGATTCATACATTTTAAATTATATCGATATATCACGATTAAAAATATCAACAATATATATATTTTGTATATTGTATATTAAAGACATTAATTAATTCGCAACCATCCGATTAAAAATACAATGATGTCCGGTTGACCGTTAAGCCGCCGTAGAGTCTACATCACCTGAAGATGACTCGTGTAGAGGCGAAACACGTGTCGTATTGTCGTCGATGGTGTGTCTTTCCTGGAATAGTGGTGTTGGGAGTAGTGGTTCTGGGATTAGTGGTGATGGGATTAGTACACGAAATTGAGGGAGAGCGGGAGGTGCTCTTCAATCCAGGTAAGACACATCATTATATTTTTAAGCGGATGGTTGCGAATTAATTAATGTCTTTATTGTAATGGATTTCCGCAAAGTAACGCCTGATTCTATCAATTATAATGTATATTTATATTTATATACAATACGTAACGTAATTAACGCACACCCGGGACACCTCAATTAGTATATTATGTTATAATCATAATACATACACTGAAATTTTAGTTAAACATTTTCTTGCACTGAATATTTTTATCAAATTAGTTATACTAATTCCGGAAAAATGTTGTGGTCACAGTACAAAAACACGAACGCAAAGACTTTAACGTCTTGAAATAAAGTTCATTTTTCTTTATTTTTATTGAACGACAGAATTAGTAATAATACAAATAAAACTGCACTCTTAAAAGTCTTATTACCTTAAGTTACGGTACATTTCAGTTTGTTTTGACTGAACAGATTTAGTGTGACTGTAATTTACGTAGTTTTAATTATTTTTGGGATAAAAAATTACCTATATTAAAAATGATAGGAATCGATTCAGTAAACGATTCTGAACAAACTACTTTCTCAAAGTGCGTTAATTATGTTACGTGTTGTATATATATATATATATATATATATATATATATATATATATATATATATATATAGTTAATGAGAAATAATATGTATATCTGACGTGGTCGCGGCGCGGCGCGTTGTCGCGGCGCGCGTCTCGCGCAGCCTGCTGTCGGCGCGCCAGCTCGATGCGCCGCTCCACCGGCGGCGGCGTCGGCCGTGGCGCGCTCACCGCTGCCAGCGCGCGCGCCTCTTCCAACCTGACACACAACAATTTCAACCTCACTACACCGGTCCACTACTGGTGTGCAGAGATTGGGTGCGTTTGGCAGAAAAAAGCGCTAGCAAGCGCTTGTAAGCAAAACGGCGATCGTAAGCGGTAAGCGCTCTAGTCCTCTAGGACAGTTAGTTTTAACCGGGGAACCTTACCTAATTTAAATATATGTTTGTAAAGTATTCATATAAAAAACTTACCATTTTTACATTTATGTTTATTCATGTCATTATATTACTTAAAACTAATATTGCACAAAACAACTTATAAACTCTACTTCAAAACTAACAAATTAAATAAGCAAAATGGCAGATTGCGAATGGCAGCGTCAGCGCTACTGAAGTTAGCATACGTGTCCTGGCCGAAAACTGTTTAGTTTCGCCATTTTGCTTACAAGCACTTGCTAGCGCTTTTTCCTGCCAAACACACCCATTATCTCGAGATTTGCAAAGCAAAACCTTACATTTTGTATACGGGCGCTCGCATAATTCTTCCCCCCACCTAGCCTGCCCCTTCTCAACTTATTCCCCATCTATAATGACGGGTGGACTTAAAACATTCGAGCAAACAGTCCACCACAGGTAAGTGGAAACTGTAACCCATAGACACCTTCATCTATACTCGATAATGTAAATGTAAATGCATTGTCACCCTGTGGACTAAGATGAAATACATAATTACCAATAACTAGTAAAAAGATCCCCGGTTCTCCACACTAACCATATTAAACACAGAAGTTAATGCTTCAATTCACCCTAGTATTCCGTGACATCATAATCCTTACCCGATCGAGCAGTTCCATTCCTACCACGTTTTATATATCTGCGATGAAAGCACGAACTCTAACCAAAGAATACATTTACACAATTCCGATTTAGTTGTGATCTCATAATTTTTTTTTATAGAAGAGGGGGCAAACCAGCATATGGTTCACCTGATGTTAAGTGACTACCGCCGCCCATGAACATCCGCAACACCAGGGGAATTGCAGGTGCGTTGCCGGCTCTTTAGAAAGTAGTGAGCTCTTTTCTTGAAGGTCCCCAGGTCGTATCGGTCTGGGAAAATCACCGGTGGTAAACTATTCCACAGAGTGGTCGTACGCGGAAGTAATCCTAGTGAAAAGTACAGTGGTGGACCGCCAAGCACCCAGATGGTGTGGATGGTATCGGGACGTTTGCCCCGTAGTGCGTTCATGAAATTTGGCGGCTGGGATTAATCCGAACAATTGCACATATTATTAAATTTCATGACAGAACACTTTTTTTTAAATATATATATATATTCGTGAGAACGCTGCGAGTGACGGGAAATCACTCGCAGCAGTGGAGCTCAGTCAATATAAATGCTGCGTTATAACTTAATAATTATTAAATAAACGACTTTAAAAACTCCGAGAATATTTTGAACTTTTGGCTACCATCGGTTTAGTGAGTCTGCCTATTCACAACCACTAAAAGAACTATTGCCCTTTCTAGCTTTTCGTTTAATAAGAAAAATGACACAAACTTTCAATAAAATTAGTCAACTTATTATTGAGCGTTTATTCATGAAATTTTACAAGCATGTTTTAAGAATGTTTAAAAGAAGCAAAAAAATAAATAATGCTTCAAATCATTTATTTTATAAACGTACCTTTTCGTGATTTCAGCTTCATTAAATATTAGCGGTTCTCCCAGATCAGGAGCAGGCTGTACGTACTCGCCTAATAACGAGCGTGCACTGAAGCTGAAGTTGTCCGTCGTTAGTGGCGGACACGGATTCGATTCCAGGAACTGGTCAAAACACGCATACGTAAGTAAACAATATTTCCTTAATTCTGAATAATACTGAAACATATCTGTACTGTGTTATCCTTAATCCACCTGTATTTTTTTTTCTTTTGATATGTTCAAATAATTAAAACAATGGTATTTTTAAAAAAATAACTGTTAACATGATATGGTGTGCATAAAAGGAAGCCTCTAATGAAGAAAATGTACGTAACAGTAACGTGAATAAACATTTTATTGTATATATATAACACCATATCATGTTAACAGTTATTTTTTTATTCCAGCAAGATAAGAAACATATTATGAACTTTGTCATATAATTATATGCTAAAAGAATATTATATACATTATACCTAACATCAATTAACACATAAGCCATATTAATGGTTCTTAAAGTTACAAGAGCATCATATCTCAAAATAATAAAATGAAATGTCATGTATATATACCATAATTTTCTTTTCCAATTACTTAATATATAATATTCTAAATCTTAAGGGTTTTTCGGAACAATTTGTGATACGACCCATCATGCAACATTTAGAGGTGTTCATTATATTACTATAGTTCAGAATCTCTTATAACAAGAACAAAATTTAAACATAGTGTGAATTTTTGTAGCAATAAAATGGGCTTAAATGTTGCAGCAGTTGTGGACTTATGTTTTGACAGCAAACCGGAACTGGTTATTCCCATAAATTATGTTGCTTAAATGTCGTAATAATGTCAACAAAGCTTACATGTTAAAATTGTAAGTCTGGGATACCAGCTTTCATATATTGCTTGCATAATGCCTCTGCAACATGAGGACTTGAATGGAAGTGTTTGGATGTAATAGCAGGGTAGATACTAGAAAAAATATAACCAAACTTATTAACCACTTGATATGGTTTTCATATATTCGCCAAAACAAGTAAAAATAATAATAACACAGCTAACTTTTCCCCTTCTCAGAAATTAAATTCAAGTTAATTTAATATTATACCTATTGCTTAAAAAATAAGTGTGTGAATCTGTAAGCGATTCATCAAAATTTTCACCCATAGTGCAATTTAGAATTGCCTTTATATTTAGAGTATAGTTTAAGATTTCCATAATTTTACATTTCTGTTTATATTACCGTGGTAAGTTCTTGTGTGGACTTGATAGCAAGTCCGGTGTGCGGCTCGGGCGGCGTGTAGCTCACGTCGCCTTTTATGTTGCAGTTACGTGACAGTCCTTTGATTAGCGTCACACGTTTCCAACCTACAGGCAGAAAGATATTTAAGCTTCATAGTATATAATAAATCAGTTCACATACTTACATGTCTTGATTTACTCAGGAGTTAGGAGTATAAGAAAACATTAGGAGGAATAAAATACATGCCATTTTAAAATAATTACTAGATTACTATCTGTTCTTACTTAAATGCTTTGAAAAGGAATGCCTGAGTCCGGAAGAGAATCATTTATTTAAGATAAGACCTAACGTTATTTTAGACTTTTTGGTTTAGAGAGCCGTGGTAGCTCAGATAGTTAACTCTCGCTGTAAATATAACAGAACGCGAGTAAACCGGGTTGGATCCCCGCTGGCACCAACGAAATTGTTAATTGCAGTTTTAAGTGCTGATTTACCACGTGATCGGCGGTGAAGGAAAACATCGTGAAGAAACCTGCATGACTGAGGAATAAGGAAAAAATATTTTCGAAGACATATGAAGTTCGCGGACACTTCCTTGCCCTAAAAACCCTCTCATAAATGAGGGGAGGCATGTGCCCAGTATTGGGACGTATATAAGCTGTAACTTTAAACAACTTAACTAACTTTAAACTTTAACAGCAACCAGAAACCGTCACTAGAGGTAGAACCTCCACACACAGATTACACCACTAAATTACAAGACTAAATGTTATATATTTCTGCTCTAAGTCCCATATAATCCCATAAGTGTTGTAAGAGGGAGATTGAAACAGGAGATGGGCAGCAGCACCTCTTAATCATCATCACATAACAAAAAACTATAGCACATATCTTTCTTATGAGCCAAATTACGTATTCTACTCATATGGGAATTGTTGAGGCTGGAATCCTAACTAGGACAAAAAAGATGCAAGATCGCCAACGTAACCAAGCCACCGTCTTCATCATCACTTTGCATCCAACCTCGATCGCATCATTTAGCCTTAGGAATATTTTTATCGTAACTGTTTTCTTTTAAATAAATTAGTTTTTAATTTAGTTTAATTTTTTTTTTCAATCCTCCGGCTGTGGCCTTAGTATTCTTCTCTCTATTAATGTATGTGTTGGCCCTAGTATTCTTCTCTCTATTAATGTATGTGTTGGCCCTAGTATTATTCTCTCTATTAATGTATGTGTTGGCCCTAGTATTCTTCTCTCTATTAATGTATGTGTTGGCCCTAGTATTCTTCTCTTTATTAATGTATGTGTTGGCCCTAGTATTCTTCTCTCTATTAATGTATGTGTTGGCCCTAGTATTCTTTCTCTCTATTAATGTATGTGTTGGCCCTAGTATTCTTCTCTCTATTAATGTATGTGTTGGCCCTAGTATTCTTCTCTCTATTAATGTATGTGTTGGCCCTAGTATTCTTCTCTCTATTAATGTATGTGTTGGCCCTAGTATTCTTCTCTCTATTAATGTATGTGTGGCCCTAGTATTCTTCTCTCATTAATGTATGTGTTGGCCTTAGTATTCTTCTCTCTATTAATGTATGTGTTCAACAGTGGATTTTTATTGATTGTAATGGATGAATGGACGACCACTAGTTTTAATTACAGTAAAACTTAGATATAACGAAACTGAAGGGAAATTAGAAAATATTTGTGATACCAAGTAATTTGTTATGAGTTTTGTTATATAGATGTTAGGTGGAACTACGATTCGTTTTAACAAGGTCTTACAAGGATTAACGTGTCTGAACCTGATGATTTATTGTGGAATTAAGTGGGCATAATTAATATGATATGTTATGTCAAGGTTCTAAGTTGAAAAAAATTGTTAAATAAAGGTAAATAATATCCATCTATATTGTGCAATGATTAAAAATTCGTTATTAAGATGTTTTATAAATGTTTTTTTTTTTTATTTTTAGGATAGGATGACAAATCAGCAGACAGTCTACCTGATGGTCAGTGATTGCTGTGGCTCATAGACATCTACATCTAGCCTCGATTAAGAATCAAAATGGTGATACGTTGTCATCCGTGAGGACTTAGGTGGAATGCCTTGTTTCCAGTAAAAAGGGTCTCCGGTTCTCTACACTCACCATTCGAAACACAGCAGCATTAAGCTACTATTTGACGCTGGTATTCTGTGAGATATAGAAAATACGTTAAATCGAGAAATTCGTTATATTGAGGCTCGTTATATCAAAGTTAGACTGCATTATGATTTTTGCGTGCGTGCAGCACGTGTCTCACCGAGCGCGAGCGGCAGACGCAGCTGCGCGTCGTGGCGGCGGCCCGGGTCGCTGGCGTCCGAGTCCGACGGCCCGCTGTCCGACGGACACTCAGAGTCCGTGCTCGCGCCCTCGCCCAGCAGCGACCGCAGCTTCTCCTGCACACACACACACAGTTTTTTGGGAGTCCGTTTCTACACAGGCGGGTAGTGACTGGTGGATAAGAGCTACTATGATTCTTCTCCATTCTTGTACGCGTAGTGGTTTTGCGGGGCTTACGCTACTGCGAGTCATGCACCGATAAAGGCACATTACGCCCACGGTCGTCTTCAAGTACTGAATCCACGCCCACAGCGGCGCGTCAGTTCGATGCCGAACACACCCTTACAACTGAACCACCCTGTGAGCCACTGATAATAATAATGTCCTGTCGACCAACTGGTCACAGCAACCATCTGCGCAGGACAGGATTATAGTGCACTAGCGTGAGCGCAAGCACAGGTAGAGACCGATGGGCCGGAAAACTGACACGATCGAAGAGAGATCAGGCGCAAGATTAACGACTATGTGCTTTACCGGGACAGGGGATTAAGCACCGCCAACCTATTTTCTTGACAGAAAATTTTCAGATTTCTTGACAGAAAAACTCAATAACTAATTTTGGCCTATCGAAGTCGCACTATCGATCACTAGATCAACTAGTCAACAGTGAGAGCTTTCAATGACTAAAGCGTTTCGATTATTGCTAATCGTCGGATAAACTTATGTCCAGCTGTAAACTACTGGATGTGATGAAGAAGAACATCCTACAAATAATTGGAAAAAAAAATCATAGCCCAAGTGTAAAATGCGTGATAGACTCAGAAATGAGGATATCCGCAGTAAAACCAGAGTGACCGACATAGCCCAACGGATTAGTAAGCTGAAGTGGCAATGGGCCGGCCATATAGCTCGAAGAACCGATAACCGATGGGGAAGAAAGTTTCTCGAGTGGCAGCCTCGTACCGGTAGGCGTAGTGTAGGGCGACCCCCCACTAGATGGAGTGACGACCTGGTAGTGAGGACCTGGTAGGAGTGAGGACCATGCAGGAAGTCGATAGATGCAGGTGGCTCAGGAACGTGCTTTGTGGCATTACTTGGGGGAGGCCTATGTTCAGCAGTGGACTTGTGAAGGGCTGTAATGATGATGATGATGAAGTGTAAACGCAGTCATTCAATCGTCTTAACTAACTTGCTCTCGATATATCGCCTATGCGATAAGATCGAATGTACGCGCAAGATTACAGTGAGTATCGATGTCAAAAACAGTACGACAATGACATAAACCAGACTCACAATCTTGGAATATTATCATTTTTAAATCTAAGACTCACTTTGGTCGGCTTTCAGAGACAATTTTAATCAGAGTATATAATCACTATGTTTTATTCTCAAGTTAAGTTGAAAAACAAATTTTACACTAAACTATTAACACAAATTTTGTCATTGTGAAGTTTGAGTTTATACTCGAGATTGTTCCTGAACATCGGCCTAAAACTAACTAAGTAACTAAGCCGCGCTGTTTTCCTTTGTGATGTTGTTAGAATCAGCTCAAATTAGACGGGAAAATATGTGACCATTTTTCTACTGCTAAATAAATATCTTCCTTATTGCATTCAATTATACTTAGTTGAAAATTGTTTACATAAGATAATTTCACTTTCCGCTAATCTACTCAGATTACTTCTTGCATAATATTCGCAACTTTGAATTGTATAAGAACGGTATTTATTTATTAGGAGGAATACCCAAGCACTGGAGCCTAATTTGAGCTGTCACTAACGGTCATGATTGATGATAAGGGTGTCGCACCAGGTCGGTCTCGGCGAGCAGCTGGTGCGCGAGTGCAGGGCGTAGTCCGAGCGCACGGCTCTGGGCTAACAGCGACGCCACCGTGTTCTTCTTGGGCTTGCTCACGCCACGGCCCAAGTTCCTAGGCCGACCCTCGCGCGACGGCCAACCGCTAACAGCTGTCGATAATACACGTATGAATTATTATTTTAGTTAGTTAGTTACTATTTTAGTTAGTACGTTTAGTTATTTCAAAAAATAATATAAATCTAACTTAAATCACGTATAATAGAAAAACTCTTACATTCACTATCCTCGCTACCGCTGGATTTAGGTCGTGGTGATTCAGCTACCTGAGAGTTCAGTTCAGGCGCTACTCGGCGGGGTTTCGCCCCTGGTTTGCGGCGAGCTTAAACCCACATAAAAAATATTAGAAATTAATTTATATGGAATTGATAATTTAGAATAACATCGAAAACGTAATAGTTGGAAAAATATCACGCTGAAGCTACAAAATATCAAAACAAGTTGAATTAATTTTGTTTTGTAAAGAGATAAAATATCCCAATATTTTACATTTTATTTAACTATGTTGCAAAGACGAAGTAACGAAATAACGATATGTCATTCTATTACATTGTGTACCAAATTGAACCACCATTTTTGGTATGTAAAATGGCAGGGTCTTTAAAACTTCTCCAATGTTAACATCTTCTACCTGCCTATCACAATAAAACTAATTTGATTTGATTTTGAACTTACATATTCTGTCATTATTGGAGGAGGAATTTAGAGAGCTGCTCAGAGAAGTGAGACGGGACAACGCATCTGAAGCCTGCGTGCTTGCTGTAAAGAAAAACAATTACAAATTCAACTAATACGTTTCTAAAGAATAAGTAATTAACAATTATTGATATTGGACGAAACTAATTTTACAGAAAATTTCGCGTTGATCTTTAATCGATCTTTATTCGTCGATCTTTATTTTAAAAGCTGACACTCTTTGAAGTTAAACCTTAGACTAGCCCTTGTTAAGACTGTGGTGTTGTAAAGCACGCAAATCCGTAAAATAATTAATAAGTTTTGGAAGTTACAGACGTAAGTTTTCCATATAGTTTATTGTGAATCAAATGATGAGTGCCACCAATATATTGTTAAGAATACAATAAAATTAAATAAAGTTATTTAGGTAACAATACTCACGCGGCGTAGGCTTCAATGATAGGTTTAGTGGAGCATCTTCATCAGCTGCCGTTTTGACGCCCAGGTCTAATGGTGCATCTTCCGACGATGCTGATTTTGTGCTCAGGTTAAGACCGGAATCTGTTGCACAATTTATTACATAGATACATATCAACAAATGATACATTAAATTTTTGATACTACGACTTTGTGTACACACTCCATTATGTCCTTATCGTGATATCATGTCCTCATGCCAAAGGTCTCACAGACTTGTGATGGAGAGCATTACCAATGCGAGGGTACTGTGTACGCTTAACCATCCCGGAAAGAGCATACCCGGATCCGTGAATGTGAGTGTCCTGAAGAATGATGGTAGCTATGTGAATGACAACGCACCTGAGGCGGGCTGGGCGCCAGCTAGCTGGCGTTCGAGCGCCGCTAAGCTGACGCCGCTCTGGCTGGCGATGGTCTGCAGCAATTCGCGCGAGATGCCGGCGTAGTCCGCCAGGTTGGGCGGCGGCGTGCCCGCCAGCGGGCCCCCCGCTCTGTCAGCTTTGCCCGGCAACCGGATCACCTCCACAGATGACCGGGAACTGCCGTAATCCTCCTACAGGAAATAATTAATACACTATGTGCACGCTAATACGATTGCGTTGACTCACAACTGAGTACTCAGTAAGTAAGGCTTTACAACAAGAGCTACCCTATCAAGAAAGGCTCGCTTACTGCATGCGCCGCAAATAAACTAAATACAGGCAAATTTTTTTATGATATGTGCATGCAGAACTTTTAATGATATTTTCAATGGTGCTGACTTAGATCGTTTTAATAACAGCCTTTCTCGAATCTAAAATATTTTAAAGAAAAAATTCTTTTCTTGAGAGTGTTCTTATCTTGAGCCCTCTTACATTTCGGCGTTACGCAAATTTAGGTATTTTACGCACCGAGCAGGCGGCGAACCACGTGAGCGATACTTTCTTTCATATCTATTCACTCGCTCGCACTATGATACTGTGAGTATAGCAACTAAACGATCTTGATTTTCCATTATACAAGTTTTCTCAGGATGGAGTTCAGTAGATGGGAAGTTTTGAGTATTAGTGTGTCATTTTTATGTTATGTAATTAATTTATTATAATATATTTTGATATATTTTTTATTATTTATGAACCTTAGTGTTGAAATAAGTACACATATATATATATATATTTTTTTATTTTTTTTTTATATATTGTACATATATAGATTGTTAACCGATGTTGATTAATAATTGATTATATCTACTAATGGTAGCATAGTGGTATATATATTTTTCATACTTCTGATTCGTGCTAAATTGTGGTAAGTGGATGACTATTACTGGCTCTATGTATAAACATATTATGCAAGAATTTTTTTACGGAGTGAAGGCTATTGGTATCCCTAATAAATAAAATAGTACGGTTGCAATCTGTTTTAATAAATAAAACGACCAAATGTAACTAATATTTTTTTAATCGGTACCTACTTACAGTACATATTTTTTATTATAAAAATATTTGCCGCAACGGCATTGACCCAGCTTATCTCAGTACACACATTTTACAAAACGCTTTTAATTTGGATAACATATTGAAAATCGAAAATTGGTCGTCGCATTGGATATTTATGAGACAAAAAAAATTTTTTGATAGTCGATATTCAATAGAATCTACAAAAAATTAGAGCTCCCAAATCATGTCTCTCAGAGTTTTGGCCAAAACATGCATCGGGAGAATGATTATTACTAAATAAATAAGTTATCTAAAATTTGCTCTGAGCTTATTGTAGTAGAGAAAACTATTTTTACCAAGTAAAGTCAATGTTCATCTTTTACCGTTTTTAAGGTCATATTGTCTGTACGTGAAAACCTTTAAATGTTATTCATTTATTTACTGTTAATGTTGACTGTAAGTTTTCAAAAAAAAACTCCTCTGTCATTTTTGTACAGCCAGCCAAAACACTGGAGAAAAATATAATAGAAATTGTTGATTCGTAAATTATGAAAGAACTAATTTTACGGATTTTATCGCATTTAATTTTAATTTACTTTTACTATTAACGTTTCGTTTGTTTTATAACACCAATAGTCACAGAGGGATACTGAGGTGTTTGACGTCTGAGCATGGTAAGCGCGGTCGACTCTCTACATTTGTTAACGCGTTTTATAGAATACGGGTGGCACACGACCACACAGTCCACCTTATGGTAAGTGGATGCTTTGGCCCATAGACATATACATCTCTCATCAGTTGAGAATCAAAATGCAGATGCGTTGTTACTTTCGATGACTAAGGTGGAATATCTTGTTACCAACAAGGG
The DNA here is from genome assembly GCA_907164705.1 of Parnassius apollo. Taxonomy (NCBI): domain Eukaryota; kingdom Metazoa; phylum Arthropoda; class Insecta; order Lepidoptera; family Papilionidae; genus Parnassius; species Parnassius apollo. The sequence goes on along the minus strand of CAJQZP010000359.1, from coordinate 4,420,573 downwards.
TCTCAGCAGTGTAGACACTCACCATATGCTTCATAAAGTATAGCAGCGTTATTGTGATCTTTCCTACTGGTATTCTGTGAGAGAAATAGAAATAGAAACTTTTTTATTCAATGTGGATTATAACAATACTTATGGAAAGTCACTTTTTTCATTTACCACTGGTTCGCAAAAAAACCTCTGTCCTGGGAAGAACCAGCAAGAAACCCAGCGGGACTATTTTTTTCCAATAATAGCTTACAAACATGTTTAAAATTAACAACACAAGACTAATTAGAAATAGCTTGGTAGCGATCACCCTTCCCAGGGGATATTATCATCCATAAATTCCTTAATATTATAATAACCCTTTTTATACAAACTTAGTTTAATAAACATTTTTGAACCTTGTGTATGACAAATTTTGTATATTTTGTGGGATTTTGTTGTAAAAGCGTATACATCGCCCCAAGAATGAATTACTGACTCGGTGGATTCGAATAACTGGTACTAATAGCTTGTGTCTGTTCCTAGTATTTACAGAATGAATATCACTTATTTTCGCAAAACTACCTTTATTTTTGTGTACATACATTACATTTTCATAAATGTATTGAGAGGCCAAAGCTAATATATTAATTTCCTTAAATTTCTGTCTCAGTGACTCTTTTGGTTTTAAATTATATATTGCTCTAATGGCCCTCTTCTGTAAAATAAATATAATTTCAGTGTCAGTCGCGTGTCCCCATAGCAAAATACCATACGACATAATGCTATGTAAATAACTAAAGTAAACTATTCTAGCTGTTTCAACACTGGTAAGAGTTCTAATCTTTTTTACAGCATATGCTGCAGAACTAAGTCTGCTAGCTAGTTTTGATATATGGGGAAGCCATTGAAGTTTTGCGTTCAGTATGATTCCAAGAAAATGGTGGTATCAACAAGACTCAATTCCTCCCCATTTAAAATTACATTAGTATTGACATGTTTAACATTAGAAGTTACGAATTTCATACATTTAGTTTTAGTTCCATTCAAATGCAAATTATTAACATTAAACCAATTGACTAACTTAGCTATAGCATTATTTACTTCGTCGTAATTTAATAACTGTCGTTTTAATTTGAAAATTGAAGATGAAAAGAAAAATGAAGTATCATCAGCAAATAATACTATATCATGGTTATCCCCTACTATGTAAGGTAAGTCAATAATATATACAAGAAACAGAAAGGGGCCGAGAAGTGAGCCCTGAGGCACACCCATTTGTACAATCGACCCGGAAGAACTCATACTATTAATGACAACTTTTTGCGTTCTGTCACTTAAATATGAAATAATTAATTTAAGAGCATCGCTTCTTACACCGTAGTTTTGAAGTTTCCTGATTAATGTTCATGTTTGATTATTTAGTTCATGATTCATGGTGAACACAATCGAAGGCTTTGGATAGGTCACAGAATACACCCAAAGCATCCTGTGAATTCTCCCATGCATTAAATATATATTTAATCAGCTCAACACCAGCATCAGTTGTCGAGCGACCCCTTGTGAAACCAAACTGACTTTACATTTGATCAAGAATAATTTTTTCAAAAATTTTACTAAGTGTTGGCAGTACAGAAATAGGTCTACGAGGGCATCACTGAATATTTCGGGAATCAAGAAAGTGACACAACATTACTATTTAAAAATATATTTATTGCTTTTCGAAGTATTCTCCGCGAAATTTGACACATTTTTCCATACGATGGAACCAATCATTAAAGCAACCATTCCATTCGGAAATGGGGGTCTCCAAAATGGCCGTTTTGTAGGCGTCCACAGCTTCTTCAGGTGATGAAAATCTCTGTCCACGCAATTTATTCTTTATTTTAAGGAAAGTATAGAAATCATTAGGGGTTAGGTCGGGGCTGTACGGCGGATGGTCTAATAACTCTGTTTTCTTGCTCTAAAAACTCTTTTGTTCTGTGTGCGGTGTGAGAACTCGCATTGTCTTGATGGAGGATGATGCGGCGGTTGCAGTACTCTTTACGTTCAGAAACGACCTGTGATTCTGCATTAACCGTTCTTTGTCCCTCAAGAGGAATAGTCGTAACATGGTCGGTTTTGGAAACAAATGTGGCCACCATTTTTTTTTGCAACACTTCGTGAACGAACAAATTTTGTTTGCTTTAACTCATTTTCGAACACCCAAACTCGTGACTGGTTTTTTGTTTCGGGTTCGTACGCGTATATCCAGGATTCTTCACCTGATACGATGTTGTATACAGCATTTGAGGATCCTGCGTGGAATCTTTCGAGAGTTCTGACGCACCAAATAACGCGAGCCGCTTTTTGCTCTTCACAGAGCGAATGCGGTATCCATCGGGAAAACAACTTATTTACACCTAATTGTTCATGCAAGATTATTTGTATTTGACTCATGCCAATGTCTAAAGTTGCCTGAATTTCGCGGTATGCCACATGTCGATCTTCCTCAATCAGCTTACGCACAGCATCAACGTTGTCTTGGGTGACTGCAGTTTTTGGACGACCTTGACGGGGATCATCACGAGCTTGAACATCCACGTTGAAATTTAGCAAACCAGCGATAAATTGTGGTTTCGGATGGGGCTTCATCACCAAATGCAGAAATCATCCGGTCAACAAACTGTTTTTGTGTTAAACCACTTCGAAAGTCATAATAAATCATCGCTCTTGAATTTTCTCGAGTCAATTCCATTTTCTCAACGACTAAACAAGTTTTACAAAACCTTGTGACAAGACCGAGAATCTTTTTTTAAATAAATAAATGGTATTCGATTTTTAAAACCAAGGAGTTTTCAATTAAAAAGATTTTAATATGACAGGAACAGTGGAAATATTCATTCCCGATACTTTTAGTGCAGCCTAGGTAAAATTAGCGGGGTCCAATGTACTACCAGATTTAAATAAAGGTATTACTTCACTATGCTTTATTAAATCAGGAAACACACCAGATTCGATACTAGTATTAAAAATAATAGATACTTGAGGTGCAATTGTATCTATTATAGACGCAATAACTTTAACAGAAATCCCCCACAGATCGGCGGTTCTCTTAATATATTTTACAATATCTTTTGATGACACTTTATGAAATGTAAAATTCTTTGTACACACATTTACATTTTGTTTAAGTAATGATTCGGCGACGGCAGGAGAAGAATTCAGTGACTTAGTGGTTAAGTTCGGAATATCAGTAAAATATTTCTCAAAAACCATTGCATCGTCCTGATCTGATTTAGTTAATTACTGGTAACTTAATTGGTAGTTTGAATTGCGAGAGTTGACCTACCGAGAGTGTGGTCCTACCTTGGTGGAGCCGACCGTGCTATGTATAACAAGCATAACTGCAGTGTGGCTCTTGAAAATTCGCCTTAATGTTTTTTTTTTTATAGGATAAGGGTGACAAACGAGCACACAATCCACCTGGGTGGTAAGTGGTTGCTGTGGTCCATATGAATGTTTGATTTCATTCATTGTTATTTGCTTTCTACTAACGTAAATTATTGTAGTCAACTTGCCTAACCTTACCGTCATAGTTAACCTTCAACTTTTAAATATTAATTTTAACCTTATCTATGTAGAATGAGCTTTCTTTATCCTGAAGTTTTAATTGAGATCCCAAACACAAACCAACAAAAATTCGACTTAAATTGAATAAAAATTTAGATAAAATAAATACATATTACATTTATTTCTTACTTTGAAGTTTTGTACACTACAAAATGCACTTGAAATTAATGCGCAATACAGTGTAAAGTGTCAGTTAATAAGTTTGATTATTTTCCTACTTGCATTCTTTATTCTACCCCATTATTTCATGTGCCTGTTACAGTTTACTTCTGAACATGGTGCTCCGCTATTGTAGGGAGATACACCAAACAGTAAGTAATATAAAGCCAAAAACATAAAGTTGGTTTTATTGATCTAAAAGTATATTTCGTCGAGACAATACTTTAGACAAATAACTTGTATTAACCAATTGAAAAGAGAGTTTGTACTAAAACGTAAAGTTTAATATAATACATGAGACAATTGCAGTTGAGGATAAAATACAAGGTGTAAAGCAAGGGATAAAATGGAAGTACAAATGTAAATTTAAGTTGGCGTTCAAGGAAACAATTATTTACAGTATGATCATAAAAAAAAGTCTCCATGTTCAGAAATCAAATCAAATAGCGTAACGACATTTGATGGTTGGATAGCCTAGTGATCACATTGATATCTAATTCGGGGTTCGAATTCATGCCAGAAATATGTGTTTTCCTTAGTGTCTTTGACTTTGAGTCCTAATCTACTTCCATAAGCATTTTGCTTAAAAACTTACAAACCTTGTTATCTATTCTAAACATTCCTAAAACTCTCTTTAGTGATGAATGTGGAACAGAGTCGCAGGCCCTTTTGTAATTCACCCACGTAGATGACAGATTTTTACGGTAAAGCCCTGTTTACATTTTGAGAAGTTACAAGTACGAGTGGCAATTGCAACTGACAAATGACAAGTGCTTAGTGCGTGTGAACAGGCAATGCCAAGTGATAAGTGGGAATAAAATACGCACTTGTCACTTCTCATTTGCCACTTGTCAGTTGTCACTTGCACTTGTCACTTCTCAAAATGTAAACCGGGCTTTACAATAGACTTGTCAGCAAATAATAATTGTATAAGGAATAGGTATGTGAAGTTTGCCTGTATAATTAAATTAGCACATAAATTTTTGGCACTATAATACCTTCTGTAAAGTTAATAGCATCTAACAGTATGTTGAAGTTGTACGATGGTGAGATTCTGCTAGGAAGGCATTATAATAAGAAAAAATATTACTTAATCTGAAAAATGGTTAATAGTTAAAATTTGTAACACTCACAACTTTAGGACGCTTGTTCGGTAACGGCGTGGACCTATCACCGGCTGAAGGGTGAACAGAGACTTGCGGCGGGTCAAGCGATATGGTTTTCTTGCGACCGCGGTTTGTCGTCCCTGGGGGAACCTGCAATCATTTTAAAAGTAAAATAAAATTACAGTCATATTACAGTTTTCATACGTCCCAAAGCTGGGTGTAGGTCTTCTCTCATTTTCAAGAAGGATTAAGGGCACGGAAGTATCCGTCACGCTACCTCAATGCGTGTTGGCATACTTCGTATAAAATCGAAAATATTTTTTTATTTCTCAGACATGCCGATTTCGCCACGATGTTTTCCTTCTTCGCTATGAACATGGTAAATCTCACCTTAAATTTTTTTATAGTACAAGACAACATGTTTTCGATAATTGATAGAATCAGGAGTTACATTGCGCAAATTCATTATATCTAATTCGCAACCATCCGCTTAATTAAATACAGTGATGTGTCTTACCTGGATTGAAGAGCACCTCCCGCCCTAGGGGGGGGGGGAGTGGGGTAAGTATAGATGTTGCGAATTGATATTAATCTTCATTAAGTATTAAGAAGGAGCTGAATATTTATATAAAAGTACATGTGAAATCACCACGGTTAGCGGAGATCTTTACTTAACTATCTGATGGGAGGTCCTTTTGCAACTTTAATCGTGACTTAAATATTATACGATATAGATACAGATCAGTGGTTAAGAGTTCGCCGTAAATATCACACTACCTGAGCAATCCGCAGAATAATTGGTCTAAAAATCTTTCAGAAATTATAGTAGGCCCTGAGCCCAGCAGTTAGACAGACTATAACTTTACTTTTTATATCTTCATTCTTTCGTCAGAATTGCCAATTATGACACCATCATACTCAAATCTTTTTCATATATTTCATAAAAAATGGTGCTAAGCCATTTAAAAATGTATAAAAAAATTATGTGAAATTTAGAAACTTTTTACCTTTGGTCCTGCTAGGGACGAGGTGTATTTGATAATTTCCGTGTCAGGTGGGAGACGGACGCCCCCTAGCACCGATGATGGGTCACTGAACATAAAATGTATCATATTAAAGATATTGAAACAAAAATTTTACAAAAGCTCAAACATTTTTCTTAACAAATATTATATCTATATCTCAAACTCACCCGCTTTCCAAAGCGGCACTATAGAAGAAAAGATAGGATGTAATATATAAGTTATAGCTCCTACTGATTTCAAAACATCAATGTATACAATATAATTAAGTAAAAAGATTAATAAAACGATATACTAGATCTGTCATAATATAAAAATATTAATATTGATTAATTTGAAGACAAACTCTCAATTTAAAGATTTTCTATTTTATGTACCTGAGTATGGTGTGTGGAAGACCTGTGAGGGAATCAATGCTCGAATGTCGATCTTTGTCTGAGCCCGGCATTCCAAAAGGGTATCCTAGTGGTGACATATTCTAGAACAAAAAAGAAATATTATTAAAGAAATCCATTATGCCATGTTTCATTTTAACATTAAGAGATCATTAATTCAAAATTCTCTTGAGCAAGAGTGTGGTATGAATCAAGACGACTCAAGGCAGCAAAATACTGTGCGTTATTTTTTTTTTTGTCGCGTACTAAGTTTAAGTGTTGTTTAGGATGTGCAGGAAAATACAATTATTACATTTGACATTGTGTAACATGTTTTTTTTTTTTTATATAAATAAAATAACAATCTTCAACTGATGACAGACATTTAGAATGTGTAGTTATCAATAAGCCCAATTTGATTGTTAACCTGAGCTCTTAACTATTTTACTTTTCTTTTTATGTATGAAAAACTATAAATAACATGTCACTGTAAACAATTAGCTATCAGAAAGTTGTTCAAATCAATATGGACATTCATTTTATTGTTTGGGCATGATTCATCATCATCAACATCATTACAGCCCTTCCCAAGTTCATTGCTGAACATAGGCCTCCCCCAAGGTATGCCATAAAGCACGGTCCTGAGCCACATGCATCCATCGACTTCCTGCATGTCTTACCAGATCGTCACTCAATCTAGTAGGGGATCGTCCTACACTTCGCCTACCAGTACGAGGCTGCCACTCGAGAACCTTTTTTCCCTAATGGTTGTCGGTTCTTTGTGAGCTATATGGCCGGCCCATTGCCGCTTCAGCTTACTAATCCGTTGGGCTATGTCGTCACTCTAGTTCTACTGCGGATATCCTCATTTCTAAGTTTATCACGCAGAGAAACCCCAAGCATAGCCCTCTCCATAGTTCGCTGAGCGACTTTGAGCGTCCTCATACGGCCAGCAGTGAAGGACTAATAGGCATGATTAAGATAGTATAAATTTAAAGGTTTTTTTTTCTTTTTTTACTTTACCTTTCCCTTGGTGGCAGCGGCAACCGCAGCATGATAGGCGCCATGAGCTGCCGCTTGAGCTAACATTAGATCGCCACGTAATAGAGCGAGATCACGGTCTTTGCTTTTGCCAGATGAACTTGATGAGCTCTTTCCTATAAAAACATAATTAAATTGCTTATTTTAATTTGATACTGGTGATAACTGAATTGACGAGATAATTAATCTTCGAATTACTTGAAATGTTGGGAAGATCAAGTAGATATCTCATACTTAGGCACGCCACATACATACCGAATTCCGCTTCAAGTTTCCGTTTCGGAATTCCGATTCGGAATTCCGAACGCAGCAAGTCCATATAAAATCAATGACCCGTCACACACCTACGGTATTTTTCCGTTCGAAATTTTGCGGACAAAACGGGATTTCGTATGTGCGTGGCCGAACTGTTTGTTCCATTTCGTAATTCTGAAACGGAATCTCGAAACGGAATTCCGTATGTATGTGGCCGGCCTTAAAAGTAAAGTAAAATTACAGCATATATATGTTCAACTGCTGGGCACAGGCCTCCTCTCATTTCTGAGAGGGTTTTAGGGCAATCAATTGCATTGATATTGGTGAGGATCTAACCAGGGCTGCTAGTTGCTGGTGAAATTTCCACTGCCCAATAGATACCTCAATACGTGTTAGCGAATTTCACGTCTTTGAAATATTTTATTTATTTGAAATTTTTATTGTAATTTTTTCGTAAATCCGCCGTAATCATGAAGATTTAAAAAAAAATAATCGAAATCACATGATTTTTCGATTTTCTAGAGCCAAAAAACGAGGAGACCGCGATAGTATAAAATTACCGATATTTATAGAGGTACACATTATATAGTTGTGAGTAATGAAAAAAATTTACAGAACAACATCAATGTGTGTGAATTCAAAGTTGTTGTTGATAATACAACTAATTATGTCTAAAACCGATGTCTAGCCATTGATGAAGCAGAAGAAGTATGCTTTATTAAGATTAAACCTAATATGCCAAAATCATTAATTTCTGCTGAACAAATTTTTATTGTTTATTTTTTTTTGTTTGTTTCTTGCTCCAAACATACTTTCAGAAATGTGATGAGTCCTCTATCCGGCAGTGAACAGCATAAATGCTGTTACTGTTATTTATAAATAATGCAGATTCTAAACAATAAAATGTCTCCAGCTGGCACACTTACTGGGTGGAGTAGGTGCAGGTGGAGGTTTGCTGGAGGGTTTGGACTGATGCGGTGCTGACACCAAGCTGTTGAGGGAGGCCAGGCTTGATAGCGACGCTTGGGAGTGCATCGTCGACGGAGATGACGTCTTCGGGAATCCGTACGAAGTTCCTGAGTTTAATATTGAATAATAATAAAAAATATATAGTTACATTTATTCCAAATACTTCTATGATAGTTTGTTTTTGTTATTTTCTATAAGCAATTTAGTAATTTTATTTTTCTTTAAAAATATAAAATACACTTTAAATAAAATGATAATACGTAAATAAATTATTTGGATTTAAATTTAAAGATTACAGAGAAACTTTGAACACAGCTTAATGATGAGTACGTTAGAATTATAATATGCATAAATTAAATATTAAGCTGCAACGTTACTATGAAAGCTTTTAGTTTGAGGTTACTTTTTTAATCCGAATTAAAAAACTTAATATAAGGATAGGTTTAAATACAAGATAGAAAAGGGATACGTGCCCCACTCACTCATGGTTGGCTGCGAGTTGGCGCCGCTAGTTGAAGGACTCTTATCTTTCATTGATGCACTTGATGACGTACCGCTGCTACTTCTACCTGATCTACTGCAAAATTAAAAAGAAAAGGTTTAAGAAGGAAAAATAAACTGCAGATTTAGCAAACTTAACTTTCTATTAACGCTAATCGTAATCTTACAGAAACAGAAACTTATTATTTAATATGGATTATAAATAATACTTATTGAAACTTTCTTTTTTCATTTACCACTGGTTTGCTAAGAAAACCTCTATCCTGGGCAGAACCAGCAACAAACCCAGAGGGGCTATTTTTTAAATAAGAGCTTACAATCATGTATGTTACAATTAACAAATTTGAATTCCATTGATTTCATTAATTTGGTTTAATGATTGTAGAAAGATTGCTAAATCACATCATAGTCACAGAAGACTTAACATTGCGATGTTATGTTGTTCTCATTCTTTTTAAAAAGTCTTCTAGTTGCTTTAATGATTGTAGAAAGTCAATGCTAAACACTCTGAGCTACTAACTGAATCTTTAACTTTTTTTAAATTCATACTAAAGCCAGTAACATTATCAGTATTTCCATTAGCCACTCCAACTAAATTTGGAATCTGTACTTTAAAAAACTGATTTTACTATTAATTTAATTAAATAGAATAAAATTTACACAACTGCTATTAGTCTGCACGGTTGTCAGCCGGCTTTCACATGTCTAAAAATTTGAATTCAAGTAAATCAGTACTAAAAATTGAAACTAACAATTGCATTAATACCCATGGGGATCAAACCCGAGCTACTAGTTGCTGGTGCAATTTTCAGCAAAAGCTTTGTTTGGATAAAATTAACAATACATAAAAATATAAAAATTTATTGCAGTAAAAAAGTAATTCTGAGTCGTCAATGTGGATACATAATAACTTATTTACTGTAAAGAGAAAAACACACACACACACACACACACATATATATATATATATATATATATATATATATATATATATATATATATATATAGTTATAGATAGTATTCATCCAAGTACCTCTTACATTGTGTTGTAATACTATAGACAGACAGTTTCATAGCATACATGCATGGGTAAAATACATGGGTAATATAGGCCAAGTGCATGTTGAGACATCCGTAAGGTAAGGTAAGTAAAAAAATAAGGTAAAGTACTATAGACTGTAGGGGCTGCTATTCTGATCCCACGACTCTTAACGCACTTTTAATTTCAATCTCTAAAGTTTGAATACTTTTTTTGTTATTATTTTAATTAAAAGCATGCGCGCGCACCAAGAGTACCAATATTTCACTTTTTAAGTTGTATTATTTATAAAAGGTCATATATATATATATATATATATATATATATATTGCATTAATTGGATGCAACTAAATTAAGCGGCTTAAATAGAAAATTTGACAAACTTGGATAGATTATCAAACATCGGCCACGTTGCCTGCTTGAGCCTGGCATTTTACATTGACCGGTTCGCACTGCAGCGTATTTTGTATCAAAAACAATTCCAGTAAAAAAGTAGTCTAATGTCTTATTATACCTAAACGTTAAACAAGCAAATTAAATACCTTGAAGGCAACCACAACACAACAAAAGAAATACAAAAACATGTACGACAGAAAATTAAGCAGACAGGAATAAATTATGCATAAAGCGTGTATTCTATTAAATATGTTTAACAGCATTACAGCCCATCACAAGCCCACTACTGAAGGTATGACTCGCCCAAGAGTTGGCACAAAATTAGTTTTATAAAGAAAATTTAAAAAAATAATAAATGTTTGAAGTGCAACAGTCCTTCAGCAAAAACATGAAAGTGAAGAACAAATTGCTTTAAAAGGTTTCATTGTAAGATATTCATAATTAAATTTTTAATCCACTGTTTGTAATATTTGTACCAGGAGTAAAAGTTATTAGTACAAGTGATAATAAATATAATAATGTTTCACAGACCGAATTTAGGTTACAGTGGACTTAGCGGAGACTAGCTGTTAGTGCAGGACCGGATTATAGTGTACGAATGTAAGCTCAAACAACACGTGCACTCTCTATTCCTTTGCACGCATCATAGCCCGAAGGGATAGCAATCTGACACAACCAGAGAGGATCATACCACATGAGTAGATAAAGGGAACAGAGATAAAGCTTCATACAACCGCACGAATCAGTTGCACTACTACAAGCACACGGGGCTTGTTTGGTGACCACTGGCCGCTTTTCACGCACGTGGCGAGACTGGAAAAAACCGGTTGCACTGGCATAGCCAGTGGACAATCTTTAAGGTTAGTGCAACGCACGATGTTTGTTTTGTTAGTTGTAACCATTGAGCTATTACGTGCTACGTACTAGAGGCGACTCTGCATTCAGCTACTATGTTCCACTCAACTGCGGTGCATACACCGCACTTTAATCAGTCACTCGCTAGGCGCTGTAGAGTTGTCACGTGTTGTGTTGATTTAAAAAAAAATCTCTTGATAAAAATATGCCGTCGTGTGTACTTAGCTATTGCACAAATAATTCAAGAAATATCAGTAACCAAGGAATTACTTTTCATCGGTTAATATGATACTTAATCAATAAAAAGTATTATAGATTAATAATAAAACAAATTATTTCTAAGACGCCATCTCGTATCATGAAATATAGATAATAGATTATGAAATTAATATGTTCAGATGTGACATTTCTGTGAGTACTTAAGTATAGGACGAATATAATATTATTATACACATTTTTTTGTAGAAACATATATAAGTTATTATAATTAGGCTAAATTTTTCATGTTTAAATCTGCTTATTATTCTTTTATTTTATTTTTAGGTTTCCACATCAAAGTCAAAGTGCTTGGCATAAATTCGTCCATTTTTAACTCTCGCGTGTCCAGCATTTATGAACGAATTTTATTTTAATTTAAATAAATATACTTGTAATTTAAATGTTATGTTAATAAGTTTTGTTAAACATACATTTAGTATGTTTTTTTATATTTGACATAGATACCTTTTAAAATATTCAGATAAAAATATCATTAAAATGTAATTGTGATGTAATATTTTGTAATATTATATTAAATAAGCAAATATAATATACAAAATAAATGACAAAATTTAAATATTGTTCTCGATATAATTTACCTATTTAACAATACAATCTACTATTACCTACGGGTCATTCTTATTTTTTGGGTGTTCTAGTACGTAAGTACATAGTACATATTCAATGGTTGTAACTTTAAAAAAATTTAATGTACAAACGCGGTATTATTAATAATGGTTGTTTATTGTACTGTGTGTATGAATAATACTAGAAAAAGTAAAAATATATTATACTTTACCTGTCCCAAGGAGTACAATAGGTGTAAGTAAATATTTGATTATTACTTTTTCTATAGCTTTATTTTATTATATGATCCTCGAGCAAGTTTCGCGAGTATTTAGATCTTGAAATAAATATTGTCAATGTTGTCAAGGAAATACTTATACATATTAAAGGTTATAAATTCGATATGCCATGTGAGTGTGCCATAGATTACTTGAACTTATTTTAGATTCAGAATTTACCACCTCAAAAGAAACAATAAAAATAAAAAAAATTAGTTTGGGGGTAATCTTTCACTGAATAATAAAACTATTTAACAAATTGTTTTGTTTTAATTGTCTTCACCTATTGTGACAACCCCCCGCCCCCCACCAAAACAAGTAACAATTTTGCACATTCCTAAGAAGCCTTCTCTCTGTTCCGTTTATCTACTCATGTAGTCATGGGCAAGACCAATGGCTTAACACTTGCGAAATCCCCCCCCCCCCCACTCCGGGCTCCTATTGAAATTTCTTGACAGAAAATCCCAATAACTGATTTTTGGCTTGACCCGGTATTCAAAGTCGGAGCCTTGTTTAGCATTCGTGCTTCATCCACTAAACAGCTAATAAGAGTTTGTTATGCGGAACAACAATTCAAGTGTTAGATAAAATAAACGCTATAAAATCTGTAGATCTAATAGGACAAATTGCATAATTTTTTTATGAATCCCTGGTCCTAAGTTGAATTGGAATCTAAAGCTGGTACTAACATTTCAGCAAGTTAGTTATTATTAATTTACGTACCTTACGTACTACGTGCCTAATTTACGTACATACTAACGTTCTGTTACTTACTTAGCGTCAAGTTCTAAATCAGTTCTTATCATATATTATGCGTTATATCTAGTATATTATGCGTTATTACGAGTGAAGCATCTGTTCTTTGCAACATAAAAGGTTTCAGGAATCGCAAATTTAGAGGAATAGTATAATTTTATTTAGAATAACAATATAACTGATAACGATCTCCAAGTCGATTTTAAGCCAAAGTGACGACTACATAATCAGAAGCTTTCCACTGCGCAAGAGACATTATAGTGAGACAAGTGTACGCAAAAACATAGAGGTACTGACTTGTACCAACCCACCGGCCCTGAATGTTAATAAGCATTACATGCAATAAGATCACAGATATTAACCGCACTCAAAAGGTTTACCAAAGATAATTTCTGCCACTTTTGGCGACCGTCTTCCACGCTTGTTTCCTCAATGCCGGTAGCAAACGCCACGAGTGGGTTGGGGATGCAGTTAGAAAAACAGTGACAAATACAACACAACCACACCCGCAAACCAACAATAACAGAATTCTTCAACAATTTTGGCTTCGGCTGCTTTTGAAACATAGGACCTCGACTTAGAGACCATAAGATCTTGGACATAAGTAATAATTAATAATGTACTGAAATTAGAATAAATGTTGTCGTTCGTTTACTTCGCCTAGTCGGTTACCATTTGATAAAGAGTGGATGCCGAGCGTCAAGCCGGTGCTTCTAGTGCCCGATTCATAAAACTACCATATATTATATTCATAACATTAGCGGACCTTCATTCTATCGCTATTAGGGTCCCGTTATGTTTCTCGTGATTTTTTTAAAGAGTAATGTCACGGTAATATTATCCATACAGTATTGTAACTCGGCCGTATCTTTCAAATAAATGCCTACAGCCATGCGGCACGTAAACATGTGATAGGGTTACCTGCTTCCAGCATTTTTACATTTGCCTACTTTGTGTTTCCATTTAGTTTTATGATTGTAAATATACTTTTTATATAAACAAATAAAATAGGTACTTTGTGAATTGAATAGGAAGTGTTCAATAAAAATGCGTGTCGTTTTTTGATTGGTAGATTTAATTTAAAAAACCATGTTTATGTTTGAATAACAAATCGGTTAAATAAATTTGCGACCGAAAAATATTTGCACCTCGGCTGAGACTTACGAAATGCTTTATTATTAGATTTTTAAATATAAAAAATCCGCTTGCAAATATAAAGCTAAAAATAATATAAATTAAAAATTGTTTTGGGAAACATGGACAACGTGGAGAAAAGGAATATCTTTTAATTGGTTATAGATACCTGCAGCTACTTTACAATTTATATGTTTGTTTTTAAATGAAGTTCAGATTTATTATTTCTTTATTTCTATTCTATTATTTATTTCCTCCATTTTTTATATATTTCACAAAATCATCACTGCGGCACAGTCTCGACTGTCTGCATGCCGAGCGCATGCCGAGATCGAGGCGCGTAGGCATAGCTCTCGCTTCGTCCGTTTGTATGAAGTTGGAATACTGTATAGATAATATTACCGTGGTAATGTTATTATAGCATGATGTCATATTCTAAAAGATGATGACTTATGCAAAGATCTTTTTATTTTATATTGATAAAATAATTTAATTAAGGTATAGCTATATCCTATACCTTTAAACGAGCAATTCTTGTATATAATATACATACATACATATCCCATACATACATATATATATATATATATATATATATATATATATATATATATATATATATATAATCGGAATATCGGAAACGACTCCAACGATTTTCATAAAATTTAGTGTCCAGGGAGTTTCGGGGGCAATAAATTGATTTAGCTAGGTCTATTTTTAGAAAATGTCTTTTTGTCCGTGTTTTCAGCCAATGAAAAACTACTACAATATAAGAAAGTAAATTTTGACACTATGTTAATGATCGCAATAGCTCAAGTGGATATCGAGCGGTCGCGAAATCGTAACGCCTTGGTTCGCGTCCTGTCTTCGGTCCGACTTTTTTCCTTTTTTTTTCAAGTTCCCTTTTGGGAGAAAATCTATTATTTCGAGCCCTTTTTTTAGTATTTCTTAAAATACGAAAATTTTAATTAAACTAATCGCACTGATGATTTTTATTCAAATAACCAGTTCAGTTTTTTCTATTATGTCAATAAGATCAAAAAATATTAATGTTTCATCAGTATGTAAAAAAAAACCGAGCAAAGCTCGGTCATCCGGGTACTTACTACATAAGGTATAAAACAGCATAATATACATTATAAGTACATATACTTAAATTACGTTTGCTCACTTAGTCGTTCGTATACACTTACCTATCATTACGGATGGGTTGTTTGGGATGCTTAGGTGGTTGTTTCATTCCAGCACTAGCCCCAGACAATGCGGATAGGGCTGAGTAGGGATCGCCAAGCGGTGGAAAATTTAGACCGGAGGCTTGCAAACGAGCTAAATAGTCCTGCGCTGCTAGATGTGATGCCATCGACCACCACGCCGCACCTGAAATTGAAGCACAGTTTTTTTAACTATTGTAAGCCAGTAAAAAGATAGAGCCTATATACGCCCCACTGCTGGGCACAGGCCTCCCCTCATTTCTGAGAGGGTATTAGGGCAAGGAAGTGTCCGCCGCACTGCCCCAATGCGTGTTGGCGAACTTCACGTCTTCGAAATATTTTTTTTGTTATTCCTCACACGTGCAAGTTTCCTGACGATGTTTTCCTTCACCGCCGAGCACGCGGTAAATCAGCATTAAAATTGCAATTAACAATTTCATTGGTATCGGTGGGGATCGAACCCGGGTTACTCGCGTTCTGTTATAATTACAGCGAGCGAGAACATAGTGCTCCCAACAACTAGTGGCGTAGGTGTGACATGATCTTTGTTTTGTCCATCTTAAGACCTATAGGTTGGGAGCCACCATTGAGGTCATTGAGCATAGTGCTTAGGTCCTCTAGCGATTCTGCCATAAGGACTATATCGTCGGCAAATCGAAGGTGAGTGATGTACTCGCCATTGATGTTAATACCGTATCCTTTCCAGTCCAGTAGCTTGAAAACGTCTTTCAATGCAGCGGTGAAGAGTTTCGGGGATATAACGTCACCCTGTCTTACACCTCTCTGCAGTTGGATAGGTTTCGAACTCTGGTTGGAATTCTGGTCTGGTGGTGAAAACTAGATTGTACAACCAGTGCGTGTTGCCAGTGATGACTTACAGATCTGAGACGTGGTCCTTCACTGCTGGCCGTATGAGGACGCTCAAGGTCGCTTAGCGAGCTATGGAGAGGGCTATGCTCGGAGTTTCTCTGCGTATTAGACTCAGAAATGAGAATATCCGTAGTAAAACCAGAGTGACCGACATAGCCCAACGGATTAGTAAGGGAAAAAAGGTTCTCAAGTGGCAGCCTCGTACCAGTAGGCGTAGTGTAGGGCGACCCCACTACACAGCATATAGCTCGCAGCCATATAATTATGCCAAAATCCTGGGCCAATAATTCCCCAACTTCGTAATGAACTAAGACTGCGTTTAAATTTCCAATAATTTTGAGATTAGTTGAGAAATCCGACTGAAGAAAGGAAGAATACTAAGGCCAACCAGGATGTTAGAAATCTGGAAAGATGTGTATGAATGGTCTTTAGTTCCGTCAATTAATAACTGTCCGTTGATATGTGTAATGGGCGTGTAAGAATATCAACTGCCCCATATCGTCCCGTAGGTGTCGTAACAGGCGACAGACAGAAATAAAATAGGAGATTGGAAGCAGCGTTTTACTAATAACAACTAGCATAAAAACTGTTGTTGCTAACATGCAAGCAAAGCGTAGTAAATATAGCGTAATAATAAATTCCCATAATGAGGCAATGTTTGGGGAAGTCTATGTTCAACAGTGGGCTTTTATTGGCTGTAATAATGATGACAAACTACCCGTTGACGAATTTCAATGTAGGGTAGGGTAGGGTACACTAGAGATCGGCGTTACTTGTCTTAGTAATGATAAAGTACCCAAAAATGCTATTCAGAAGAAATGGGAATGATACTAACTGGCAGCTGGATGGATTCCGAGGGAGGCGGCTTGGTTGGCAGCGACGCCGAGGGTCGAAGGTGGCGGGTAGCGAGAGCCGAAGCCGAAAAGCGCCGCCTGCGCCTGCGCCTGGGCTTGCGCCTGCGCAGCCGCCGCGCCGCCTCCGGAACCTTCGCGGCCCCAGTATGCTGCAAGCAAAAAGTTTATTTATTATTTTGTTTTGTTTGAATTTGCCCGTCGCCGGTATGGTTACCGTGTAGTGGCGGTGTAAGAATATTCACTACTCCATACCATCCCGTGGGTGTCGTAAGAGGCGACAGAGAGAAACAAATCAGGAGATAGGCAGCAGCATCTTCCTAATAACGACTAAAAATAAAAACTGCAGTTACCAATTCGCTTCTCAAGCATAGTAACTATGGCAAGTGGCCCAAGAATGACTCCCTATGAGGCAAAATATGGGGAGGCCTAATTACTGCAGTGGACGACGGTAACGATATGGTTACGTGAGACGGTAAATTTACAGTCTTTAATACACCCCACTGGCGCCCACGCCCACAATCCTTCTCTCATTTCTAAGATGGTTTTAGGGCGGGGGAGTGTCAACCGCTCTGCCCCAATCAATGCATGTTGGTGGACTTCACATAATATCTTTTAAATATTTTATTCTCATACATTCAGGTTTCTTAACTAAGTTTTCATTCATCGTCAAGCACGTGGTAAATCAATTTCATTCATGCCAAGGTCAATCGAAGTTGAGGTTGCCCGTGTACTATGAAAGGAGATGAACGAAATTGGGTGCTTGAAATCGTTCCGGACAGTTATACAAAAATATGTAAGTAATAAAACGATAAATTATGAGCATAATTAAATCGTTTTTATTTCTGTTGTTGCTTGGAACTATGATAAAAACATTTTATAAACTGAAAAACGAAAGCTAATGCTTTTATTTTAGCAAAAACGAAACGATTTAAATTTTTTTTAATTAAGAATTTTGGCTTGGACGCTTGTCTTTTAAGCCATGTCTTCATTTCATTTAGGATTTTACTACATAACCTACAACCCCAGGAAAACCCCAGGCCCTGCAAGAATATGATTTATTAACATACTTATCAGATATTTAAATCTTCAAAATAAGACATATTTGAACTTTGTTAACGCCGGGCCCAAACTTATACAGAATCAAGTTCATCTTCTTTACAGCGAGGCGCTCAGTCCCGGAACCACTACGGTGTCTTTTATAGGAATAAATAATTAGATTCAGGATCATATCTCGAAATGTAGTCGTTGTGCTTTTTTGTTATATAAGGTTGTCATATAATAAGGTGCGGCGGGGCTGTCGTCGCGAAATTGAAAACGAACAAGCTCAATCGCGTTATTAAAGTTTCCGACCTGCTCCGGTATATTTAGAACAATGGTCCTTCCGGAAGCCCCAACACAGTCACAGAATACCAGCGTCAAATAGCAGTTTAAAGGATGAATCACAATAGACCGAGTAGGGTCCAAGCGGAGTGTCGGTCGTAGCACAGTCACCGAGCCGGTCCCGGACGGACCTCGACTGAGCAATTACGGTTACGCCGTGATGCAGTATACTCGTCCGAGTAAAAATAGTGTTGTATCTAGACTACAATCATATAGAAATTTGACGATCTGAAAGTAGCGGCTATTGCGATCGCTCTGGACGATGAATAATCTGATAAATATTCAACTACAAGGAAATGGATACTTCCTCACAGCTTCAATCAAACGTTCGTTGTTGATTTTCCGACGACGAACAAAACGTCATTGCAGTTGTTTAGCATCAGTACGACTGCTCGCGCACAGCTCGGCGGCACTGTTTTCATGCAATGGGCCGATGGCCAAGCTTTGTCCGTTGCTCGGCCGTCACTTGGTTGCCGCTCGGTATAGAGTGGGTGTGTTCATACAAAATATATTATGTAATATTAGTACATCGTGCTACGGCTGACACTCAGCTCGGAACCGACACCGAGTAATCCTTTATGCTGTTGTTTTCCTGATGGCGAATGTAGACAACCAAAGACCCTTTTTACAGAACTTTATTAGTTCTCTGGGATGACAACTCTTCGTTGTAAAAGTAAAAAATGACATATCATAATAATCATGATCCTCTGTCCTCAGACCGGCTATGATTTAGGTGTTTTATTTAGTCTTATAAAGTGCCTCTATGACTAACAGAAATAATTGATACAGTGGCAACGAACTTCTTTCTTATTTATAGGCCCATAAAATCCCACTACTGATACTAGGAACGTACCTAATATCCGCGAAAGTGAATATATCACCTTCACAGATAATATTACTTTTATAGTCAATGAGTTAGTCAGTTTTGACACGACAATCTGGGCCCGAAACAATTATTTATTCTATAGGCCATTTAAATATTAGTTATGTGCGCGATTCAAACTAATTTCCCAACAGCACCGATGCCAAATGCTTAGCCACTGGGCTACTAAGCTGTAAATTCTTACTTTATTTAAGGTTATGCCTACGGTAAACCATGTAGTGGCGTTATAAGAATCCTTTTTTATAGGACAGGATGACAAACGAGCACACAGTCCACCTGACGGTGAGTGGTTGCTGTGGCACATAGACATCTACATCTATCCTCGATTACGAATCAAAATGCAGATGCGTTGTCACCCGTGAGGACTAAGATGGAATGCCTCGTTTCCAGTAAAAAGGGTTTCCGGTTCTCTACACTCACCATACGAAACACAGCAACATTAAGCTACTATTTTACGCTGGTATTCTGTGAGAGCGTGGTCCTTCCCCGGTCGAGCCGACCCATTCGTGCTACAACTATACTACTAATATAATTGCAGCATGGCTCTACCACGTTAAAAATATATCCACTACTTCATATGTTGTCCCGTGGGTATCGTCAGGTGCGACGACAGAAGGAAACTTAATCAGGAGAAGGGCAGCAGCATCTTTCGGATAACGACTGAAAAAATCCCTCATATATGGCAATCCATGGGGAAGGTCTATGTTCAGCATTGAACTTTTATAAGCTGCAATGGATGGATGAAGGTGGTACGTGTCATAAGGTGAAAATAATGGTTACCCAGTAACCAAAGAGCCAGTGTACGATGGGTGGAATTTTAGGTTTATTTTAATGATTGTAACACCAATAAATAATGCCGCCATCCAATTTCTAAAGGGTATCAGATAATGACTATTATGTAAAACCTTACCATTATTATTTCATATAGCTATGAATAATAAAACACCTTTCCATTCACCTCGGCAGTAAAATGTAATAGTATTCTATGGTAAAATGCTTAGTACTTAGTCACTGCACTGTCAAACCGGTCGTTTCTTACTTTTCCCTATTTATTATTATTTTAATACCTTTGATATGTATGTATGTGGTGTAGCTGTTTTTTTTTTCATTAGAATTTCCAAAGAATAGATTTATTTTGAAAATTCATATAATGAAAAATAAAATAAATTTTTTATTCCTTTAAACGCTACTTAGTTTTTATTATTAATTATTACTTTGAAATGAGTGGCAAGAAAAAAAAACAAATATATTGATAGTAGTTTTTCGTTCTTAATTTGTTACTTGTAATTATTATTAAACACCAGCGATACGCGCCGGCTTCGCACGGGTGATTTCTGGATCTCGGCGACAGCGCCACCTACCGGGTCCAAATGTCCATCAGGGACCCATTCGAAACACACAAAAAACATCATCAAAATCGGTCAGGCCGTTTTTGAGATTTAGCGAAAATAACGGACAGCAACTGATTTTTATACGTAGAGATAAATATGTTATTTAAGCAGAGATTAATATATTATTTAAGCAGAGATTAATATATTATTTAAGCAGAAATTAATATATTATTTAAGCAATCTTCATAGCCTAAAGGGAAATTATAGCTAGATAAGGGAGATTTGTCCGTTTCATGCTGTTTAGATTCCTTTATGTCACGTAAAATTATTAGAAAACTTACTAATAAAATAACCAGTATAATGTGACGAAGACCGTGAGGGCATCAAAATCAATCGATTTTGTTACTTAATACATCATAATAGAAGTCATTGACGTCGCAGACATTTGGTTGTTGGGAACACGCTTGGTGCAAGGTCGACGACCTCGGTTGAGTTGACTTATATGGTGTCATGGTACAATACCGCAGCAGTGTTGAACGGCAGCTTAGTACTACTATGTGAAACTTCTTTTTCAATAAATAATAACGTTTGAGGCGCTTGTTGAACAGCTGCTAAAACTTTTATTTTAAATGAGTAGTCGTAAAGTTATCCTAAACATAAGCCAGTATTTGCTATATTTATAAAAATTTAAATATCTGCGAATAAATCATCTGATAATAAAAAGTAACGGTTAAGTAAAATTAAGTTGAAGTACGGATTTTTATCAATGAATGATTCAAGACATTGGGGGTCTCAACCGTGCCCTGTTTGTATTATGTTAGAAGTCGCCAAAACAACACGGGAGCTGATTTTACAAACTTAATAAATAATAAGTGGTGTTCATAAACATCTAGATACCCAGATAGAACAGTAATTAGCGTTATACCAAAAAATAGAGACTTTAGCGGAAGCTGTTACAACGAGTAAAAGGTTTAAGGTGAAGTGGGCGCCAAAAGCAGATTTTTCACGCTGTATATGGACTGTTTGGTCGGCCCGCACGTTATTTAGTCGCACAATATTTATTTGATATTTGTTTTTAAAATGAGATATACTCCTTTATTGAAAAATAAACCCATAATTCACTTACGAATTTACTGGTGAACAAATAGCCTGAATTTGATTGAAATTGATTTCATTAAATTCGAATGAAACTGCTTTTTCACTTAGTGGCAGTACCTAAAATTGTAGATTTTGAGGAAACTTTGCGATCTTTTTCTATCGAGCCAAAATGTGTCAATTGTGTTTTGGCCACCATAATTCATTACGATAAATCTTTAACTTTCATAATAAATTTAAAAAAAAATTGAATTCGTAGTTTTTAATGACAAAAAATCTGCTTTTGGCGCCCACATCATCTTAATGATATACAAAGAAAATCCGCACCCATTAAAAGGTTTCTTCAAAATACATTTTACACGGTAAACGATTTCTAAATTAAATAATACAGGACTATCTTGATAGGGAGTATGGACTAAAGTTGATAATTGTCATTTTTAATATTAATTTACATTGTACTTAATTTTGTTTTATTCATTTTTTATTTGTTAATTTTTACTGTTACTTTTGACATGTTTATATTATTATAAACTTAATAGAATGTTCGATATAGGTACTTTATTGATCTAAATGTTAATCAATTTTTATTTTGTTCATAAATTATGAAATTAATATTTGCATGCTCTTATAAACATCTGTAATTGAAGAGTGTCTCTATTGACCGCAATGAATCACCATGTACAAAGGCAAACAAATATAACATAATCACTGGAGACGGAAAACGTTGAATCCAACTAGACGAGCAAAAGATACCTTCACCAAAACATTGAGCAAAATCGTTTGCTATAAGTCGAATAATTTGTCTATTTATTGGCACATTATTTGTCCTTAGATATTTAAACCACTTTAACAAAGCTTCCTCAATTTTGGTATGCTTCGTCGTTCTTGCTTGTTGCATTTTCAAAAATTTGAGTCACAAAGTGTTTGAATCTTTATTTCTCTTTCCAATTCTTTGAAATTGTTGAATGTGATACATCGGGTGCGTTTGGCAGAAAAAAGCGCTAGCAAGCGCTTGTAAGCAAAATGGCGATCGTAAGCGGTAAGCGCTGTCAAATCGTAAGTAGCTATTTTCCTCCAGGACACGATGTTAGTTTTAACCGGGGAATCTAACCTAATTTAAATATATGTTTATAAATTATTCATACTAAAAACTTATCAATCATGAGTTTTTAATAGCATGTATATGTTTATTCATGTCATTATATTACTTAAAACTAATATTGCACAAAACAACTTATAAACTCTACTTCAAAACAAACAAATTAAATAAGCAAAATGGCGGATTGTGTCAGCGCTACTGAAGTAGCAATCGTGTCCTGGCCGAAAACTATTTTAGCGCTTATAAGCGCTTGCTAGCGCTTTTTTCTGCCAAACGCACCCATCATATTCCTTTGCCAACTCTTTGTTTGGAATTCCGCTCTCTAACTAAATATATTTACTACGCTACTTTTTAATATAATACGCGATTGTTTTTCGATATTGATTTGTTTTCTTTTTCTTTGCGATATGTTAAAAGTTTCACAATTAAATCAACAAAATACATTGGTGCGTATTGTGTACAGATAAGTAGCAAACTGACTGAATATATATGAGAAAGCGGGCTTTGTTTATACTGCTTGCAAGTGTATTTTGTATCTGAGAATTATAAAAGACCCTAAACTCTACACGTTTTTGTTAACTTTTGCGATCTTAATAGCCATTGACTATTAATACTGTGCCAGGTGTGGATACCATTAACTTTATAAATTTTCTACAATACAGCTGATCGACGCAATTAAATTAAGTCGCTTAATGAGGTATGAGGTATGTGTAATAAGCAATGTCGTAAAAAGCAGTTTTTTTTTATAAGATGATCATATAGCATTCGGCTGGCAGTTTTTGGTCAATATAACCGGTATGTTGTTCAAACGTTGTCGTCGTAATGTTTTTTAGCTGTATTTTAAGTAAAGATGGACCGAATATTCGTTTCATATTCGGTATTCGGCATATTTGGCAGCTTTACTGAATATTCAAATTCGACCGAATATTCGGTTAAATCACCGAACATTTGTTGAAGTAGTAACTCAAGGTGTCCACTGTATTGAAATGTACGAATTGAGTAATGCTATGCCTTTCATATTTTTACTGTTGAAAGTATATTTTATTTATGGGTTAATAATAATAAAAGTTTATTTATTAAGGTATCAACCCACATATGTTAAGTACATTTTGCGTCAAAGACAATGAATTAGAGTATTATACACATACAAAATTACAAATTAAACTCTATTATGGGTTAAAATACAACACTTTAAAAAAAATTCATCACCTATAGCGTCTGATGCATACCCTGCCAGTGTTTATAAAATATATTGTCAGGAGACACCTGAGCAACGACCTTAACTAATTCATTTGTTGAGTTACGTTCCCAGTAACTGGCCGTTCTACAACGTAACACTGCGTAAAAGTCTGCGACGGCAGCCTCTGCGAACGTTGTGGAAGCACTGCAGTACCCTGGATGTTTCAAAAAAAAAAATACGAAAAGCATCATTATACTGTACTCTGAGGATTTTATAGGATTTTTTGGTGTAATTTATCCAGAGTTGTCAGGTGTAAAAGCTAATACAATATGGCTTTAAACAGAGTAATCTTAACATCCTCAAAACACGAGGCAAAGCGACGTGCCAGCATGTTACAACGTATAGCTAGAGCTCTACGTTCACGCTCAATATCCAAGCCGTCACTCAGGTTCTCCGACAACATATGACCCAAGTACCTGAAATTCTTCACAGTCCGAACCTGCACACCATTTATGCTCACTGGCGGTCCTCTCCCCGGACCCTTTCCAGCACTAAGGACTAGCATTTCAGTCTTAGACTCATTATATTTTAATCCATGCTGACGAGCATAATTTTCGCAGATGAATATAAGCTTTCTAAGACCGTTGATCGATGGGCTAAGGAGCACCATATCGTCTGCGTAGCTAAGGTTGTTAAACGCTACACCATTAATGTGACATACAATTTTGGTACTCCTAAGCTCCTCGGTGAAGCCGTTAACATAAAGATTGAAAAAGTCCGGAGAGGTCAGCCCTCCCTGACGTACCCCACATTCTAGTTTATAGCCACTAGAAGTTGTGTCGTCCCACCTAACTTTATTTGTCTGGTTCTCGTACCAGTATCTTAGCAAATCCAGATCAGTGCCAGGTACATTGGACTCATGCATTTTCCTCCATAATATATTATAATTAACGAGGTCAAATGCACGACTCAAGTCCAGAAAGCAGGCGTAAACAGATGTACTACATCTTTTATAATAGTTTACAACGTGCTTAACGGACAGTATTGCAGAGTCGGCAGAAACACCGGCACGAAAACCAAACTGAGCATCACTTATCCTTATATTTTTCACAAGTTCGGGCTGTAGAAGTCTTTCAAGCACTTTACCAACTATTGTGCCCAGAGAGATAGGGCGGTAATTGGAGATATTAGAGAGGTCACCGGTATTGTGCTTAACGACTGGTACAACAATCGTCTGTAAGATTTTATCAGGCAGATATGTATGTTTAATACATAGGTTAAAAAGTAATGCTAGAGAATCAAATAGTTTATCACTGGCATAGAGAAGGTGCTCAACACTCCAACAAGCCATCGTGGCCCGGAGACTTTCCTCGCTTCATATTATGAACTACTTTTATATCACTAGCACACAAGGACAAAATCTCAGCATTGGAGATTGTCGACTGAGCATGGGGAATACTCTCCACGTGCATTGGTTTAATTGAAAAATGATTAGCAAACATGTTAGCTATGTCCTTTTTGTCGTTAATCTCATTCACGATAACTGGCAAGCTACTACGTATGTTGCAGGCTTTTGTCGCTTTCCAAAATTTTGAAATTTTTTTATTTGCTCTATGAGTGGCAAGTATGTTCATTCTATCGTCTCTTGATTATTTTGGCACCATTTTAATTTATTTTTAAAAGCCCTACGCGTCGTTGTCATATCGTCATAAATTTTTCCGTTAAACGATTTTCCAGCATTTATCCATTCTTTAAAATATAATCGTGCTTTTGCGTGTAATTCTCGCACACGGTAGTTCCAGCCAGTGACCTGCCTCCTACCTTTCCGGCGACCTTTCGGAGCATCAGACGCATTTAATTTACAATTCATAGATGCACATTGTAAAGCATTAATAATATAATTATATAACATATCAATAAAATGTTGAGTACACTTTTTATCACAACTAAAATTATCACAATTTTTACAGGGACTAGATTTCGGTAAGTGACTTAATTTCCTATAACAAATTAATGAAAATTTTTTAATTTCGTCAGGGGTTTTATGACCCCATCTAAATTTATTAACGGGAACACATTCATTATTTGCATAGGTAAAATTTTTATTACATACTAAATTTATATTACAGTCAATATAAATGGGAAAATGGTCAGACCAACTTACACTGTTGTCCACACATTTAAAATAATTTTTTTTGCTGCTGAAGTAGCCAGGCAGTGATCTAACCATTTAACCGTCCTATGAGCTTCGCTTAAAAAAGTAAATGTTTTTGAGTTGATCCCTAATATGTCTATATCAGTACAGTTCCAAGTTTGTTCTGCACAATAAGCTAACATTTCAGACCCGAATCTAGCCGTAGGGCGTGCATTATAATCCCCAACCATTAATACAGCCTCGACCCCACACTCATCAATTATAGCGCTCATGTTGCTTAAAGTGTTTGTGAACTCAGTCAAATTATCTTCAATGTCTACAGGCATATACACGTTTATGAGCAATATCTGGCGGTTATGAAATGATATTTTTATTGCTGCTAGCCTATTACTATTGCATTCTACAACGGGTACCACAGCATCAGATTCAAAAAGAGATTTGCGCCACAATATGGTCAGACCTCCATAAGGCCGACCACGTAATATGCCTTTCGAAGAATCCACAGATGACTTTGTGAAGGAAGCAACGCTATCGTCTATTTTATTAGCAAATTCAAGGTCATGCTGTAAGAGCCATGTCTCCTGCAAAGCTATTATATCTACTTCTTTACATAACAACCTAATGTGGTCGATGGCTCGTTTAATGCTTTTACAATTAAAAGATACCATACGAATTTTCTCTTAAATCTACTTGTATAGCGTTATGTTTTTGAGGCATTATGGATTTATTTCCAATTATAGCAGAATAGAATAGAAAGCTTGATAAAATGTTTTTGGAATCAAACAAAGAAACATTACATTACTACATTTTACTTTACTTAGGTCGTCATTTTCTCTAAAATAAGTTCAAATAACAATCTCATTAACAAAATGCACCAAATCACAATCTCGTGCCAATCTTTTCTATCATATAATTATCAATTTTCACTAAGAATAATACAAGGAAACACTTTTTCTCATAAAAAAAGTCAAAACAAGCATGTTGCTGGCAATCTGCTCGTTTTCACCAACGAGGTTTTCACCAGCTTTTTTTGCAGATCGGCGCATCAACGTCGTTGTAGACGGTGCAAGCTCCGATTGCAAGCCTATTAATGCTGGTGTTCCACAAGGCTACGTGCTATCACCAACGCTGTTTCTTCTGCACATCAATGATATGTTGCAAACCGGCAACATTCATTGCTATGCAGATGACAGCACTGGTGATGCTCTGTACACCGACCGTGCCTATATTTCTCGGGAAAACGTCTCCCGGTACCGGGACAAACTCGTGTCTGAAGTCGAGTCTTTGCTGAACAAAGTATCGGATTGGGGGCGACTAAAGACACAAGTTTGCGCGCTAACCGCTAAAAAAAACCCTTTGTTGTATCTCTTCAGTCTCAAGGCACTGCCCTTGTTGCCTCAGCCAGTATCGGAATCCTCGGCTTCGACATATCGAGTGACGTGCAATTTCGTGGTCACTTGGAAGAGAAGGCCAAATTGGCCTCTAAAAAGCTTTGGCGTGCTCAGCAGAGCGGGACAGTACTTCATGCCGGCACACCGCCTGCAACTTTACAAGGCGCAGGTTCGGCCGTACATGGAATACTGTTCCCATCTCTGGACTGGGGCTCCCCAGTGTCAACTCCTTCCATTTGACCGCATCCAGCGCAGAGCGGCTCGAATCGTCGACGACCGATTCACTGGCGCTACGAAGAGATGTTGCATCTCTTTTTTTATCGCATCTATCAAGGGGAGTATTCTGAGGAATTGTTCGGATTAATCCCAGGCCTCCCGATACCGTCCACACCATCTGGATGCTTGGCGGTCCACCACTGTACGTTTCACTAGTTTTCTTTCGCGTACGACTTCTCTGTGGAATAGTTTACAATCGGCATTTTTGCGGACCGATACGACCTGGGGACCTTCAAGAAAAGAGCTTAATACTTTCTAAAGGGCCGGCAACGTACCTGCAATTCCCTGATGTTGCGGATGTTCATGGGCGGCGGTAGTCACATAACATCAGGTGAACCGTATGCTCGTTTGCCCCCTCTTCTATAAAAAAGGGTACTAGAGTGGCCGGGGAGCGAGGGGCAGGATCCGGCGCTAGTTGCCGCGTGCGGTTAGTTACCGAGGTGATTCTGCTGAATAATGATTGACCGAATATTCGGTTCGGTAAGTTTTACCGAACTTTCGTATTCGGTGAAATCCATATTCGGTCTATCTCTAATTTTGAGTGCTGATTTATCACGTGCTCTACGGTGAAGGAAAACATCGTGAGGAAATCTGCATGTCTTAGAAAATAAAAAGAATTTCAAAACCATGTGAAGTCCATCAACATGCATTATGCTTATTTCGTATCGTGAGTGACGAGAATCGAACTCTTTTTCATTAAAAACTATTTACTCCATATTCCTCGTCCTATAGTCCTCAAGGGTGACAACGCATACGAATTTTGATTCTTAATCGAAGACAGATATAAGATCAGTAATGTCTATGGGCTACAGCATCCATAATGATTTCTTATATTTACGCGAACACTACACATTGAAATAATACTAATTTTTACGGAATTTATCGCGTATATTTAACTTTTTTACCCGACGTTTCGAGAGCTTTACAGCACCCATGGTCACGGGAAGGACTGAGATGTTCAACGTCCAGCTGTCATAGTTAACCGCGGTTACCATAGATTAAAATTTAACTTTTGTTCCGATCTACACAGTATGAGCTTATGGTATCATGGAGTCTTGCAGTTGTATGCTTGGGTTGGGATTTAATTTTATTTATTATAGGATCCCAAGCAGATGGTAGCACCCAGCCATCTTCTCTATTGAAATTAGGATGTTTTTTAATTTCAATAGCCTCGCGAATCATCCTTGGAAGGAATCGGTGTTCTTTAGCGAGGATTTGTGGTCTATCAAATCTGATGTAGTGACGGGGGCGATCCTGTACATGTTCACAGACTGCAGACTTCCCGGAGCGTCGATTCTTCACATCAGCTATATGTTCTTTGACGCGGGTTTTAATTGATCTTTTAGTTTGTCCTATGTAGGAGAGACCACATTCACAATCAAGCTTGTACACTCCTGCATCTTGCAGAGGGACGTTACACTTGACTGATGGTAAAAACTGACCAATCTTCTTCGGCGGCTTGAAGTATGTTTTGATGGAAGCGCGCTTCAAGATGTAGCCAATCTTGTCAGTGACTCCTCTAACATATGGCAGTACAGCAGGTACACGCTCGACTGTGGCCGGCTTCACTCGTTCTCTGTGACGTAGGCGCGGGACCCGAAGCTTGTTGTCATGCAAAACTTGCTTGACATGTTGGAGCTCGGCAGCCAGGTGTTTACTGTCACAGATCCCTCGTGCTCTCTGAAACAAAGATTTACCCACGGTAGCTAACTGTGAAGGATGGTGGTGAGAATCACCGTTTAAATATCTATCTGTATGGGTCTTTTTTCTATACACAGTATGGCTCAAGGTGTTATCAGGATTCCGAATTACTAACACATCTAGAAAAGCTAAGGAATTGTTTGCCTCTAACTCCATTGTGAACTGAATTTTAGAATTTATAGAGTTAAGATGGTCTAAAAATGCAGTTACTTTATCTAAAGGTAGAATTGTGAAAGTGTCGTCTACGTACCGCTTGTAGAATCTTGGATTTATGGGAGAAGTAAGCAGGGCTTTCTCCTCAAAGTCTTCCATGAATATGTCGGCGACAATGGGAGATACAGGTGAGCCCATCGCCACACCATCTACTTGCTTGTAGAACTCTTCCTTCCACAATAGGTAGCCGGATGTAAGGCAGTGTCTGAGTAATACTGCATATTCTACGGGCATGTTGTTTTCTTCCAGCCTTCTAGTTACAATTGAGATGCAGTCTTCAACAGGTAAGCATGTAAACAATGACTGCACATCAAAACTGACCATAGTTTCATTGTCTGCCAGATGTAGGTCTTTAATCTCGCTGACAAAATGGTAGGAATCCTTTATGTGTGCTCTTGTATGTCCCCTGAGCGGGGTCCACTTAGCGAAAATACTCTCACCGCTCAGCTCACTTTCACAATTCTACCTTTAGATAAAGTAACTGCATTTTTAGACCATCTTAACTCTATAAATTCTAAAATTCAGTTCACAATGGAGTTAGAGGCAAACAATTCCTTAGCTTTTCTAGATGTGTTAGTAATTCGGAATCCTGATAACACCTTGAGCCATACTGTGTATAGAAAAAAGACCCATACAGATAGATATTTAAACGGTGATTCTCACCACCATCCTTCACAGTTAGCTACCGTGGGTAAATCTTTGTTTCAGAGAGCACGAGGGATCTGTGACAGTAAACACCTGGCTGCCGAGCTCCAACATGTCAAGCAAGTTTTGCATGACAACAAGCTTCGGGTCCCGCGCCTACGTCACAGAGAACGAGTGAAGCCGGCCACAGTCGAGCGTGTACCTGCTGTACTGCCATATGTTAGAGGAGTCACTGACAAGATTGGCTACATCTTGAAGCGCGCTTCCATCAAAACATACTTCAAGCCGCCGAAGAAGATTGGTCAGTTTTTACCATCAGTCAAGTGTAACGTCCCTCTGCAAGATGCAGGAGTGTACAAGCTTGATTGTGAATGTGGTCTCTCCTACATAGGACAAACTAAAAAGATCAATTAAAACCCGCGTCAAAGAACATATAGCTGATGTGAAGAATCGACGCTCCGGGAAGTCTGCAGTCTGTGAACATGTACAGGATCGCCCCCCGTCACTACATCAGATTTGATAGACCACAAATCCTCGCTAAAGAACATCGATTCCTTCCAAGGATGATTCGCGAGGCTATTGAAATTAAAAAACATCCTAATTTCAATAGAGAAGATGGCTGGGTGCTACCATCTGC
The DNA here is from genome assembly GCA_907164705.1 of Parnassius apollo. Taxonomy (NCBI): domain Eukaryota; kingdom Metazoa; phylum Arthropoda; class Insecta; order Lepidoptera; family Papilionidae; genus Parnassius; species Parnassius apollo. The sequence continues at coordinate 4,389,366 of CAJQZP010000359.1, read as the reverse complement.
TTGGGATCCTATAATAAATAAAATTAAATCCCAACCCAAGCATACAACTGCAAGACTCCATGATACCATAAGCTCATACTGTGTAGATCGGAACAAAAGTTAAATTTTAATCTATGGTAACCGCGGTTAACTATGACAGCTGGACGTTGAACATCTCAGTCCTTCCCGTGACCATGGGTGCTGTAAAGCTCTCGAAACGTCGGGTAAAAAAGTTAAATATACGCGATAAATTCCGTAAAAATTAGTATTATTTCAATCTACAGCATCCATTTACCATTAGGTGATTGGTCTGTGTGTTCGTTTACCATTCTTATTCTATAAAAAGCTAATTATACAAAAAATAACAAGTCTTTCATTTATTGACAAATTAATAAAAATAAAAAAATCAAACAAGTAATATAATCATATAATGTCCCTAACTAAAATTAAATTTACATTAATCAATTATTACACTAAAGGCTTTAGCTTATTGACGTCATCTGTTAGTTTTACTGAATTTACAAAATATTTTTCATCACTATTATTGTCCCTAACGTGTAAAGTAAGTAACTAAGTAGATAATGTGTATAACAAAACAATTCATAGCTTTTAACTCTTACCAAGTTGCTTAACATAAAATTATAGTAAACCCTTTTAAATCCGTTTCGCGTAAGCGTAAGACATTTTTAAAAGTTGTAAACTTAATCGTGTATGTGGATTGTTCATCCATTCCAGGAATTATATGTAAAGTAAGTAAATAATATTTCTCTAACGTGAAGGCAAGTTGGATTGAGGACAAACTTAACTATGCAGTGGAAAAAATATTCTCCCGCACATCGGTTTACATCATGGCTCCAATTGCAAATTAACTATTTCATTATTTTTTCTTTTATTTGCGCTGTGACACTTTGTTTCTTGGCATATAAGTCAATGGGAACTACTTATGGGTTTTAACAAATTGATTTGTATCAAAATAAGTTATATAAATGGCCGTACCTTTCGAATGCGTCGACTTAGAAGCTTAATTCTTAACAACATAGGACCGTATACTACACTCATCATAATTCATCATTACACAACCCTTCATAAGTCCACTGCTGAACATAGGCCTCCCCCAAAAACGCCACAAAGCAAAGTCCCGAGCCACCTGTGTACATCCACTTCCTGCGTGTCTTCCCAGGTCGTCCACTCCATCTAGTGGAGAGCCGTGTAGTGTAGTGCTCCCACGTTAATATACTTTAGTATTAAGGTAGAATAATGAGGCAGTATAATTAAAGTTATGGTACCAACAACACGTCTCCTTCATTAACACCTTTCCTATATTACATGGCGACCCCGCCAGGCGGTGCGCGTGCATTGTCGCAGCGCACCGCCGCGGCCTGCAATTTTTTTAATAAAATGGGAAAATAATTTAAAGAAATAATATAAAGAAAAAAAATTCAATTATTGAATTGACATACTACCGGATGTGACAAGAAAACCAAAAACTGATACGAGAAGTGGTCACAATAATAATTTAAAGAACTTAACTCAAAATTAAAATTTAAATATATGTAGTACTATGAAGACAATCAAACTATGAATATTATTAATTTATTAATTAGTAAACAAAGAATCAGGAAAATAAAATGGATTTCAAGATACGGCATATTAATTTAAAAAGGGAAAGAAGTAGTTGTATTCTAGCGGGCATCACCCAGAAGGATGTGAAAATTGAGCCGAAAAGCATAAAGAAGAATTTGAGAGGTAAATTCGCACCTGTGTGATTTTTAATTCCATTTAAAACTTTAATAATTTGAGATTTTTTAATGTTGTTTTTGCTTTTAAAAAAAGTTATGCATAAAATTTCCTGTATTTAAAATATTATTAAATTGGAAGTATTTATCAGATAATTCACGATTTAATTTTTTTTAAATATTTATATTACTGAAAAAATAAGCACAATGCAATAATTATAAATTAATCAATAATCTAGCACTTGGTTTTATATTCAATTTTATTCAGTTATAGTTTTATATTATTTTTATTACTGTGTCCTGCAAAACATGAATGAAATAATATGAAAATTACATTTTTACGTATTTACATTTACAATTGTTTATCATTAATTAATTTTTCATATTTTGTAGTTAACATATCACTGATGATACATTTCGTGTGTGTTTTTTATGTAGTAAATTTTATTTAAATGTACACAATTTTGAAAAGAGTTATGACCGATTTCCTATTATTGTTTTTTTTTCTTCTTTTCTAAAGGCTTAATGCCTAATCATTAATTTATATAATAACCTACCTAAAATATTAAAAATTGTTCTTTATAATGTTTAAATAAATTAATCTATCGTTGTGTGAAGTTTATAGCTGTTATAGTGATTTTTTTTAAAAAGCATTTTTTTACAGCAAAAGTATTTTTTTAAAAAAAGCTAATGCATTTTGTGATGTATGTAAAAGTAACATTAATATTAACAATGTAACTATTTCTAAACATCTGTGTAAATTAAGGAAATGTTTAAAACTATCCTTTTAAGGTACATTTTACTTGCATTCATATTATAAAATATTGTAAAAGTTATCTTAAAATTAGACGTGAATCACACCGTGTCATCCTAGTCCGATGTAATTACAAACGATGCCTTATACGTACTTTGGAATTTCAAACAAACTTGTCTCCAATTGTTTGCGGTGTTAGAATTACAATTTGTATTTTGATCTGTGTGTTGCTATATTAATTATAATGATTACGTTGCTTAACATTGACTTCTTTGTTCTGTTTATCTTAATGTGAAATGTAATAATTTATTTTCGGTTTTATTTTGTTTGAATATTTAAATCATAAGCTTTTAACTATTATAATTTATTATTTTCTTGGAAAACAGTACTAATTTGAGTAGATTATGAAAGTATTTTCCTTGGGATAATACGATTTTGAAACTCACTACATATATAATGTTAACACAACTAATTGATTTAAAGTTTGTTATTCCCATATTGTGAACCTCAATCCCTGACTGACACTAACTAAATATTATACGAGATTATTTTATGATATAAAGTAAAAGATGTGATTAAATGTATGGTTAAGTTACGGAATACATAATTATAAATGAAAAGATTGATAATGTTATATATAATAGTTGCGAGAGTAAGATAAAGAAAATTATCGGAGGTTAGTATATCCACATACAATCAGCCTGATCAGCTGAGAGTTTGGAAAACCTAATAGCCGATTAATTTTTAAGGCTGTTCCGACACGATTAAATGCGGAATAAGTTTTAATGTATTTTAAAGAGGGAAATGGTAATTTATTATGAATTGTATAGGAATATTGTCCACTATCTTGATCATGTATGTACGCGAGCCGTGTACGTGAAAGTTATGGTACAATTAAATAATGAATTAAATGAGCTGAAATGTTAAGAAGTGAATTAAATAATATTAGTAATTTTCTTGATCATGTATATACGCGATTGATCATGTGTATACGTGAAAGAAATGACATACATGTGTAATGAATAGCTAAAGGATACGAGTAAATAATATTGTAAATTTTCGTGAAAATCAAAACATAATTTTATTTTATACATAATTATGCCTGATTATGTCAATTATACTACTGTGACTATGCATTTTTGCGTGCTAGATATATGTCCTAGATTATAGTTTTCATAACGATATTAACCTTTTTTTAGAATAATCTTAAGGATCTATTTTAAGAATTGATAAAAAAATATAGATAGCATATTTTTTTATCCTATTGTCGGTGGGAGTTGTAGTGTAGTGCTCCCACGTTAATATACTTTAGTATTAAGGTAGAATAGGCAGTATAATTAAAGTTGTACCAACAACACGTCTCTCTTCATTGACACCTTTCATATATTATAGCCGGCCTACACTTCGTCTACCGGTACGAGGCGGCCACTTGAGAACCTTTCTTCCCCATCGGTTGTCGGTTCTTCGAACTATATATATGACCGGTCAATTGCCACTTCAGCTTACGAATCCGTTGCGGATTAGACTTTAATTTTAACTTGATTCTTCTACCAGTTGCTGAGAAAAGGGGACAATGACATAGAGACAGACGGGCAACAATGACGTCCTCATAGGGTTCCGTCTTTTCTCTTTTGAGAAACCGAACCCTTAGTCACTTAAAAAAAAGTTTACTGTATTAAGTAATTTAAAATAATATATTTTTGTTAACGTCGAATGAGCTCACCTCCGAATAAACCAGCGGCGTCCAGCAAGCCGTCGGGCGGCGGCTTGCCGGCCGCATCGCCACCCTCACCATTCTCCTTGTCCATGCCACGCCTGAAACGACCAAACAACATAGTTTTCAGTACAAGTATAAAGTTTTCCTAAATTATTCAATGTCTTACTTAGCGTACATAAAATACACACTTAAGGCAACTTTTTAATTTGACATTCGCATTTTAAATTATTAAGTTAAATACAATAAAGTCATAAACACATAATAACGACAGTTGGGTAAAACTACGACATGGTTTTATTCATCACGCACGGCGAGATTCCACCCTTTTGTTCTGAATATAATAAATTATGCATTTATAAAATTAAATTAAGCATTCGGACGAATGGCTTTGTCACATTTAATGAAAACAGTATAGAATTTAAAAAAAATAATGCTCCGAATACATTGTGTAAGTCTTTAGAAGGAGGTTGAATCCATTTGAACAGTGCTACTATGTATTTTTGACTAAATAATGAAACATAAATAAGTTGTTTACGTTGTGTACAGTAATTAGTAATTACTCTCGTAAATCTTAAATTCAAATACTTAAATCGCTAATCGTTGTAATTTTGTATTTCATTAGCATTTAATTTATGTTCCGTTTACGCGGTACGCACCGTTTTATATAAACTACTTAATTTTTTTTTAATTAACAGTAATTTTTCATTTAAAAATTACGAAATATTCAAAGCAATGCATAAATATTAATATATTTATATTACAATACTTCCAGCCTAAAAGTTTTTGTAATTAACTAAATTTAAATGCAGGTACTATCATTGAAAAAATAATTACATAATTATTTTTGTGAAAGCCATATAATTATTATACTTAACAGTAGCTAATCAGCATAATCTTTCATAGCAGAGGATCCTCCAAAATTCCACCTTTTTCTTTCCATTCTTTTCGGATCAGCGAAATACGTAAGTCAAGTGAACTTTCTATAATCGTAAATGCTCTTGAAACTATAAAAAGAATGAAATCAACGTTAACACGTAACTTAGCGTTGGGGTAAGTCGTTTACATTTCTGTAATTTCTACTAGTGGTAACGATGGTAGAAAGTTAACTCCCTCGCAGCGGTTATTAACACTTTTTATATAATTATGGTGACAAACGAGCACACCGTCCACCTGCGTCCACCTGATGGGAAGTGGATGCAGCGGCTCATAGACATCTTAGATGAAAGAATCAAAATGCAGTTGCGGTGTCAAATTTGTATAAGATGGAATGCCGCGTTTCAAGTAAAAGTGGTCTCCGGTGCGCTACACTCGTCATGCGAAACATTTTACGCTGTTATTTTAAGAGTGTGGTTCCACTCGAACCGGCCCATTCGTGCTGCAACCATATTAATATGATTGGGCAGTTTACTGAAATCCATTCCAATTCCAAGCAGCAGACCGTTTGTCAAGCGTAGTAATCATTAATCTCAGTCAAGTCTAATACAATAATATTATGACCAAACAGTCAGACGCTACTCAATTTTAAGATGTCGTTAAGTCTCGTGGTGTCATAGTCACTTTGAGTCTAGTTTCTGGATGTTAACGCTGTTAGTCTATGCGACTATTACAGCTTTACCTGACTCAGAGCTAATTAAAAACGGAAAGGCGATGACGTGAGGATGATGATGAAATGGTTTATGATTTGGTATTGTTACCAATCATCATGTCGCCTTTTTAGGCGCTATTGAGCTATCTAACCGCTATCCGAGGGGTGGAGTGCGGACCCCGTCTCTGACTGCTCAGCTCGTGTCGCTCGATGGTCTGGGCGGTGAGAACCGCCCAGGAACGCGGGTGTACGGTGTGTACGCGGTGTGTGCTGGAACCATTCGTAGTCCTAACGGTTTGTCCCATTTAGTGTGGGTGTAGTGACATTGTGGGATGTGCCTGCGACGTTTGGGTCGACTGGAGCGGTTGCGGTGGTTCTGTTAATACTTACTCACTTTGAATTAAAGTGATAGAGACAGCACGAGACTTAACGGCATCTTAAAATTGAGTAGCGTTTAAGTATTTGGCTATTATAATTTAAAAAAAACTAAAACAACACGCATCAATGAGGATATACGCATGAGCTATGTGATCCTTGTGAGAATACAGTCATCAAACTATTCCATTATTATATTATTATTTTATTGTTATAATACGTCTTCAAAATTTTAGAAAATTCAGACGTTTAGAGCCTAGTGACAACTGAATTATAAAATTTCATTATATTCAGACATACATAGATACAGGTACATACAGCTACTTCCTTTATAGGAATGGAATAAAAGGATTGAAAGGTATCAAATATTTTTCATTTCTTTATTTCAAATTATTTTGATTTAAAACAAATCTATGCCATTATTATGTAATGTCATTCGTGGGTTCGAATCCGCCATTCGACTACTGAGGTAAATCAACCCAAACGCGACCTTCTTAAGCTTACTTGAAGTGGTGAAGGTAAATATTAATAATGTTTTCTCTTTTTAGCGTTATAAGTATTCGTTGAAAATGACGACCTTTAAAAAACTTTTGCTAAGCAATAAAAAAAACTATAAAATATTTGGTACCTGCATCTGCTGTTTTAATAAGATGTCGAAGTATGTTTGTATCTGCGGTGAAATCAAAAAGCTAGGCATAAACTTATACGAAATGAATTTTATGAGCAGCAGCATCATATACCATACTTAATATATTAAAAACAGAATAGATTAAATTTCATTATTATATTAGATTTTTTATTTATTTAATTACATAATCACATAAGGTTTTTTCTAAATAAAAACATTCTAATTTTCAATTCGTTATTAAATGGAAAGTTCATAGTTAGGGCAGACCGGATTGCACCCACAACAATATTATCTATCTAAATAAAAAATCATATCTATATAAAAAAATATTCGTTTGAACATAATTAGAAATATTTTTCATATTAATATAAATTCATATAATTTTATTTGACTAAAATTGTACAGCGTACATAAATTAAAACCTGTAAGTAGCGAGCCCACGCGGAGTAGTTTACTTCCCCTTAGGGTGATTTGCAACATGAATGGATTTCACCACGTTTTCTCCCTAAATGTGAATACTCCATGAATGGAAGGAAAATGAATATGTAATTTATATTTGAGTCTAATATCATAATATATTAAATATATATTTGTAAGTACGTAATACGGGTGGTTACAGGTTTCGAATGGTGGGGGTTTTAGAGAAACCTTCCTATCTCACCCTACGAGTGTTGTAGCAAATGACTTAAAGAAAGGTTAAAATTTTGTGGTGTTGTTTATAGATATTGGCATAATCATGCCGTATTTACCAGATAAATCAAAAAATCGGTGACAACTTCAAAGGTGTACAATGCGTGTATGTTAATCATCAGCCAGCTGAATAGCAACACTCATATATCTAGCTTATTACATTATCTTAATCTTAAAAAAACTATTTAGGGTATCCTGATTCAAGACTTTATGAATTAAAACCTGTATGGAATTATGAATCAACCATCCTCCCAATACAACAAGTACTATGTTTCACTGTGAACTTAAATTTTTTAATTTTAATTTTAAAATTTAAATTTTCCTAAGCGTTCGGACCAACTTTATGTTAACCTAAGTGTTCAAAACCTGCCCTGGTCCATGATAGGCATATTTTAAGTTTTATAGCACATTTGCCATTTTTATAATAAATTTATTAAACGTAGCAAATGTCTTTCTTAGACTGACAAGCAATAAAAAGGCGAAGGAAAGTTATTTACTTCTCTCTCTTTATTTATATTAGTTTATATTTTAGGATGTTAGGCAAACTCAAACAATACAACCAAATAAATAGATCACATAAAGTTTCCTTTCCACCAGGTAACAGCGATGGGAGAATGCGAAGCAAGCCTTGTGTGTAAAATCTACAAATAGCGCTTTATTTTCATAGCTCACTTAGATCTAGCGTAAAACGACTCAAGGAAATATAATTTTCGCGAGGGTAGGTTTTTTCTTTTATTTTTTTTCTTTAAAAAAGAATATTAACAATGCTATTATAAACATTACTAATATTCCCCTTAACCACTCGTGGTAAGCTTAAATAGCTTGTGTTACGAGTGATTCACGCCAGTAGTCGAATGGCGGATTCGAACCCACGACCTTTTTTAGTTCGTGGTCCGCGCCCTGCCATTAGGCTACTGTCGCTTCAACGTTGTACACTCTAGCAACTCGTTTAGCCAACGACATGAGTTTGAACAAATGTGAGATTGAGATTAATTTTCCTTTTTTTTTCATCCCGCTATAACGCCACATTTCATAGCACATTCATGCGTCTTTTTCGCAAATAAAATTCACTAATCATTGGTGGAAAAAACCTATATATATCCCACTGCTGGGCGCACGCCTCTTCTTACTTCTGAGATGGTTTAAGAGCAAGCAAGAGTCATCCGCGCTGCCCCAAGGGGTGTTGGCAAACTTCACGTCTTCGAAATATTTTTTTAAATTCTCAGACATGCAGGTTGCCTCACGATGTATTCCCTCACCACTGAGTATGTGGTAAATCAGCATTTCAAATTGCAACTAACAATTTTATTGTTCTCGGCGAGGATCGAACCCGGGTTGCTCGCGTACAGTGAAATTAATAGCGTGCGAGTACTGTGAAACTTAAAGCGATGGCGGAAATCGTAACATTATTCTACTGCTAAGCTTCGCTCTCTTTCTCTCACTTTGTAACGATATTTGAGACAGTTGTGTCTTACAAGCACAGTTCACCTGGCAGTTGCCATAGTGACAGAACAGGGACAGAATAGCAGTCAAAGTAGGGACAGAATAACAGTCAAAGCTAGGAATTAATAAAATCTTAGTAATCTCTTTATTAGATGATAAAAAAGCAGATTAGTTGTCGTTGTAGATGGAATACCCCGAATATAAAAAGGGTCACCTATTCTCTTCGCTCACTATACAAAATACAGATATTCGCTGCGAGCGTGGTCCTTCCCCTTAAAATAGAAAAAATAACCTCTACTATGCAGAAGGATCTTAATAGGCTTTTGTACTTAAACGAAATGCAATAATTTCTTAGTTTATCAACGTGTTAGGTAATAATTATTATGATGTTTTGTCACGTCATTGTACCACCGATTTTTATAAAAGTATGAGATACAAAAAATTCAAATATTTATGTTTCAAAGCAAAAAAAACTATTAAATATCATACCCGTGAAGTACCCTTGGTACTATAACAAACCTATAAATATCTTGTTAGTATTAAAAAGCGGAACGAACTGATCAACTTTCGGTTTGAATACTTTATCATAGACTATTAACTTAATTCAATACCATAAACAACGAAAAAATAAAATCTTGCTGATTTGCTTTATTCCACAACTAGTTGTGCCCGCGACTTCGTTCACATAGAATAATTTCAGTGATTTATTATTATACTTTCCTATTTAAATCAGTTTTTGTTCACAATTTCATGGGTTTTAATTTTACTGCGCGGAACTCTGTTTATTTTTCTAAAATAAAAGTAGCCTAAGGTATTCCTTGTAACATCTAGCTAACGTTATAGGAAGTAAATCACATCTATTGACCAGCCAGTGAGTCCCGTCAAAAATCGGTCCAGCCGGAGGTTATATCGGAGATTAGACGGAGCAAACAAACAGACACACAAACATTTTTGTTATCAGGTACCGTATATACTTCATATGCATTTAGTTAAAAGCTGTTATATTGACATTACAAACACACACTTCAATTTTATTTATTTGCATAGATAGGAGATTCTCCCAGGTTATTTGTGTAATCCAAACGGAAAATATTTAACTTCTACTGTAATTCATCTTAGAATAAATCATCTCGGAGGTACTAAAACCTGGATAGATGAAGTGGACATATATTGTGCCTATTATCAGGCAACTGGAAAGTACATATTTCATTTTGCATAAGTTAATCGTTGGCATGTCAAATATCGACAGAAACCCGCTTCAAATAAAGTAAAATACATGTGCGCTCTTCCCTACAAGCATGAAGAGGAAATGACCCACAGCTCGTAATTACACTGAAACCTTGAGAGATTAGTGGATGTAACATGCAAATAAAGTTTATATCATAACAGACAAGCTCCCAGGCAAGGGGTCAGCAGCTTTGTTATAATAATGTACCCACCAAATTTCTGTCACAGCGGCCTGTCTCACCGGAGACAAGCCATCTGCCCAGGATACGATTATAGTGTCCAAGTATGTACGCAAGCACAGGAGCACTATCTATCCCTTACTCGTTTAGTCCGATGGGACGGCAATCCGACACTGAGAGTGCTCAGGTGTATGACCAAAGGCTTTACGTTCTTTGCGAGGCACGGGCGTGTACATCGCCAACTTTCTGACTCCGTGTTGCTACTGAGAATTTCTCGACAGCAAATACCCAATAACTGAATTTTGGACAACATGACCAGCAGTCGCGCTTACGACCACTCGAGCAACAAGCCAGTCATTGATGCTATGTTACGTTTGTTCATTCAGAGACGGCTTTAGGTATAAATTCATCATCATTACCGTCACATCTCATCACAAGGCCTCTACTAAACGTAAGCCTACCCCATGGATTGCCATGAAATGCGCTTCCTGAATCACCTGCATCTATCATCTACCTGTATGTTTCATTAGGTCGTCACTCCATCTAGTTAGTCGCATAATAATGCGTTTGCCAGTACAAGGCTGCTACTCGAGAATCTTTCCACCCCTTCGAATATCAATTCTTCGAGTTTTAGCCGACTCATAACCCTACATCCCACTGAGTCGCTGGACTACGTCAATTACTGTTGTGCTTATGTGGATATCCTGGTAACGGATTTGATTAAGCAGAGAAATCTCCATCGCTCGCTGAATAAGTTTGATTAAAACTTAACTTTAAATAAACATTAAACAAGGGAAATTCAAATCTTAGGGGAGAAGTAATTTAGAATTCTTCATTAATTTTCATATATATTCGATATGAACAAAAAGCATCAAAAATTTCTAATTTGTCCATGTCCATATACCTCCTTTACATGTACACCAATTTAGTCCTTTTTTCTAATTATGAAATACGATCAAATACTACACATACACAATTATATATACACAATGCCTACTTATAAATTAATTGATATGCTCTATTTGAAACTTAGAATTACGATAATATTTTTTAATTAAAGTGGGCAGTCGCCATAATTTAAAATAATGTGATTTAAAGAAAAACATGTATTACAACGGTGTTGGTGCTGATGGTCGCTGACAATCAGTGAAAAATTTATTGCATCAGCAATAAATTTTATCATACAAACTTGGTAAATATTCGCATATACTTAATAAAATATGGTTCCGTTTTGCTTGGTGATTTGTCTCACCAACATCATCGCAAATATTCTTTTTAATTAATTGCAATATATATTAATTAGTAGGTTTTTTCAAGGTTCAGCAAGTCTGAAAGTATTTAGTTTGATCATATTTAGAAGACCCAGTTTATGCAATTTAGACAGGTACATTATGTCATCATCATCATTACAGTTCTTCACGAGTCCACTGCTGAGCATAGGCCTCCCCAAGAAATGCCACAAAGTATGCCCCCGAGCCACCTGCATCCACTGACTTCCTGCATATCTTACCAGGTCGTCACTCTATCTAATGGGGGACGCTCTAAACTTCGCCCGCCGGTAGGAGACTGCCACTCGAGAACCTTTCTTCCCCATCGGTTATCGGTTCTTCGAGCTATCGCGACCGGCCCATTGCCACTTTAGCTTACTAAGCTTGGCTTAGCTTGGGCTATGTCGGTTACTGTGGTTCTACTGCGGATAGCCTCGTTTTAAGTCTATCACGCAGAGAAACCCCGAGCATAGCCCTCTCCATAGCTTGTTGAGCGATCTTGAGCTTCCTCATACGGGCCAGCAGTGAAGGACTACGTCTCAGATCCATAGGTCCGTACTCTGGTTCTGTACTCGGATAGCCATCGTAGCCCTACTGTACAAACACTTCAGCACTTTGATATACCGACAGTGAACTTGGCACCGCTGAAGGGACTGCCCGCCCAAATTTCGACGGAATCAAAGGCTTTCTCGTAGTCAACTACGAAAGACAAAGTGACAGATTGTACTCTTTGGTCTTCTGTACAATTTGCCGAAGGGCATGTAAGTGGTCTATGGTACTAAACTATTTTCGGAAACCGGCTTGCTCGGAAGGCTGGAAGTCGTCGAGTCCGCTTGCGAGACGATTCGTAATGACACGTTTTTACGTGGTAGAGCCATGCTGCAGCTATATTGTGGTTGCAGCACGAATGGGTCGGCTCGACCGGGGAAGGACCACGCTCTCACAGAATACCACCGTAAAATAGCAGCTTAATACTGCTGTGTTTCGTATGGTGAGTGTAGAGAACCGGAGACACTTGTTACTGGAAATGAGGCATTCCATCTCAGACCTCAGGGCTGGCAACGCATCTGCATTTTGATTCGTAATTGAAGATAAATGTAGATGTCTATGGGCCACAGCAACCACTTACCATCAGGTGGACTGTGTGCTCGTTTGTCACTCTTATTCTTTAAAAAAAAAAACACTGGAAAACAGCTCGTACACGCAGCTCGGAAGGGAAATCGGTCTGTAGTTCTTTGAGAGAGCATTGTCGCCTTTTTTGAAGAACAAGACCACCGCACTTCTGCTCCAAGCCTCCGGAGTAGTATATTATGTAATTGATATTAAATAACCCAATGCTGCAGACTTAATAGTTCGTATCATGTCCAAATTGACAGAAGACTTGTAGCACAAGCCTGCTCAAATTCCTTAATTATTAAACTATGATGGCCGTTTATTAGTCCATGGCCTTGAGGTCATGAAGTATAAAACCAAATAACGTTCCTGGCCTTTAAATATAGGCCTGTGACTAGCAGTGAGACGCATATAAGCTGTTATAGGCCTGAAGTCGACCCGTTAATGTATCATTGATATCGCATCAACAATAAATACATTATACACAGAGAAATCAACAACAAATCATTTTGTTTAGTGTAATTGAAAGAAAATTTCTTATGAGTTACCATAAAAAGTTTACAAGAGTGCAAGAAGTTGTTTTATAGCCTTATATCTACGAAGCCATACGGAACTCTACCACAGAATAAAAAATAGACTCTACTTTATATGTGATTCGACAGGAATTTTATTGTTTTTAATTTAATGTTGTTAACCTTGGTCTAAAAGTGGGAACATTGTCCTTAATAGTCTTTAACAATATATTCTAATTATAAATTTTTTTTTATACACATGTTTTTTTATACATATTATTGAATGTTTACGGTAATCTATGAACAAGTATAGATATTAATAAAAGTAAAAGCACTTTTTATTTAGTACATAGTGCTTTACATTTAGTACACTTTACATGTAGTATGATCTGAGCTCAAAAAAACTTAACAATAAATTAAAGTTATTAACGTGATTTGACAGTATATTTATCCGAATGGTTAAGCTTTACGTTAAGTTGTATATTTACGGAAATATTGGAGAAAGAACAAAGTACACAATTACTCAAGAATGTTAACATTAATTTATGTTTTACGTATCATTATTATGATATAAATATAAAAAATATATTAAATGTGTAGGTAATTACTTCAGGTTTAGTTGATATTCTGTCTGTGAAGCTGTCGTTATAATAGGTTTAGAAGTACCACATCAAGTCCTAGATAGGCCTTTATTACAAAAACTATACTTTCTATCCATTTCCGTCTAAACGCCGAGCAGTGTTCGCGCGGTCGCCGGTTCGATGACCTCGTATTGTCTCAACTATTGCCCTGGCGGCGATCGGTCGTGTTTAACTGTTAGCCTAAGAAACTGGAGTTAATACGCCGTGAGAACGAAGGAAGCAGTTTGTGTGACGATCGGTTAGCGCCCTGTCTAATCCGTGCCGACATGTTTTTGTATTACAAGCCTCAACCGCTTTTGTTACAAATACATTTCGTAGTAGACTAATTAATAAAATTGCTGTAAGATAAGGATTTATAAAATAGTAATACTGTTGAAATTTAGTCTTTTAACTATCTACCGTTAGACAAATCTTTCCAACTGAAGTTGGCAAGAATGCCAAACAGCTTTCATTAATAATGTGTACGGTTTCAGGGATCTGGTGCAGTCAAATGTCTCCGAGTTTAAATTTCCCATCACATATTAGGCCCTGTAAATATTGTGATGATTTAATAATTTTGCTATTTGTCGAACGTCACACCTTTATTCAACTCGATTTAAATAATAAGTAATAGATTACTGAAAACATTTTAAAAAAATCTGCAAAATTGCTAAACTAACCTTTATCAGCTCATAAGAAAACTGATAAAATAATGTGTTCTGATAATATTTTCTATGTACAGAACATGAATTCTTTGAATTCAACAAAGAAGAAACACACCAATAAAAACACATATCTGTTGTTAAGTCTTCAAGCAAAGTAGCATTTTAGATTTTGCTTGAGAATGTTAATGTAGGCACTAAACATTTTAATTTTTGGCATATCGACAAATAGCAAAATAAATATGAAATGATTAAGAGTAATAAATGGTATTGGCGTCGACATTTAGTAAAGTAAAGTAAAGTTACAGCCTATATACGTCCCACAGCTGGGCACAAGCCTCTTCTCATTTTTGAGAAGGTTTTAGGCCAAGGAAGTGTCCGCCGCGTTGCACTAGTGCGTGTTGACGAACTTCACATGTCTTTGAAATTTTTTTTCTTATTTACATCGCCGAGCACGTGGTAAATCAGGTTTTAAAAATTTAATTGGTGCCGGCGGGGATGGAACCCGGATTGCTCGCGTTGTGAAATTCACAGCGACGGCTAACCATCTGACTGCACGGCTCATAAACATTTAATATTATTATTTAATTCAAGTATGGATAAAGATGTGTTTCCTGACTTTAATCCTTAGTTAAAATCCCCAGAGAAAATCCGGAGGCTCTATAAACCCTAGCAATTTTGAGCCTGTAGCAAAGGAGGTAGGTGATTAAAATATTGGAGAAATTAATTCTTAACCAAAAGCTTTCCTTTTTTCAAATTAAATAAATTAGTTCAACAACATCAGTTTGGATTTAATACATGTAGTGTGTTAAAATCAACACATTTACAGGGCATGAGAGAATTCACAGAATGCGATTAATATACTCGTATTTTGTGATTTATCCTAAGTATTTGTGTAAATCAGACTACACTACTCTATAATTTAAAATATATGGCCTTAGTAGGCAGGCTCTTCAATATATTTACTTTTTAAATAAACTTAAACTAATAGATATTATGCTAATTATAAATAAGTATTTGTAATAATAACATGTAGCTAAATTTAAAGTTATGTAAGAGAGAATTGTAATTGGTTCCATGGGAAACTCCAAAGGGAGACATTGCAATGTCTATGCAGTGCGTATCAGCTTGGGTACGAGGGCGACACTGAAAGTTTTTAGAACTGGCCACTTGTAAACGATATAATAAAAAAAAATAAGTGCAAATTTTGAAAATGGAACTCTGCCAATAATTGTGTATATGTATTTTATTAGTTTTACGATTTAACAGCAAATTGAAAATTCTCTGTATCACATCAGCATGAATTTAACGCCAGAAAATATTCGTACAATGATTTTTGTGACTTTCGATGTCATCTAAGTCAACAAGAAAGTTATGATAGACTTCGAATGGCCTTTCACGATGAAGCCCCATCTCGTGCCACTGTTTGCAACTGGTTTATGGTGTTTCAACGTAGTCGCACTAATCTCACCGATGAAGTTTGACTGAAGATAACATCACTGTTGTGCGGTGTTGATAGAGACTGACAAAAGAGTGACTTAGCAGTAGATTCGGACAAGCTTAGGCATCTGTATGAATCAAGGGCACAAAATCCTCCACGAACATTTAGCGGTCAGGAAGCTTTTTGCCCGGTGGATACCTCATAATTTGACGGAAGCCCAAAAACTCCGTCGTGTTGATTGGTGTCGTGAAATGGTTCAAACATTTAACGGAGGTGATTCAAATGCTGTGTTCAACATACTTACGAGTGACGAAAGCTGGATTTATTGTTATGATCCTGAAACTAGGAGACAATCTGCTGTCTGTGTGTTTCCTTCCGAGGCGTTAACCAACTAAAGAGAAGAGAGATGGAAGCGTGGGAAAAAAGATGGTGGCCTCGTCTTAGGAAGGACAGGTCATTACGCAACAATTGTTTTAGAGGATCGAAAAAAAGATCTCGCATCAAAAATAAAAGAAACTCTAAGAAAACGTTTTATAAAGCAGTGGCTGAGTTTTAAAATGTCGTCGAAGAGACCCTAAGGATCCTAAGGACGAGTGGGCAAAGTGCTTTTATCAATGGTTCCATCACACATCACACATTTTGAAAAGATATAATAAAACTAGTAACCTGCTAGTTTGTTCCGTTTTTTATTTTCTAAGAACTTTCAGTGCCGCCCTCGTATATCATGCTTGTTTAAGGTCTTCTTGCGGTCTATGGTCGAGTAGGGCGATAACTGCCACATTCATCATACTTCTGAATACGTGGTGCTTTTGGGGGTTGTGGGGGCTGGGCTGCTCTGGTTCGCTATGCACTGTTAAGCTCCAGTCTTTGTTTGTGCACATTATAGAATGTACTGCGGTTACCGACGGGTTTGTAATCGTTTTGCTATTTAATATTTAATATCATGTCTCTCATTTGTTAATCATACAAATAGCATGTTAAGTTATGTTGGAATTATCCTGTGGGGGAGGGGGAGACTGGTGATTCGTAACACAGGCTTCCGTCTAGTACAGATATCAGACTGTCTGCCCATAGTCTACATTATTTATACTTCACCTTTGTTAATCTAAATTTTGAGAGTACCTAAATAAATATATTATTATTATAATTATTTATTTTTAAATACAGGTTTTTTCGCCGTTTCTACTCTGGTCAAAGGAATCTCATTTCGGAACTGTAGGAGATTTAAAAAAGGAAATTATGTGAACGACGTTTTATTTATTTAGGTACTTCGAAGAAATAAATATATTTCATTTAACTTTACATCAACAACAAATCTTTACTGTGCTTTTCCTTAGTACAAGCGGAACTGTAAAATACTATTTAACTTAGGTGATTTTTATGAGGTAAGCAACAAACAAGGTTCGTTTACATAGCTTATAATATTTCCTACAAAATCAGTAGTTATAAATCAAACTGGTACTTTGAAGTCTCTATGGGGTAATATTTTATCACTTTTTCTTGATGTGTGGTGGCAGCATAAGAGAAACCACTCCCAATTTCGTCAATTATGTATCGTAAGAGTTAAAAAGATCTTATGGCTCTCGAAAGATGGCGGTATAATCATCGTTTACGCCAGGTGCAAAATAACTAGACCAGCAACGGGGAGCAGTGCCGGATTCAAAGTTTTATTCAGTCCGAACGAATTAGCAACAAAACAAGTTGTGTGAATAGTGCTAGTACGACAACTTTCGAAACATTACAAGTTTAATGTTTTTGGTGCAAAGGCATGGGTTACATAAACTAGTTATCGATTGAGATTTATTTTACATATTATTGCTATTTATAATATGTAAAATAAATCTCCATCGATAACTATATTTATACTTACATCATAGTATATTTACATTTTGTATATTTATAAATCAGTTGCGAAGCTAGAAGTCCAAGCTAGGGCAAGCCCAAGATATAAATTGATAAAAATATAGATTGTTGTTTTTAGCAGTTTTATAAAAATACACCAATCTTGATCTGTCTCCACGCTTCAGTTTCATATTCAGTGCTGTCAAGGACGTGTTTAACAAAGCACATAGAAGGCATACCACTGCTAGATAGATTGTATTACATATCAGCAATTGCATAGCTTCGGTGGCTTTGAAGAAAGCCGTTTGGGTTTGTTTAAGCGAAAGAAATAATTTTACATCCAATACAATACATGAACAAAAGTAAAACACGAACAAAGTACAAACAAACTATGTACAAAATTAAAAAAAAATTATTTACACATTCTAATGGATAACAGATAAGTTAAGATAAGTGGAATCGTCTCGCTTTCTTATGGCAAGATTTAATTACGTCCACGTAAAATGTTGATGAACGTTTTATTTGTACCAATAACTATTTTTAATTGCGATAATTGATAAGTCTGAAATACACTCTTAACCTTGTGTATTATCTCAACAAAGTTTAAAGATTTCCTCTCCGATTATCACTTTAACACACTTCAATTCATCACAAGGAACCCTATTATCCTCCATTTTCATTAAAATCTTTAAAAAAGCATAAATTTTGAAACGTGAAATGAACTTGCAAACGTATTGCCCGCGCGCCTCCGCTTTTAACAAATTTATTCCCAAAAGCCTGGCTTTAAATCTCTATACTAATTGCTATATATATAATCGTAGTTATATTTCACTATAGAATATTTTGCCATAGGTTATAAAGAGAGCGATCGTCTTCTCGAAAGCCCCGCAAAAAAGCCCACGCGAGCGAGGGAGACAACTATTAGCTCTATTAAAACTCATTTTTTATGACAGCAGCAGTATCGCTAAGGCAATACGAGGTCATCGGTAGACATGTGTCGAACAGTGGAGTGCGCGGGAAATTTGAAATAGCTTGAAACATTTTACGAGTTATTTTATTAGTTGATATTATTGATTGATTCAGGTTTAATAAGGCAAGCCCGGCTTTTCGGCTTTAATGGAAGCTTCGCCACTGTTATAAATTTACATAAATTACGGCATAAAACTGTGCTCAGCTCGCAGCTCTTAGGAATAAATTTTTATTTTTTATTTTAAGACCGTTATACTGGCAATTTATGGGGGCTGCCTATTATCATTTTAACGTGGTAGAGTCGTACAGAAACTGTGTTATGGTTGTGGTACGAACGGGGAAGGACCACTTCGAAGTTCTCACAGAATACCAGCTTAATTCTGTTTCGTGTGGAAGTGTAGAAAACTGAAGACCCTTTTTACTGTAACTGAGGCATTCCATCTTAGTCCTCAGGGGTGACAATGCATCTAAATTTTGATTCTTAATAAAGGATAGATATGAAGAATACCCGTCGGTTACAACTGTTACTTACTATCAGTTGGACTGTGTGCTCGTTTGTAACCTGTGGATTTGTAATGAGCTGCGATGAATATAAATTATTTATTAAAACAATGAGAAAATTACAAAAGTTATGCTCAAACCTCAAAGTGCTCAGAATTCGTCTAGAAATATGTGCCATAAATAACAAGCAAATTTAATCAAATTTACAAGTTTATAACTACATATTGAGTAAGTAAAATGAAAAGTATTGTAAGTATGGTGTAAGATTAAAGAATGATCAAACGGAGGCCGATATCACATGGCATATACTTTGTATCTACTAGTCAATGTTGAAAACAATCAAGTAACCTAAAATAAGACATTTTTTGGAAATCTAATATATTATACGAATATTACATTCCTAGTTATTTTTCTATAAAAGTTATTTAACAATAGGATAATGTTTTTTTTTTGTAGAATAAGGGTGACAAACGAGCACACAGTCCACCTGACGGTATGTGAATGCTGTGTCCCATGGAAGTCTACATTTATCCTCAATAAAGAATCAAAATGTAGATGCGTTGT
Source organism: Parnassius apollo (assembly GCA_907164705.1). Classification (NCBI taxonomy): domain Eukaryota; kingdom Metazoa; phylum Arthropoda; class Insecta; order Lepidoptera; family Papilionidae; genus Parnassius; species Parnassius apollo. The sequence continues at coordinate 4,369,561 of CAJQZP010000359.1, read as the reverse complement.
CACCCATGAGGACTAAGATGGAATGCCTCGTTTCCAGTAAAAAGGATTTTCTGGTTCTATACACTCACCACACGATACACAGCGGTATTAAGCTGGTATTTGAGAGAGCTCTGGTTGAGCCACCTCATTCGTGCTACAACCATCATTTCATATATATCTGCAGTGAGGCTCTATCATCATTATCATTACAGCCCTTCACAAGTCCACTGCTGAACATAGGCCTCCCCCAAGTAATGCCACAAAGCACGGTCCTGAGCCACCTGCATCCATCGACTTCCTGCATGTCTTACCAGGTCGTCACTCCATCTAGTGGGGGGTCGCCCTACACTACGCCTACCGGTACGAGGCTGCCACTCGAGAACCTTTCTTCCCCATCGGTTATCGGTTCTTCGAGCTATATGGCCGGCCCATTGCCACTTCAGCTTACTAATCCGTTGGGCTATGTCGGTCACTCTGGTTTTACTGCGGATATCCTCATTTCTGAGTCTATCACGCAGAGAAACTCCGAGCATAGCCCTCTCCATAGCTCGCTGAGCGACCTTAAGCGTCCTCATACGGCCAGCAGTGAAGGACCACGTCTCAGATCCGTAAGTCATCACTGGCAACACGCACTGGTTGTACAATCTAGTTTTTAGAGATTGAGGTATACCTGACGAAAAGATATGCCGTAATTTCCCGAACGCTGCCCAGCTGAGTTGAATCCGTCGATTGACCTCTCGGTCGAAGTTGGACTTACCTAGTCGGACTATTTGTCCCAGGTAAACGTATTCGTCAACAACTTCGAGCATAGTGCTCCCAACAACTACCGGCATAGGTGTGACATGGACATTGAACATGATCTTTGTTTTGTCCATGTTCATCTTAAGACCTATCCGTTGGGAGGCACTATTGAGGTCATTGAGCATAGTGCTTAAGTCCTCCAGCGATTCTGCCATAAGGACTATATCGTCGGCAAATCGAAGGTGAGTGATGTACTCGCCATTGATGTCAATACCGTATCCTTTCCAGTCCAGTAGCTTGAAAACGTCTTCCAATGCAGCGGTGAAGAGTTTCGGGGATATAACGTCACCCTGTCTTACACCTCTCTGCAGTTGGATAGGTTTCGAGCTCTGGTTCTGTACTCGGATAGCCATCGTAGCCCTACTGTACAAACACTTCAGCACTTCGATATACCGACAGTCAACTTGGCACCGCTGAAGGGACTGTAGCACCGCCCAAATTTCGACGGAATCAAAGGCTTTCTCATAGTCCACATACGCCAGGCAAAGTGGCAGATTGTACTCTTCAGTCTTCTGTACAATCTGCCGCAGGGTATGTATGTGGTCTATGGTACTGAAGCCTTTTCGGAAACCGGCTTGTTCGGGAGGCTGGAAGTCGTCAAGTCTGCGTGCGAGACGATTCGTAATGACTCTCGAAAACAGCACGTAGACGCGGCTCAGAAGGGAAATCGGTCTGTAGTTCTTTAAGAGAGCGTTGTCGCCTTTCTTAAAGAACAAGACCACCGCACTTCTGCTCCACGCCTCTGGAGTAGTGCCACCATGGAGGACGGAATTGAAGAGCTTCTGAAGGACTTCAAGTACCGGTGTTCCACCCGCTTTCAGAAGCTCCGCTGTAATTCCATCCTCGCCTGGGGCCCTGCCGTTTTTAAGGTGCTGGAGAGCCATTCTAATCTCGCTTAGACTGACGTCCGGGATATCATCGGAATAGTGTCGGATAAGACTTGCTCTTGGATCGTTACTCACACTTGCGTGTGGCTCCAACGATGATGTGTACAGCTGCCCATAGAACCTCTCAATCTCACTCAAAATCTCAGGTGTCCCGGAAACGATGTTGCCACACTCAGTCTTCAGCCTTGACAGTTGGCTCTTTCTGGCAGACAGATCTCTGGCAAAGACTTTGGAGCCCTGGTTCCGCTCGATCGCTTCTTTAATACGAGAAGTATTAAAGTTGCGTAAGTCTCGCCGTATGCATTTGGAGATCTGTCTGTTCAGTTGCCTGTATGCTGTCAAATCTGTTGACGATTGCAGCCTCATCTCCCGTCTAACAGCCATGAGATTAAGAGTGTGATCGGAGAGTTTTTGTGTTCTTCTGCGGCGGGTCTTACAGAACTTAGCTCCGACCGCATGGACAGTTTCCACGAGCTTGTCGTTCATATCGTCCACTGCATTGCAATCTTCTAGGCACTGGAAGCGGTTACGTAACTCGAGCTGAAAGGTTTCGGGATTCTGGATTAGAGCACGAGGGGGACGGAGCGTTGACTTCATTAGACGAGACCTCTCCAACTTAACGTTTAGGTTCAGTGTGCCTCTAACCATTCGGTGATCGCTGCCAGTTTTCACCCTTGCGATCACTGAGACATCACTGAACAGTTGGCGTCTGGTCGTCATAATGAAGTCAATCTCATTTTTTGTCGAACCGTCGGGGCTCGACCAGGTCCACTTCCTGTGGGGCCGCTTCTGGAAGAAAGAGTTCATCATAAAGAGTCCCTCTTTCTCCATAAAGTCGGCCAGCTGCTGGCCCCTTCGGTTCCGTTGCCCTACTCCAAATTTCCCTACCTTCAGCTCACCGCTTTCTCTTGTGCCCAGTTTTGCGTTGAAGTCTCCCATCAACACCGTGTAGTAGGTTCTGGAGGAATGTATGGCTCTGGAAATATCCTCATACATTTCCTCCACCTCCTCATCGGGATGTGCCGAGGTTGGTGCGTAAACCTGAATGACCTTCAGCGAATACCGTTTGGTGATTCTGAGTATCAGGTACGCGACCCTCGTCGACACACTCCCAATCTTTACAACGTTGTTGACGAGAGATTTGTGGACGATAAATCCGACACCTCCTTGGGACAGATGGTCGCCCTCCCGGTGATAGAACAAGTTGCCGGACTCGAGGATTGCCGTGTCCTCCCCCTCTCTTCGGACCTCGGATAATCCAATAATATGCCAGCGCAACTTGTCTACCTCTTCTTCCAGCTCCAGTATCTTCTCGTCAGTCCTCAGGGTGCGTGCGTTATATGTTGCCAGGTCGAGTCGTCGTAGGTGGCAACCGAACCTCCACCGGAGATTCTTAGCACCCCCTGCCCCGCCGTTACCATGGTCGCCACCGTAGCCAGGAATAGCGGGGCCGCCGGGGACTGGGGGCCGTCTGTTTGTGTATTTGTTCATTGGGGGGTATTTGCCATAGTTGCCACGCTTGGCGAGCGGGTTGGCAACCGCAGTTTTTATTACGTCACAGTTGTCATCAGGAAGACGCTGCTGCCCATCTCCTGCCTGTCTCCCTCTGTCGCCTCTTACGACACCCACGGGAAGATATGGGGTAGTGGATATTCTTAACCGCCACTACACGGCAAAAAATAGCTCTACCACGTCAAAAAACATTTTCTGACTTTTAGTTATTTTTGTTTCTAATTTTTATATATATTTCTAGAGTACGAAATACCACAATTATTTTTAATAAAATTCAGACCAACTATAAGTTATACTTTGATTACAATATTAAAATAGATAATATACACTTAGAGCTTCATGGTTTATGATTATAATCATGGTATACTGTGGCAATGCGTTACTAGTACTTCATTCAAAAGGTCAGAGAACATTATTTATTTAAAACAAACATAAAAAAATTAAACAATTTTATCATCAGATTTTTTAAAGTTAAATCTTGTAAACTAACTATTAATGTGTAAAAAGCCCACGGCTATTGTACGATTAAAACATACATACTATATAATCACATTCCTATTATACAAAGCTGTCGTCACAATGACTTTTTCAACGTACACACGATTTCATAAAGGTTCAATTCGAGTTAACGCACGGCATAGTAGCTTCAATAATACCTACAGCCCCACTACAAACATCGCCAAGTCGGGCTATCACATTACGGACGTTTTTTAAGTGAGTGATAACATTAGCATGTTAGCTTCTAAATATATTTTTCGCTCTGTTGGATACAAAAATTATTCTAAAGAAAGAAATTTTCAATTGTATTGTTTTTTTCTTTCGTATTTTTGTAAGTTACCGAAAATATCGTCAACCGGTAAAATGATTTGTAGGCTATAAGTTCATATGTTAGGTGCAACCACGTAGTACTGCAGCCATTCGTTAATCAACTATGTTACGAAACCGTCGAAAATATTCGATTAAATTTCACATTCATCACCATCATCATTACAGCCCTTCACAAGTCCACTGCTGAACATAGGCCTCCCCCAAGTAATGCCACAAAGCACGGTTCTGAGCCACCTGCATCCATCGACTTCCTGCATGTCTTACCAGGTCGTCACTCCATCTAGTGTGGGGTCACCCTACACTACGCCCACCAGTACGTGGTTGCCACTCGATTAATTACGTAGATGAATTAAATAAGAAGTTTTTGCATTCAGTAAAAAAATCTTGGCCACATATTGTATAATATACCATTAGGTTCTCGATCACTAAAATATAATAAATATTTCAAAGATGGTTACCCTAAATATGACTAACTTATTAAAGCAAAGCTGTGTGAATTTAAAGGTACATGTTACGTACTTTCAAAGAAACAGATGTTTGCTATTTCAATTTTTAAACTTTGTTGTTCGATACATAATTGTTAATTTCATTAAATTTCGTTTCAACTAAAATTTACATTGTACGTCATATATTATACACATCGTTTGGACTGTTGTAAAGACTACAAGTAATTAACAAAGTATGATTGCATCACCAGTACAATATATATTTGCAATTTCTCAAGCATTGCTTGCAAAATGGAATAATTAAAAAGCAATTAAAGCTTCCTATTATTTTAACAACTAACCTATACAAAGATTATTGATTATTAACGAATGAATCGCAAGTTATTGTTAACACTTTTATATGTACAACATTTTTAAAAAACCCTATGGCTCCCGTTAAGTGCGTTATAAGATTCAAAGTTTCAATTTGTTGTGTGTTTTAATTGATTTAAAATCAACCTTAATATGACTATTATAATATATTATCTTTTTTTTTATTCTTTTTTAATTTAGGGACTAACGTTATTTTTAACATGTCAGTCCTATTGTACCTTATAACTAAACAACACACTACAATTTCTTAAATTATTTACACAAAATATTAACTAAATTATATACCATTAGAGCAGCATTAGACAATGGTTCAGACAGAATAATATATTATCTTAAGTACCTGGATGACCGAGCAAAGCTCGGTATTTTTTTTTTTGAAATTATATTTAGATAAAAATTACATATTGATGAAATATGAACAATATTTTTTGATCTTACCGACATAATAGAAAAAACGGAACTGGTTATTTGAATAAAAAATCATGAATGCAAATAGTTTAATCTAAATTTTCGTGTTTTTGAAAAAAATACTAAAAAAAGGGCTCGAAATAACAGATTTTATCATTAAAGAAGGAAACTTGAAAAAAAAAAGGGGAAAAAGGTCGGACCGATGACGGGTCTCGAACCAGGATACTACGATTTCAAGACCCCCGATATCCCATTTAAGCTATTATTAATCATCAACACGTTGGCAAAACTTACCTTCTTATAGTGTAGCAGTTTTTTATTACCTGAAAACACGGACAAAACGACATTTTCTAAAAATGAATCCTAGCTAGATCGATTGCTCCCGAAACACCCCGGACACTAAATTTTATGAAAATCGTTGGAGCCGTTTCCGAGATTCCGATTATATATATATAAGAATTGCTCGTTAAAAGATATAAAATAATTCTTAATTAGTTAAACGTTATCAAACTGTAACGGCATTATCTATAATTTTTTTTATTATCGTTCATATAAACATTACATTGGTAGCACTTTTTTACAAAACTGATATAATAAACATCAAATTAAAAAGGCTACTTTTTTATTTAACTGGCTTTAAGGCTCTGGGTTCTAGCCCTTCTGAGGCTATCATTTCTTTCAGAATCTTTTATATATTATTTACAATATGCTAATACGTCACACTGCGAAGTTTTTGGGGGATTTTGACGACAGCTCAACTCAGCGGACTGTTGATGACGACAACCACTTAGGTTTATAAGGCGTACAAGCGATCAAATTAACTTGAGGTTTATATCAACATCAAAGCACGTGTTTCGTAGTTTTCTCCAATAGTTCACACGCGCAGACTCTTAATTCACAAAATCACATCACCTTTTAGAATTAAAATCCACTTCAAACCTAATGGTTCCTGTGTCGCTTGATAATAAGAAAAAAGGAGCGACAGTTCGTCGACGGCCAAGTTTCCTCCAAAACCCCTAAGAAAGCTACAGATGCGTTGTTACCTCCGAGGACTAAGATGATGATAACTCAAGACCTGTAATCATAATGGTGTAATTATAAGACTTTCAGACCGGGACACGGAAGTGCAAGCACCGTTTGGCAGCTAAAATAGCTCAGAGTGTAATAGTAACTACCCAGACCGACTCCTAAGTAGAATAGGTAAGAACAATAAAAATTGTTTTTTTTTTGTTTCTTAGCAACACGACATTCTATTCCAATTTTTTAATCCTATATAAGGGACGTTTGTTTTTATTTATAGGGTGACAAACGAGCACACAGTCCACCTGATGGTAAGTGGTTGTTGTGACTCAAAGACATCTATCCTCGATTACGAATCAAAATGCAGATGCGTTGTCACCCGTGAGGACTAAGATGGAATACCTCGTTTCCAGTAAAATGGGTCTCCGGTTCTCACCGGCACTGACCATACAGAACACAGTAGCATTAAGCTAATATTTTACGCTGGTATTCTGTAAGAGCGTGGTCCTTCCTAACTGTTACTAATATAACTGCAGCATGGCTCTACCACGTACAAGCTACGTACGTACGTGCTATCTATAAAATATTTACCCGGTTTCTATTATTCGAATCCCTAAATAAAACGTTCACACAAAGACCTTTAAGAGCAAAGTTTAAGCATTTGGAGTGTTAGTCGTATTGTCTCTTTAACATATAAAAATAAAAAATAGAATGCAACGGTATATTTCAGATCATATTATAATGTCGTTACAACGTTACTTCAAAACGCACGGCGAAATTAGTCGTATCAGTGCACATCATCGTACAGTAACTAAACCAAAAATGTGCAAGTGCGAATATGACTCGCATACTGATGGTTCCGTACAAACTTATGTAGTTAGTTCACCCATCCCAGAAATTATAGGTAAGGTACTAATGATTTCTTATATTTACGCGAACACTACACATTGAAATAATACTAGTTTTTACGGAAATTATCGCGTATATTTAACTTTTTAAATACCCGACGTTTCGAGCGCTTTACAGCACACATGGTCACGGGGGGACTGAGATGTTTAACGTCCAAATGTCATAGTTAACCGCGGTTACCATAGATTAAAATTTAACTTTCGTTTTGTTGTGTAGAGCACGAGGGATCTGTGACAGTAAACACCTGGCTGCCGAGCTCCACAATGTCAAGCAAGTTTTGCATGACAACAAGCTTCGGGTCCCGCGCCTACGTCACAGTGAACGAGTAGTTTTGAGTAGTTTTTAGTTGAGTAGTTTTTATGAGTTTGCGAGCTATTTATTTGTTTATTAAAACTTTATTGTTTACACGCAGACTTAATGCCTTCAGGCGTTCTCTCCCGTCTCAAGAAATATAACGCCTTGTGTTTAGTTTCTTTATTTCTCAGCCTAGCATAAGCTATTTCGTATTATATATATAATTACACAGCAATCACGCTTCCAACCCTTTTTGTAATAATATATCCTTACTACCACACCACATTCGTATTTTACAAATATTTCATTTAAACAAGTGGCAGTAGATAACATTTTGATCCTATCGTACGCCAAACGCACCAATCAACTCAGATGAAGTAATATTGTGCATATATAAATTTTATTACTCTCGAAGTTATATGCGCCCTCATCATTAAATTCACAGTTGGACGTGGATCCTGTTGTAAGAAGGATTTATTATGACAAATCACCACGTTTGACAGGCGATTTAGCGATCACAGTACACGACGTCTCTTGCCTTTTGCATTTGCAATTAACAATTTCATTGGTGCCGGCGGGCATCGCACCTGTGTTGCTCGCGTATTGTAAAATTTACATCGAGTGCTTCGACCCTGAGCTACTACGGTCCAACTGCGCTTTAACTTAAATTCATTATTTATTGTATTGTCATTGTAATAATGTTTAGCTGTTAACTAAATTCTAATTTTAATTAAAAGAAGGTTTCAAACTGTTTATGCACATTGCCTTTTTAAAAATATCATTTTTTATAGTATTAAAGTGTAAAGTGAGCCAATAGTTCTTGTGGTGAGATCATCTTTGTTCTCAGGGGTACCAACTCATTAATGGACTTCTTCATTTAAAGTTAGTTGCAGGTGTCCTTGGGCAGCAGTAGCTGAAGTATACAAAAAAAATCTATTAGACCCCTTTTATCGCATGCTTTCGATATAGCAAGAATTGGAATCAAAAAAATAAAATTATACGGTGTCCTTTTTAGTTCCTATTAAAAATAACTTACACTAAATATTACTCATAAATTTATCACGGAAAAACTAAAATGGACTGCTTAATAGCGGTCTTAATAGTAACTAACCTACAACCTTCCCATATACAGCTCAAATTGTAAGTATCATACTTCAATGCGATTATGTAAAAGCATTTAACGTCCGTGACAAAAATTGATAATATTAATATATTTAATATGCCATACCATATTATATAACACAATGCAATCTGCAAACATGTTTATTGTGTCAATTTGAAAAATGTTAAAATATACATATAATATGAACTTAAAATTCTGATATTTTTGAACTCGTAACATGCATTATGCTCACAATGCGGCCTACTCCGATGTTGACCTAATAGTATGGTAAGAAGAAATTTAAATAATGAGAAAGAACAAAAGCGGCACCTATTAAGCCCTCCAAAATACGTAGGAAATGGAGATAGTCAAGGGTGATGTTGCTCCATCCATGTTAAGCTCCGGGAGCCACACAAACCTACCTGTAACGATTTGCCCATTTTACGCAGTGTAGTTTATTTAATATTTTCGGAAAACATCCAAGATAAAATGAATATCTGATTGTTATACCAGACAGGGTTACAGACCAGCACACATTGTATGTACATGTATGCTAAATAAAGAATCAAAAAGTAGATGTTGTCACACTTGAGGACTAAGATGATATAGCCTCCTAGTTACCTAGTGATAAAGTTTTCCGGTTCACGTCGCTAAAAATACAAAACAAAACATGCTGCTATTTTACGTGAACATTTTGGGGAACATAGTGTTTATCGAGTCGAGCCGACTCGTATTGTAAAGGCACTGCTATCACGTATAAATTAAATAATTTGTGACTGTTTATTTACGGATAAAGGAAAGAACACAATAGTAAAAACATCAAGTTTGCATGAAACTCCCATTACATGATTAAATTACAAGGTGTCTGGACGGTCAGGTATACCGCTATTCCAGACGGTGTCTCTAATACACCAGACACCTGGTGTATTCCAGACACCGTCTGGAATAGCGGTATACCTGAACAATTTTATTAACTTTAGAAAATTCCTACTTTTTTAAATAATTAATCATTAGAGAAATCTGAAAAGCGGATGACCGGTAGGCCATCCCTATTGGTTGATTGAAGTTAAATAAAATAACGATTATATGATTTCAATTTTTGGGCCCGTTATATAATCTTAAAAACTATTTTAGTTTACTTAGCATGATTCGACGCAGTTTTTTAAGAGCAAAAATTACTCCGTCAGGTCTTGAGTCGAAATATCGAAGAATTTAAAAGTTATCTAAAAAAATACATATATACATAAACACTCACGCCTGTCACCCAGACGGGTAGGCAGAGACTACGGACTTCCATTTGGCACGATCCTGACATACCTCTTTCGCCTCCTTTACATCCATATATCTACGAATACATGCTCGTCGGTTAAGGGTACTTCTAACGTGGCCCATTTTCAAAATATCGCCAATTTGGTCGATAAACTTTTTTCTAGGGCGTCCCTTACCGACTCGGCCGTTCACATCTGCCATATAAATTTGCTTTGTCACTCTTTCCTCATTCATTCTTTCTACGTGACCAAAACTATCTAAAAAAAAACGATTACATATTTAGAAATTTTTATATAGCTATAATTTTTGAACGCGTCGTTCGATTTTGACTTACTTGGCGGCATTCGACGCAGTTTTTTAATTACAAAAAAGTGTAATTTGATGTTGATTAGTCAAATATTTTGAGTTATTTAGAAAAATCTTAAAAACAAAATTTTTGCTTAATTTTTTGAATATCTTTAAAACGGCTCGAAAGATTGACTTCAAAATCTAATGAGGTCGAAGTCTCAATGAACACTTTCGAACGCAGTTTCGTTCACCTCGATCGGTTGATTCGTTCTAAAGATATCGTACGACAAAATTTTATTTACCATACATGCATACACGTACACTACCAGATGTCCAGCCGGAAATATTCGGAACAGCTTCCTAGGACCTCAAAACGTGGAGATCTGATGAATACTCGCATTATCAAAGTCGTACCGAAATCTATAACTTCCTACTTTTGAAAATTATTAATTTTCAAAGCGAGAAGTCAAAAAAAAACATAGTAACATGACAAACGTAGTTTTAATATACTGTTATTATTAAAAATAATACGTGTCTTTATATCCGGGTGTTTTCTACTATTTTTTGGTATGGACTAAACACCGCCTTTTAACTATTTAATAATGACCTTTTCTAGATGCAGTCTTTATCTTCAATTAACCGTTGTCTAGCTTTAATGCACGACATGTACCGCTGTCATGACACTAATTGTTATTTATAGCCCAAACGTTTAAGTATGTGCGATGTTACAGATCAGCAAGTAGGACAGCGCTGAGGAAATTACCCAACAACCATCGAACTCTGGCACGGACGACCATGCGACAGAGGGCCGTTGATCGATTGAACAGTTTGTTTATGCCGCTTTCAACTATATGACGGAAGTGCTTTATTTACATTGAACGAAAGTGATTGAACTAATTTTATGTCACAGAATACTAGCGTAAAATAGCAGCTTAATGATGCTGTGATTCGTATGGTGAGAGTAGAGAACCGGAGACCCTTTTACTGGATACGAAGTATTCCCTTTTAGTCCTCACGAGTGACAACGTATCCGCATATACCTTCCAACAGTAAACGCCATTGCAGCTATCTAATACTGCCTGGGCCAAAAAAGTTTCATATTGATACTTAATTCGTGTTTTTTGTATGCAGTGGTTCCTACAAAAAATACTATAATGAAAAAGTGTTTCTCAACTAAGTTTAGATTATAATATAACATTAGTGCTAAAAACGTTGTAATATGAAGGTCCCAAATTTCCGTAAAAAAATAAAAAAAACATTAATTTCGCAAGAAATATTAATGAAAACACACAAAACTACGTGCAAATTATTAAAAATAATTAATATTTCTCGATACTCTGGAGAATAAATGTAGATAGATATCTATGAGCCACAGCATCCATTTACTATAAGGTGTGCTGCGTGCTCGTTTTACAATGTCTACAAATTATAATTTTATTTACATAAGTTCAATATGTAGAATTGATTTGTTACCTTGTCAGACCATTGCGAATTTGTAGGATTATTATTATCAACATCTTATAAGAGACAATTCTTAGATGCATGTCCTCTTACGCAGACATGATTTGTTGAAATCGCCACGTTGTGATAAGTTGGCGATTTCAGTATATACTTAAGACATATCGTACCACAGACATGCTTCTAATCATCATCGGTTTTTTAAAGTTAGCGTTTACCAAGTTTACATAATCGACTAATTAATGTACATGTGGGAAAAAATAGCGTCAATAACTACAGGTTTAAAGCCTCTCTCTAATAAATACTTACATACAAACGTTTTTAATATAAAATTGTTTTTCAGTTGCCATCTATGTTCCATTAAGGTCCTGTGTTGTAAAAGTAAACATTTGATTTACAGAATTGTCACCAAGTCTTTATGTGAATTAATGGTACTTAATTTTCAATTTGTTTTTTAAAGGTTTTTCTCGAAATCTAATACTCCATAACTAAAGGGGGATTTTACATACAAAATTTGCAAATGTATGAATACCTCTCTATCGTACTAATTATTTATCCGATTGGATACATACTAATCCAAATACTATTAATTGCATTTAAAACGGCTTAAACCTACAAATCGAATATATATGTCGGTATGTTAAAACATGTTAAGGACTGGATTAATGTGTGTAGTTGTAGTGTTGATGTTGTGTAAGCATATTAAGGCTGTTAGCTACCAGGCTTTGTACTATTTTTATATTATTTTAATACATAAATTTAAAAAAAAAATTGTCACTCCTAGATTGTTATAAAATTAATCTAATGAACGCTGTTTACGATCGCTTGTTTAATAACAGAACAAAACTATGTATGAAAACAGCAATCTAATCAATAAACTGGAATCTCATTATATTTGCATAAAAGATTGTAGCCATAAAATAAGTAATAAGTTAGATTCTTGTAGTTATATCGAATTGTATTGCATTGTGATATGTTTTTACATTACTAAATGAAATCGGATATTGATATTAAATAATATGTACTTTTTAAGTAGTAGTATTTTACTGTTTGAATGTTTGCACAAACAAAATTAAAAGCTTTATTTTTAAGATGTAAGATCAACTGTGGATTTGAAGTACGGTGAGGACGGATCTTGCTTTGAATTACATAATAAGCGAAAGTTTTTACATGCTGTAAAGTAAAACGTTACTTAACATATTTTTGAGAAATCAAGAATATTTAAAATTTTATGAGTGTGCTAATTCATTCAACAGCAATGTAGGTAATTCTTCTTGATCCACTCGACTACCTTTCCAGGGGAAGAAATTATCTTCCTCGCACGACTTCTTTGTGGAATTTGCTATCATCGGCGATTTTTCCGGACAGATACGTCTTGGGGATTTCACGAAATGAGTTTACTTCTTTTAATATGCACCTGCAATTTCCCTGGTGTTGTAATTGTTCACGGACGTCAACACTTACCATGAGATGCACCGCATGCTGATTTGCCCCCTCTACTATAAAAAAGAAGCCCAGTTGCCAAGCAGTAGAATCATCATAGGTTCCACTTTACTATAGACAGTAAATGTGTGTAGTCGACAAGATGTACATAAATTTTCTCGAACAAATTTGAACGTACTGTAATATAAAAATGTATTATTTCATATTAAACTTCCTCTTCATCTTCGTCCCGAAAAAGTCTACTCGTTTGATAAAGACCTGACGGGAGACGGAGAGCAGCCTCAAACGTAAAATGCTTCTTACAATTGAAAAGGCCTACGCTCAGCACTGCTCCTTTTTAACAGGCATTAAAAAAGGTACTGGATCTCGGTAATATCTCGATTGTAATTCAACAGTATAAAGCGAGTCCTACCAAGACGGCTAGGCAGAAAGAAGGTGTTATTACAATATTTATTAGAACCTGGTTATATTGTTCTAATAAATAATGTAATAACACCTTGATAGTAAACCTTTTTACGTGGTAGAGCCATGTTGCAGCTATATTATGATTGTAACACAAATAGGCCCGGCTGACTGGGGAAGGATCACGCTCTCACAGAATAATCATCATCATCATCATTACAGCCCTTCACAAGTCCACTGGTAAACATAGGCCTCCCCCAAGGTATGCCACAAAGCACGGTCCTGAGCCACCTGCATCCATCGACTTCCTGCATGTCTTAGCAGGTCGTCACTCTCCATCTAGTGGGAGGTCGCCACAGAATACCAGAGTGAAATAGCAGCTTAATGCTGCTGTGTTTCGTATCGAGAGTTTGGAGAATTGAAGAACTAAAGAAAAGATGGAAACGTGGTGTTCCATCTTAGTCCTAAATGATGGCAACACAGCTGTGATTATTAATCGAGGTTAATTGTAGATGTGTATGAGACTCATCGTTCACTTGCCATCAGGTTGGCTGTGTGCTCGTTTGTCACAACAAAAAAACATTCTGACATTTCACATTGGCTTCTGTTAATAGAAGGATTTCTAAAATTTCTATGACTATGCGATTTCTGCGACGTAAGATTGACGTTAAGATTGATGTAAGAATATTTAAAACCTAGGCCCTCTATCCCACATGGTAGCTTCGCAGCCTATATCTTCGAATGAGCGACTCATATAACATAAATAGAATTTCATTTAAATAAAAATCGAACTTCACTTGTTAACTTTGATTGTATATAATAATATGCCATACGTCGGGAGTCCGACCTGCCATCTTTAGATTATTCAGACCTTTCCCAAGTCCACTATATGGACATATTTTCTCCAATAAAACAAGTTGAAGTACTTCTCTGACAAAATCAAATAACTATTACTTAGTTAAACAATAAAATAGTGCTTACGTTGACTGGTAGCTATCATTCAGAATCCGAGGCGCAATGGACCGGAGATGTTTGGAGGACGCACATTGTTTCACTCCATGTCACTTCACCCACTTCACTTACACTGCACTTATGTCACTTAACACATGCTTGCAAATCCAGTTGTGGTTCCTGCAACAAAAGATACGAATTATTTGCATATATTTTCTTAACATTTTTTTATCTTAGTAACGAGATTATATCATCGTTAAACTATTATTCATAAATCTATTCCGTTGCGAAATAAGTTATATAAGTTATAATTTCGTAAAGGATTTTATTATACCGATAAATAACTAGATGGGTGCAACTTATATCACAATATTTATTACATTTAGGGCTTCACAGAGGTTTGTCAAATATTTTATTATTCAAATTAGAATCAAATCCTACTTTGGTCAAATACATAATTCGTTAAACTCTGAACTCTCCAAATGCTTAACTCGTCATCTTTTAAAAAACACAATAATCATACAACAACGACATCGTTTTAAATTTTAAATCCTTAAAAATTTCAGTTTCGCTTTTGTAAACATTGAAGACTTTAAATTCGATTTTAGAACCACCTATTATTCATTTCTGAGATGGTTACATAGTAATTAGTCTGCCGCCGCGCTGCTCTAGTGCGTTATTGGTCTTCACATGTCCTCCAATTATTTTGTTCTATAGGACTTGCAGATTTCCTCACGATGTCTTTCTTCATTGCCGAGCACGAGTAGTAAATAAGTACCTTAAATTGCGATTAACAACTTTATCGGTACCGCCGGGGATCGAATACGGGTTACTCGCGTGCTACGAAATATACGGCGTTCGTTCAGTCCAATCCTGAGCTTACACTCAAAGGGGTATAAAACCTAAATTTCCACATTGAAATATTTAGCCGAAAGAATAGAATTAATAGAATAGAAATAAATGACGGTGCGAATGTAAAAGTCCTGAATATGTGCCAATATTTACTAGCGGCTAATAATAACATAGCCTTAATGGTTTTGCAAGCGCACACTACTCATAAACAAACGCCCAAAATACAGCCGATTCGTAAAATTCACATTTCCTCATTAAATTGATTAAGCACTTTGTATTAAATCTATGTTGTCTTATAACAAAAAGAAGTTTATTACTAGTCTCAGATTAAAACTAGTTAACTACTAGTCTAATACAAGAAAATAGTCCTGTGGAAAATATGCGAATAAAAATGTATTGTGGCATGTGGCAAAACACGGCTGTCTTTCGTGACAAAGACTGTGATGCATGACATGTGATGCATGTGAAAATGCTGCAGAACGCAACAAGCATCACTTTTAAACCCGAACCTATCAATAAACTACGTTTTATTGATAGGTTATCCGGAATTTCTTAAATAACGAACTAGTTTTTCAATAATTTAGTATAGTTTTGTTAAAAAACTAGGAAATTTCAAAATAAAGAAAAAATAATAACGAAGTGACTGACAAAAGGCGGTATAGTCACGTAATTGCAAAAGCCAAGCCAAACAGACAGATTTTTTATTTTTGAGAAAAGAAACCTATACACTAGGTCTTCCTCCTGTATCGTGGGGGCAGTTAGCGTACATAAATTTCACAAGTACAAACATCCAGAACCGCAACAATTATTTGTAGGATTCAATCCCGCGGCCCTTGGCTGCAGAGCCAAGCTCATTGTTAAGCCAATGCGCCACGGAGCCGATAGATAGTGATCCTTAGCAGCACCACCAGCTTTAAAACACCGCTGCGCTACCCTCCTGCTCGGCATAGTCAGTATTGGCAAATCGTTCAGGTAATACATGCCAGTTGGCGTGGTGCATTCTTGAATAGGTCTGTCTACACAATATTAAGCCAACTGTACATGTTGGCCGAGCGAAGGCGAGTACCAACGTATAGACAGCCTATTTGTCTAGCCTCGCTCGCTTAGCTGGCCGAAAATAGACGAGCGCTAACGTGTATTCGGTTCATTTGGCGTGCCTTGCCACCACTCGGGATCGTTCGCCACGATTCTTCTCACTTCGGAACAACGCCGGTTTTTCTGCACAAATCAAAGGCGCTTGCCGCACTCGGTAAGTTGTGTCCACAACATGTTAATCGGCCATGTCAGTATGTTCACTCCTACAAACTTGACCAACACGTAGACTGTAACCACTCGCCTTGTATCAATTTGCCTACGCTCGCATTGGTTGAAGCTTGGCCAACATGTATTGCCGGCTTTAACTCATTAGCTCTCGAGGCCACGCGTAATATGACACTCCCGTTCGCCCGCGACCTTTTTGGCGGGAAAATTTGCAAATTAGCAAATTTTTTTGCTATATTGCAAATTTTGCTATATTTTCACTTTGAGACAATATTTATGGATAAAACTTACAGGAATTCTTGTTGAATGTATAAACTATTGAATAAAATTATTTTGGTTGTTAGAAATTATAATAAAATTCATAAATTACCCTTTATAGCATAAGTAGTAGTATATACTTCACTTTTAGTGCCAAAATTACTACTAATTTGAATTCTACACTTTTGTTTTTGGAGAAATTTATATGAAAATGTTTGGAAACATGTATATTTTTATGTTTTATGTGTTTCCATTCGTTACTCATACCAAAATATTAAAATATTATAAAAATTAAAAAAAAAAAATAATATTTTATCTGTATGACATTTCGAACAATATTTCTAAAATATGTTTGTGTGAATTTGAAATAAATACAACGTCATGTTATTTGAAATATATACGAAAACTATTTTTACTTACATTTTACACTAAAAATAAATGAGAATTTGAAAAATAACACATTTATAACTCACCTGCCAAAACGGGCTTTCCGGAATTTGAAGTACTTTTGGCAATTTACTTTTCACTTTTTATACCACAAATTACATATCTACGTGTTTACTATATTACAAGGAATATAAAAAAGTATAATACTTTCGTTTTTAGTCCAGACACAAATATAAAATTCTATAAAAAAGACGGAGCACCTACAACAAAGTGACACGTGGAACGCCGGAAGTTCAGAGTGATTTCTTTTTTTTTTTTTCTAAGAAACATTGCCAGGTTATGGTTTAAAATAAAAGAGCATATCTTTGTCTTTGATACTATTATATATTGCATAGTGTCTTTGGTTTTGTTTTAATTAAAAAAATTCTTTTTCAAAGGGTAGTACTTGTCGCCCACATGTGCACCTTGATCGAGCGAGCGTAAGGTGTTTATTTCTTGAGCACATGTGGGCGTCGCGAGAGCTAACGGGTTAAAAAGAAAAAGTTGACTTTAGCGCACGCACACACATCCACACGCAAACGCACACGCGCACACGCGCACGCGCGCACACACGCGCGCACACACACACACACACGCACGCGCGTTTTTCGTTTACGTTTAGAAAAATTATAAAGATTATTAACGTCAATGTTTTTAGTTTACGTGTATTTAAATCTACTAATCGATTTGAACAAAAGTTGTCCTTTTTCTTTAATACCCCTAATTTGTCTTTTTTCTTAACCTTGTCGGAACTAATTTTCGTTTTGTTAGCACCAGCTTAATTACACGTAAGCCAACAGTTTGTAGGTTTCTTAATACGACGAAAACATTGATTTTTAGTTTATAAATGCAATTTATTCTTGAACTTTCTCGAATGAAAAAGTACTTGTAAAACTGCGTGAGAATATCGGAAACTTTTAGCAAGTACTAAGTAGAGACATGAGTTTAACCTAAATATTAAGTACCTCAAAAGTGATTTTTTTGTTAAAATACGACTTAATATGTCAAGGTTATGGTTTTCTAGTAATATTTTAGTAGCTGAAGTGCAAAGTGATAAGGATCTTTGAAATATAGTAGCACTAAGAGCAGTGAACAAAAACATCGTGAGAAAATCTGCATGTCTGAGAAATAAACTATTTTAAGGACGTAAAGCCAATTAATTCCAGTAGCAGCGGGGTGAACCGTCCCATATAAACCAGTATTGAGAGAAAGCCTTTGGTCCAGTAACTGGACGACTATATGCTGTAAACCTAATTAGGAGCTTTAGACTTATGTATGAGACGTATGTATGCGTATACCTACTTCAATTATAGTTTATAGTAATTAATTCTACTCCCCTGGCCGTTTTCGACGTCAACAACCACAAGAATATTGTGAGGCGGACAAATAAAGCGTCGAAAGTTTATATTTAACTTGAGTCGGAGCGTATATACGCGCAACCATAAGCTCCTTTGAAATTGATATAAGAACCATACCTAAGAGTCCAGTAATTTCGCTGCAGATAGAAGCTTAACATTAATGAGTTACAGTACATTACTCAGACACTAGTAACTGGTGTCGTACTAGAAGCGGTATTTAAGAGGAAATATAACCTCAAATGGCTTAGCAAGATCCTCCGTTATACCGAAAATATTGCAGCATTAATTTGGAACCGGGCGGCAGGAAACAAGTTTCAGGCGTCGATAGTTTAGGTAATTTCTTTTTGCGGTGAAAATAATGGTAATTTAAAAAAATACATAAGCCCTGCTTTACAGTTAGTTCAGTTAGTATGCAAAGTTTCATGATCTTATTTAAAGTATTTTATGAATAACAGCGGTTTATTGTTCAGTTTGGAGGTAAATTTGGATTTTTTTTCTATCAAGAATATTTTACGGAATCATATTTTCGTCTAACATAGTACTTAACATTAATCCTCAACTTCACCATATATTTATTTCAAAATTAATGCTGCAATATTTTCGTCATAACGGAGGATCTTGCTAAGTCATTTGAAGTTATAAATTTCCCCATAATTAACTCCAACCATCAGGTATAAGCGTCACTCACTTGCACTTAAATAAAAAAATCCGTTTTTCAATATTACCCATAGTATGTAAATTATTTCCCATAAAATACAAAAACGTCTTTCAATTAAATTGTACCAATAGCAATATTGACCGTCGCTGACAAATTTTAGTAATATTAGGGTTCGAAACGACCCCAGGCTTAAACAACCCCACTTTTAGTAAATGTTGAATGCTTGTGATTCCCGGTATGATTTGCTGTTACGTGGAACAACAGTAAATAATTGATGCCTTGTGTGTAGTTCGTTTTTGAAATGAGTCATTTGTGTACGGCAAATGTAACTTGGAATTTTTATAAATTAATTTCGCCGTGTTTTCGATATTCTTCTCCATCAGAAATTGTTATTTAATAACCAAATATCCATTTCTACGTCTTATGAATAAACAATATATATCCATTTGTTTTTGTTAATTGTAAGCGCGTCAAGCATTGTGAGCGTATTGTGCGACTACTAACTGGGCGACCTTTTTTTACTTATTAAAAGTAATGCATAAACGTAAAGCAAGTTATCATCAATATAGGTACATGGGTATGTTTAATAATGCATAAACAATAACATCTTTCAAACACTGCATACTAACTAGTTCGTATTGGCGAAAACTTATTTTAGTTTTTGAATAAAATTGTGAAGTGACGCCAGACCCTCTTTTAGAAACCCGAGCGCGATCGACCGCTAATTTAATAAGTAATGGTTTGTCGCAAAAAAATTCCATTATGACTCGCAATACCTACATTTTTTCAGAACGCAGAAAATCGAGCTCACTACATCCACAGTCCACGCCCGTATTACACATGCACTCACACATAAACAAAACGATGTCTCCAACAAAATAAAACACCGGCCGCTGTCATGTGGTATTGATTCCAGCCCTTTGCCTCCTATCCCTCTCGCGCTTGCCTCATATTTGAATGTGGAAATGGGACAGGTGTACTTTCTTCATGCCAAGTCGCCGTTAAGATGTAGTATTTACCCGTGTGCAGATTAATACGGTAACGCCCTGTACTCTCCACCTATACATTTGTATTTATAAATCCTACATAATAAGAGGAACACACAACATAACCAATTCAAAGATTCAGTTTCTCCGTTTAGTAAGAGCAACCAACACCTTTTTTTAATGCGATATAGAAATCACTAGGCTTTAAATTATAATTTCTAATATTTAGTCGGTTACTAGTTACTACACATAAAATAAAACAAACTTTGATTAAAATTATTGTAATTCAATTGTATTTTATTATAAAGATTCTCGCAAAATAACATCAATTTGCTAATACATAATAAGCATAAGCATAAACATAATAACTTTTGAAATTAAGAAAAAAACATAGCAGTTTCAACAAAGCTAGTTTGGGAACTAATACAAACAAAATCTAATTCTATCGGACGAAACGACGGACGGAATCTAAATCATATCGAACTTAAAATTAAGGATTAATAATTGAAAATTAATCCGGACTAGGTTAAGGGTGACACATAAACACATAAACACTCACGCCTGTCACCCAGAGGGGTAGGCAGAGACTACAGACTCCCATTTAGCACGATCCTGACATACCTCCCTCGCCTCTTCCACATCCATATACCTACGCATACATGCTCGTCGGTTAAGGGTAATCCTAAGGGTGACATTAGGATTTAAAACACCTTGGTCCCCTCGTGTCATAAAGCATTGCAAAAGCACTTGAAACGTTGAAACTTGGGAATTAATGTAACAATACCCATAAGTGATGGTGTTAAACGAGCACAAAGTCAAGGCCCAAGGAGCTGTGGTCTATAAACACATATATATATCCTCGATTAAGAATCAAAATGCAGATGTGTTGTCATCTCAAAGTACTAAGATCGAATGCTTCGTTATCATTTAAAGTGTATACCGGAATCTCGTCATTCACCATACGAATACATCGGCATTATTCTGCTACTTTAAGCTGGAATTTTTAAAGCGTTGTAGTACTGCAACCATAATAAAGCTGCAGCGTGGCTCTACCATGTGCTAAAATGCAAAAATTACTAGTTGTTCAAATACTAAATAGTAAATAAACTATTCGGTATTTCAACTATAATTCATAGTTTTATACTCGTAATTTCATTTTTGTATTTTTTAATGAATTGTTGTTAAAATATTAAATAGTTTAATTTAGTATTTCAACAACAATTCATCGTTTCATTAGCGGCATCATTTGTTCATTTGAATAATATTGATCACACTGGAACACAGTGCAGTTGTGTTAAGGTGGGTCTACGCTACGCACAAGCTGTACAACGAGCCTACAAAATGCAAATCGATGCATGCGATCCAAATCCTTTTGTGTTCGTCTATAAACCGGCAATATGCGGAGCACAATCGCGCACGAACAAAACGCTCTAAGCGCGCTCGTTCGAGGTTTGTAAGTGTCGGTCCAACAGTACACGAATTTGTACTCGGCTCATTATTCGCTCGTGCTCGGTTCGTCCAACGTAGACCCACCTTAACAAGCTCATAACTCCTGCGATAATTTTAAAAGCACTCCCACACGCACATACACAGTTCAAAATATAGATAACCTAGGCACTGCATGGTCTTACAAACATGATGTAACATATAATTTACGCGTTTAAGCGACATGATGTATGTTGGTAGCGAACGCAGGAAGTAATTTCTCCACAAGTCCAATGATTAGATTTATATAACCAGTTACAGCTAATGCTATGCAGATGTTCGTAAGTGTAAATATAACACAACGTATTTTGATAGATGGAGCGGACCACGCAACCGGACAGTCGCGAGGGGTGATCGGTTTGTGTTCACCCTAATTTCATACAGAACACGTACAAGGCATTAATGTGAACGTTCGAGAAATAAGGGGTAAGTAAAATCACAGTCACTTTCACTGTGATCCCTCATGTTAAATCGATATGTGTATAAGAGGCTTTTTTTCTTTTTGCACATTAATAGTAGCGATACTGGACTTGAACCTGAATGTCTTGCGGAACTTAGCACCGACCGCTTGGACAGTTTCCACGAGCTTGTCGTTCATATCGTCCACTGTATTGCAGTCTTCTAGGCACTGAAAACTGTTTTCTAATGCTTGAAAATGTTCTAAAATGGTTACATGAAAAATCGGATTGGAGGCAGGCTAAAATGCAGTGTCAGAAAGAAGCGCAGGCACAGAACCACATCTTAACCTTAAAACAAAACTAATGTGTTCTTGGTTCGGGCTGTAATTTGAATGCAAAACCCGAGACAAAACAGTCGTAGTCTGAAGAATTGCTATGCCATGTGATCGTCATTCGAATATACATGTATAATATTAACATGTATACAATAACAAACAACAATGAAAGTGTTTGGTTTAATTTATTAATTTATACACAAAATATTTCTATTCGCATTTAGGCAATTTTTTTTTCTTCATTATGGAACTACGGTATAAATTATTAGTAGTTGTGATGAAGCGTTATTTTACGGTTATAAATATTTCTATATACACCATCAAAGATGACACCTAAAGAAAATCAGGCGAGCGTGTGTAATAAAACTGTTAATTACGCTATACGAATATTTATTGTAATAAACAACTTTTAATATTAATCTTATAAATATATAATTAGGTATTATATATATATATATATATATATATATATATATATATATATATATATATATATATATATATATATATTTTTATATTAATAATATTAAATAATGTATATTTTAACACTAATTGTATTCTAATATGGGAATCGACATTCTTATATATAAAAATCAATTGCTGTTAGTCTCGCTAAAACTCGAAAACGGCTCGAACGATTTTGATGAAACTTTTTGTGTGTGTTTGAGTGAGCCTCTGGATGGTTTAGACTCGGCAGGTGGCGCTGTTGTCGAGCTCTAGAAATCACTCATGCAGAGCCGGGGCGGATCTCTAGTATTGTTTTATAATATTAACATATATATAATTTATAATAATTTATATACATATATTGATATTCGCTAGTATGATATCGATATATAATTCTTCTCTTTATCCCATATGCGTTTATTACTATTAATTCGATTACGAGGAAACCTTGCCAAGTTATTGTGTGCCGGGCACAGCTAGTAAGTGCTAGATAAATAGCAATATTATAACATAAACTCAAAACATCTGTCTCCTTCTATTCAAAGTAATTACAAGAGAAAAGATATTTTCTTCCAAGATATTGGATTACCGTTAATAAATGACACCTACTTGTTTTAACGTCCACGGTCTATAATTATCGTTAAATATTCTTGAAATAAATATAGAATTTAATCATAACAAAGAATAGACGCAAGGGAGAACAAAATATACAAATACAACATTTTATTCTAAAATTGCTCTTTTAAATTGGTTTCATAATTAGAAATAGATTTCGATTAAAGGTAATTAAAAATAATATACAGGGATGCTTGTCTTTTTATTTTTCCTATTATTCTTCCTGAACACATTACAATCCACAACTGGGCATAAAAAAACGGCTATGGGACCTTCATGAAAAGAGCCTACTCTTTTTAAATAGGCCGGCAACGCACCTACAATGCTCGTATATACTGTATACTCATAATATGAAATTCCACTATATTATATCACTGAAACAGCATCCGATTTTTTTATTGATCTACTGGAGCACGCCTTGCAATTACTACATATATATACAAATAAATAAAATTGAAGTGTGTGTTTGTAATGTCAAAATAACAGCTTTTATTAAATGCATATGAAAGTATATACGATAATTATAACAAAATAAACAATTATTAAAATTTTGGTCTGTAAGTCTGTTTGTTTTGACTAATCTTAGAAATGGCTGGACCGATTTTGATGGGGCTTTCACTGGCAGATAGCTGATGTTGTTAAAGGAGTAACTTGGGCTACTTTTATTTCGGAAAAAGAATTAGGGTTTCGCGCGAAAAAAATGAAAACCCATGAAATTCAATCGTAATTATTTCGAAGCGGACGAAGTCGCTGGGAACAGCTACTGTATGAACTGAAACAAGCACTATATGAAAGTAAATATAAGTGAGCCCTTCAGTTAGCCATCCTACTAACGGTACAATATAATTAAGGTACATAACCATACCCGTTAAAATTAAAATTAGTTTGTTTAAATATATTATAACACTCACCCACCTCATCTCTAGTGTATATCTTTGTGGTCAAAATCTTCGCGGCGGTCATTCATACAGATGTATTGTCAAATAATTTAAGAATCTTAACGCCTTAAGACTTAAATATAATAGATACTCATGTACTTTATTAAACCTATAATTCACAATTCACATATGAACCATAAACAATTTTTAGAACGGAAACCACCCGCTGTGCTAAACAATGCGTCATCGCGCAAAAACATCTTGTTAAACTTACGTCGGCCACTTTTTGCGAGCGCTTTTATACTTATAATTTTTATATAATTTTTTTTTATAGATACACTTTGAAGCAACGTTTAAAAGTGCTGTTTTTTTAATAATAATTCTTTGGTTAAAGTTAATTTCACTTTCTATTGAGAGAAAAAACAATGTTAATGTCACGTATTTGTTTAAGCTGTAACATCTTTGTTACATAATTTTTTGAAGAAACTGAGATCAAAAATATATGTAATGATAATAATGTCCTCCACACCAAATTTTCCGCATCTTCGCAGGAAAGGATTATAGTGTGTGCGCGGGCAAGCTTAGACGCATTCTATTCCCTCATTTTCATAGTCCGATGGCAATCCCGCACCATCGGAGAGAAATTAGGCACCGCTGTAAAACACCGCCAAATTCGTGACTCCGGGCTGATAATCTTGACAGAAAAACCCAATGTTCGGCCTGACCCGGAATTCAAACTCACCATCGCAACACGAACAGCAGTTGCAATTACGACTAATAGACCACCGAGGCAGTCTCGATCAAGGTTCAAGGTTGTAAACTGTAAATATTATATTTGTGTGTTCTGTCTTTAAATCTTTAAATTTAACTTTTATTTGAATTTTCTGATCAACGAAATACAATAGCTAGGTATCTTCAATATTTTATTGAACATTTAGATGTTTTTATTTGTGTTTACTGTTTACTGACATATTTCTCGCACAAGAAGATTGGAGATAACAATAAATTGTAATGCATCGCTCGTAAGTGACAGAGTACGGTTGTAGTACGGAGAAAGGCCAGGCACTCAGAATACCAGCGTAAAATAGCAGAATAACGCTGCTGTGTTTCGTATGGTGAGTGTAGAGAACCGGAGACGCTTTTTAC
This sequence comes from Parnassius apollo, assembly GCA_907164705.1. Taxonomy (NCBI): domain Eukaryota; kingdom Metazoa; phylum Arthropoda; class Insecta; order Lepidoptera; family Papilionidae; genus Parnassius; species Parnassius apollo. The sequence continues at coordinate 4,344,090 of CAJQZP010000359.1, read as the reverse complement.
TGAAAACGAGGCGTTCTATCTTAGTCCACACGAGTGACAACGAAAATGAAGATGCATTTTGCTTCGTAATCGAGCTTAGATATTGACGTCTATGGGCCACAACAACCACTTACCATCAGGTGGACTGTGTGCTCGTTTGTAACTATTATCGTAAAAAAAGCTCCTTACATTCTACTTAACATGGGCAATTTAAGGTGTATTCTGAATTAAATTATAGAAAGTAAAACTGATTTCTGTGTAGACGAATCTCATTGAGGAGAATCTGACGCAATATTTTAAAGATAATATGATTGTCAATAAAGTTTAAAATAGACGGCTAATTGAGGTCGATTTCTTTGGGATAGGTATCCATTCGCACTATTGAGACTGCTAATATATTTAGTATAGTTCACGTTTAGAAGTAGAATGCATGGATCTTATCTAATACGTTGTCACGAATACCATAATATTACAATTTATATATTAATATTTCGTGCTTTATGAAGTCAAAAGCCTTTAATAGATCACCCAAGATTACAAAATGTAACTGGGCTTATTCCTGCATTTTACGTGTGAAAATATAATGTATAAATATGCTGTTTTCATACTTTACGAAACAGTAATTTATCTATAAAACTTTCATACAGTGTAAAGAACAAAATGTAGATAATGTATTTTGTAAGTATTTCAATTGTTTTATAAAAAATTAAAAAAATAACAATTGTATAAATCATGACAAGCATATTATATCACTCTATAGCTCTATACTATCATCTAATGTTCCTATGTTTATTTATGAATGCTTCAATTTTTGTTATTTGGTCATATTTAGGACTTAAAGCCTTTTAGGGATTAAGCGTTCCCGCGTAGTCGGTTACGCGTACACAGGAACGCTATTCCGTACCTGTAGCAACGCTTATTTATTCTGTGGCAACGCGTATACAATTTGTGCACGCGTTTCGACTCGCGGCGAGTCGTCGCCCGTCGGCTTTTGCTTGAACAATGAGAAGTGCCGCAGTGGTGGTGCACACAACAGCTGTGTTTCGAGACATGGCGGATACTGGCTGCTAGGTGGCTGGCCGACTTGCGACTTATCACTAGGCGTTATAATCCCGCATTGCATAAGTCTTTGATTACATAGACAGATATATAATCAAAGGCATAAGTGTCCTGTACGCGTATACAAAATACCTACGATTACGGGTACATTAGAATGCTTAGCCCGTACAAGGCTTTAGAACAGCAAAACCAACTGTAGAAAAAAAGTATCGCGTGACGTTATCATAAAACATCTGACAGCCACTTCGTCTCTCGACGACTTATTTATAACGTTACAGAATTATACATAAAATCGCGGCACTAATTCGTTTTGGCTGGCTAATTCAACAGTATGTATAACTACTAAGAGTATAAAATCGATTCCATCATGTTCCCACACTAACTTACCATTTGGATCAACGTTACTACGCATATAGTTTTTCAACAAAACCATAATGTAAAAGCTTTCTGAAAGCAGATTAAATTATAGCATGCATTTTGATTGATTGAAGCGAAGATTTGCATTATTGTATTACATCACCCTCCCTCCCTGTAGAAACAATGCACGAGGGGGCCATGGGAAGCAGCCGGGTTTTACACACACATTGCTGTTTATAAGCTGTGTTTAATTTACAAGACTTACGTCAAACGAAGCTGAAACAAAAGCGTCTAATATTATATGGATGTTATTTTTTATATAATCGTTAAAATGCATCAATTGATTATTATTTATCACTGTCATTTTTGATGATATCGATCTTCTAAGTAATGATAACTTCTATCGATCTAAGCATGACATAGTCAATTGACTTGTAAAATAAAAAGCTATAAATATTACTGGCCAAGAACTCTCATACGATCAATATTTCAAAAGCGTATGCAAAACACTTGAATAGGGTATAGATTCAACAATGGTCCTTCTGCGAATTGCGATACGACTTATTGTTGTATACACATTTGTATACTGAATATTATAGTACGCTAAAGTAGATCTTACAATAGTATGGGAAAACTCAGTGGGCGAGTGACACGCAAGCGGTCACTTTCTAATGCACGATTGCTCCACGATTCGCTAAGAATTGTTGAAGCAGTATTAGATTCTTAATCCCAAGAGTTTTAATTTTGTTGCTAAATTGAACTAAAAGATTTTTCTATAGGATAAAGGCGACAGTCGAGCACAGAGTCACACTACATAATGTGTTTTATACATTCGGTGTTATCCCGATTCCGATAAAATGATGTCAAACGTGGTAGAGCCATGCTGCAGTTATATTAGTAGTATAGTTGTAGCACGAATGGGTCGGCTCGACCGGGGAAGGACCACGCTCTCACAGAATACCAGCGTGAAATAGTAGCTTAATGCTGCTGTATTTCGTATGGTGAGTGTAGAGAACCGGAGACCCTTGTTACTGGAAATGAGGCATTCCATCTCAGTCCTCGCGGGTGACAACGCATCTGCATTTTGATTTGTAATGGAAGATAGATGTAGATGTCTATGGGCCGCAGCAACCACTTACCATCAGGTGGACTGTGTGCTCGTTTGTCACCCTATTCTATAAAAAAAAAAAACACTGAATCTAGTACATGCGTATGTACCATAATGCTGCCAAATTTACTACTAAAGTATTTTACAGTAGTAAAAGACTAATTTGAATTAAAACTAAGATAATCTTAAATTAAGGTCGCTCAGCGAGCTATGGAGAGGGCTATGCTCGGAGTTTATCTGCGTGATAGACTCAGAAATGAGGATATCCGCAGTAAAACCAGAGTGACCGACATAGCCCAACGGATTAGTAAGCTGAAGTGGCAATGGGCCGGCCATATAGCTCGAAGAACCGATAACCGATGGGGAAGAAAGGTTCTCGAGTGGCAGCCTCGTACCGGTAGGCGTAGTGTAGGGCGACCCCCCACTAGATGGAGTGACGACCTGTTAAGACATGCAGGAAGTCGATGGATGCAGGTGGCTCAGGACCGTGCTTTGTGGCGTTACTTGGGGTAGGCCTATGTTCAGCAGTGGACTTGTGAAGGGCTGTAATGATGATGATGATGAAAAGACTAATTAATGTAAATATGCGACATAATTAAAACTTTATCAAATTCTATCAAAATCAAAATGTTGTTGAAAAACAAATCCTCTTTTTCAACAACAGCCTATTAGTTCTGTCATACATTATCAATAGCATTTGCCATTCGCCATATGGATATTGACAATCACTATACCAGAGTCCACGCACTCACGAGCCCATGACACTGCTCTCCATCGCTGGTTTTTACGTGAGGTTACATAAAATATGTATCTGCTGCCGCTTGCGACAGCCACATGAAAATATTTTTTTATAAAAAAAACTAATTTTACTAAGGATTCTTGATTACAAAATAAATTATTTTTAATTTTCTTCTTTTAAATTGGAAGAAATATGAGACCGACCTTTGATGTGGTACTAAATAATAACGGTTAACGCCTCTGCCTTTAGCCAGGTGTGCCTAAATTTTTGGCATTCAGTTTCAACTCCAACACTGCCAAAACATCAAAATGTTTCGTTCAATTTTAAATCTTATTACACCTTACTATGACTGACAACTGGGACAGTTCTGCATATTATAATGTGTTTTTAAAGGCTTCCTTTCCTCCCCTAAGCTTGTGTTTAAACTGTCTCACTCATACATCAAGAAAATCATCTACCTATCTTGCTCGTGCATTATGCAGGCGAGAGAAGGTAAAATATCCTTTCACAAAACATTACGGCTTGCACATATCGAGAGCATTGACGCCAAACAAAAAGTAATACTCAATTGTGAAAACACTAACACTAAATATTTTAAAACAAAGTGATAGTATTAAAAGATCGTAGTTTGAGCTTATATAAATCTGAAATAAAAAAAAAAAAATTTTGGTGCTATGATATTCAAAAAGATTTCACGCTTAATTTTTTGTAGATGATCATGTAATTAAAGGAATAATATCATGCATTTAATATATGAAAACAAACGTTAAACAAGCACATAATATAGATTTTAAGCCTATACATATATTTTAATAGAAGAGGTGGCAAACGAACATGTAGCTCACTCGATACTGAGAGTACCTGTATACGTGCGTCCCACAGCGGACTACAGTGTCCTGAAATGACCTACATAAATGTCACGATATTATCCGTCATCGCCAAACACGTGGTAAATAAGCTAAATACTTTACAAATACATGCCATGTGGAGGCGGCGTAAGAGATATTCATTACGTTATATTGCCCAAACGGGTTTCGTCCATCAATGTAGTTCATCTCAAGCCCAGCCCATCTAGAGTGCCTTATAGTGTATCCCCCATATTTGCCATTGTTGCTACTTAGCAGGCGAGTAGGCAATATCAGATTTTTATTTTTGTTGAGTTATCAGAAAGATGTTACTCTCCGCCCTGTCTTCTGTCACCTCTTAAGGAAACTCAAATAAATCAGATGGATGGTGAGTAATGCTGAAGTATAAACTATCAATTAGAACAAAATCTTAGCCCCTGCGTTATGCTTAAGATGTTTTTTTTTGCGTTATGTTATTACTGATTATTACAATTAAGGGATTTTTATCATTTAATAATTATTTTAAGTTTACAAATTTAGTAAACTTTTGTTAGAAAAGAAAAGAAAATACTTATTGTTTTAAATAAATGTTAAGTAGCTTAAAAGATGACTGGAAATAAACTCCCAAAAGATCCAAATGACAATATTTTAAAATTATTAATCTCCTTAAACAAAAATAGATACCCTTTTTATTTCATGTGTCCAAGTTTTTAACATGTGATGACCTCACTGATATTTTTAGTTGTTGACGTCACTTTTGTTTTTGCTGTTCATTTTCATCTATTATATATTTATGTATTATAGAGATTTTTTATTAATTTTTTCGTCACCATTCTCCTGTAAGTATTAATTATTTTGAACCTTCTCTGCAACTTTGGACATACATTGCAAATCTATTATTCATTATTTTTATATATTCATATTAGTACATTCATATATAACTTATAATGGTTGACTTGACCGATATTCACACAATATAAGTACTAACTCTGTTGTGACAATAGCTGTGCAGGCTGTGATCTGGGCGCTGAGTAGATAGGTGGCGCTGAAGTTAATTAAGTTATTAACAAGTTCTATATTTATGGGAAAAAATTAGTCATATACACAATAGGATAGCATAGTGCGAAAAAAGAAAATCACAAAATCTCGACCCGATAAGTAGCGCTGTAGTCGAGATATTAACAAATGTTATGGATATTTACACTGTAAAAAGTTCAAAGTGAATTCGTAGTGAAAGTAATTGGCGCCTACCATCGGAAAAGGCAAAACGACGTCTGCTAGACCAGTTAGTATTACTCAGATATCTTTTTAAGACATACGTCAATGTCACCAGTATTACCGTTGACCGCCTCTTTGGGCTAATGGTCGTAAGCGTGACTACTGATTATGTAGACCGGATTCGAATCGTAGGTCAGGCTAAAATAAGTTACTGGGCTTTCTGTTAAAAATTCTCAATAGCGGCTTGGAGCCAGGAAGGTGGCGGTAGTTAACCCCCGTGGGAACGTACATAAAGCCGTTGATCTTACGCCCGATCTCTATCCGGTTGCGTCGTATTGCCATTCTATCGGACAATGAGAATAAAGGAATAGGGACTGTACATGTGCTTTCGCACACACTCGTGCACTAATCTTGTCCTGCGTAGATGGCTAGTCTCTGTTGTGGTTGACCGCCGTGACCGAAGTTCGATCTGAAGAACATTATGACCGTATTTATACCATTTTTCTATAGAATAGCATACAGTCCACCTGATGTTAAGTGCAAGATGTGGCTCATAGACATTTACGTTTATCCTCAATTAAGAATCAAAATTCAGATGCGTGTTGATAACCCCGAGGACTAAGATCTAATGCCTCGTAAAAATGGTCTTCGGTTCTCCATACTCACCATACGAAACACAGCAGCATTAATCTGCTATTTTAAGCTGGTATTCTGTGAGAGCGTGATCCTACCCCGGTCGAGTCGACCCATTCGTACTATAACAATAACGGCCACGTATGTGTAATGTGATGTCACCTAAGTAAAGATTAATTTTTTACTGTTCTTCTGATCGGTCATGCAATCATATTTAAATAAACAATGAAACAATGATTTAAGAAACGCAGAGCAGGGATTAGTGATAATTTTTAAGAGTACTTCAGAGCAAAGCAAAATGCATAATATATTGAGCCCGTGGGCTACATTAAAAAACGTCACTCAAGAACAGCATGTATCCCCAAGAAACAAAGCTAGCGCTTTGTTTCTTGAGGATACAACTAAAGATAAACTAACTAACTAAAAAAATAACTTCAAAGGCGTAATCCATTGTTAAAACGACCTTTTTGAATTTTAAAACACCAAGAAAACGTATATAGTTATCATGTTTTGGAATTGTATTTCAATTTTCATATTATATTAAACATAATAATTCAAACATGTTGTAAATGTGGCATGATCCTAATCGGACATGTATGTACAACTACAAATACAAGATATGCAATAGCACTCGTCATAAGATTTATAATCCTATAGACGTTTCTACAGCTTTTACAAGAACAATAGCAGAAGCATTCACTTACAATCCTGCTACAGTATGGATTTCCCAGAACAGTGCGGAATGAAGAGATAAGCATAATGTTGAATTTTAAGTCGAGATTCCCAGACAATATATTTCACAGAAACCGGCAAAGGTATAGCAATAATTCTAGTTAAAACTAAGATGGTGCAAACATGTTTTTTTTTTTTTAATTTTTGATTCCACAAATCTTTTTATGTAATAGAATAAAACACCAGATATTGTATTCTATTACTTAGTTAACGCTTTAAAAGTAATACTTTCAAATATAATTAGGGTTTTGCAAGGATTGTAAGGTTGTAAGGTAACCTTCGACATGGATCTCATTATCATCACACTTCACACATCTTGCTGACTGCCGCACGAAGCTTTGACAATATCTTATCCAAATCTCAACCTGGTGGTGGAAAGCGCTCTTTACTATGTGTAAAGTTATTGGTTCCCTCGAATCTAATTTAAATCAATTTAAATTTTGATGTACTGTACCTATATAGTAAACTTAAGTAAATCTGCAGCGTATATGACGACAAACACGGATTTTTCCTTGTAGTTATAAATTTATGATTTATAAATAATGTTTGATTATTTCACTGATATTCGAATACGGACACGATTTGATTTTTTTTAAGGGAAACACATGGTTTATTTTTACATATTAGCAATTTTATTAATGACGATACACGTATCTTCATACGGCTTTATACATAGGAAATACGAGTACAGGTCTAACTTTGTAACCGTTACTTTGCTCGCGGTATTAAATTTTACAGGCCATTGTCTCAGATACTCCTTTGTTATACATTGGTTTATGAGAAAATTGGATGATTTTTTGTTACACATGATCAATTTTATCGCTAAATAGAAATTAATGAAAATAGCATCCTAACTAATTATTTTTGCCATATATGATATTTATTCAGACTTTGTCCTTATAGATGAATAGTACAACAATAAAATATACTTAAAAATTATGTTATTATTTAACTATTTTTTACTTAACAAATTAATCATCGCTCGTACATTACAAATATTTATTTATTTTTAACTAATTTTAGATGTGCAACCAGTGCTTGATAACGACAGAATCCCATCTATCAGCAAGTGTATTCAGGATGCTGTTGGTACGTAGACGACTCAGTAATGAGGCACACCTTTTACGTATAATGGCATGAAAGCCATCCGTGTGTGCATCAGCAAACATGGCAGATGCACTACAATAACGCGGCACTCCCAACAGCACCCTGAAAAACTATTATTCCTTTTTCTATTTTAACCGATTGTTTTAATACAACCTTTTAAATTAACTGTATAGTGGCTGTGTAAGTATATCCTCTATCCCATATCATTCCGTGAGTGTCGTGATAGGCGATATAGAAAAACTGAACCAGGAGGTGGGACGCAGCATCTTATATCAACTGAATTAAAAAAAAAACTAAAAAGCGTAGCAACCATGGCACCATGGCAAATGGAAGACTTTGTTCGGCAGTGAACTCTTGATGTTGTTGGTTTTAAAACAACTTCTACATCATAATAATTTTTATTTTCTTCTTTTTCAGGACCACTAATCCTCTATAAAGACCTCTCCGGATTTCTTTCGACAGGCTAAAGACGCTTGCTAGGCGAGTTGACACTCGCAGTACCAGTGACACTGCACCTTCAACGGTGCTTCCCGTCGCTAGCATGGTTATATTACGTCTAGTGTAAATGACATGGCTAATTTATATATATATAGTCAGAAGTCTTCTGAACTTTAACACAGCCACCATTAAGCACTTTTATGTTAGTTGATCAAATATGGAATAAATAGTTTTTGTATAAACTGAACAAAAATCGAAGATAGCAAAAGTTATAAAACGAATATAAATTATTATTTATTAGACACCTATAATGTGAGTTATGTTAATACACAATTATAGCTTCATAACTAGATTGCAGACGGCACGATGGCCTTCGATGTAGGAACGTATCTACTCGAATACAGGGCTCCTTTATCGTTTTGTATTGCACTACCATCAACATATGAAAAATATTCGCTAGAGAGTGAGGTTATGAGTGTGTTTTATTTCATGTTTCTTTTATTAAACGAAGTACCTCGATGACCGGGCTTTGCTCTTTTTCTTTTGTCTTTTTCATATTTTTTTTTTTTGGAAATCGTGTGTTTTGAAAATTATATTTAGATACAAGTTACATACTGATGAAATATGAATAATATATTTTGATATTACCGACATAATAGAAAAAACTGAACTGGTTATTTGAATAAAAAATAACGAGTGCAATTAGTTTAATTTAAATTTTCGTGTTTTTAAAAAAATACAAAAAAGGCTCAAAATAATAGATTTTCTCACAAAAGAAGGGAACTTGGAAAAAAAAAGGAAAAAAGTTGGACAGAAGACAGGACCCGAACCAGGGTACTCCGATTTTGGAACCGCCCGATATCCCATTTGAGCTATTATAATCTTTACCTTCGCGGATAAAATACCTATCACGAAAATGATATTTTCTAAAAATGAATCTTTAAAGGTCTCCTCTGCTCCACTGCTGAACACACGCCTCCCCCATACATTGCCGTACCGCAGTTTTTTATTTTTAGTCGTTATTAATAAGACGCTGCTGTTCATCTCCTGATCTGTTTCCCTCTGTCGCCTCTACGGTACCCACGAAATGATAACGACGCTTTAACAAAGCTTTGTCAGCGAGCTCACTGAAGTATTTTCTTCATAATTACAAGAATTGTTTTGGGTTTTTTTGATGTGGCAAGCATGAAAATTAAAACGTTAACAAGATATTCTATAAATCATAAATTATAAATATGAGGTACAACTTTTAACAATATTAATAATTAGAGAACAATTGTAAGATTATTAATAAGTAATATTATTGATATAGTGTATACATTTTCGACAGTTCAAGCAATTTTTCTGTAAATATGCTTGAAAAGTTTTTTTTTTTTAATTTAAAGTACTTACATCTACAATAAAGGTTCAATAAAGTATATTTAAAATAACTATTTCATTTTTATTTCAGATTAAGAACTAAAGTTTAACAATGCTTTATTGTTGGTTTAATAATTAATTAAATGTGTTTAATTGGTTACAATATTCATATTCCACACGTAATCAACACTATTCTATTTGAACGAAGATAACATATCTTTTTGGTTATCGGAAGATATAAATATCAACAAGTTTCCGGAAATATTTTGTTCGCTCGTTAATGTACCAAGAACTGAAACCTTATGATTGTAAAACATTCGCACTCGATTAAGGATTGCGTGGTTTCTGGCACTTAAATGGTATCGCGGTCTTGAAGTGTATTGCTAAAAAAAGACTGAGTTTATACATCTCTAAAGAAACGGTTATGGAAAACTTAATTGATTGTGGCAGTTTCGATGAGGTCTACAAATTGCGGAAGAATATGCCTGACCCACCTACACATACTGTGTAATGACGGTTTTTTTTATAGAAGAGGGGGCAAAAGAGCATACGGTTCACCTGATGTTAAGTGACTACCGCCGCCCATGAACATCCGCAACACCAGGGGATATAGAATATATATATATATATATATATATATATATATATATATATATATATATATATATATATATATATATATATATATAAGAATATAGACCCCATATCTTCCCATGAGTTTCGTAAGAGGCGACAGAGGGAAACAAATCAGGAAATGGGCAGCAGCAGCCTAATAATGGCTAAATTTCAAAAACTGCGATTGCCAACCCGTTTGCCTGCCGCGTTAGCAATGGAAAATATCCCCCCTATGAGGCAATCCATGGGGGAGACCTATGTTCAGCAGTGGACTGTAACAGAACAGAAACAGAAACAGAATTTTTTATTCAATGTAGATTATCATCATCCCGCCCTTGTACTGTGATATAGGCCTCCCCGTCGAGTCAAGATGTGGGTGAGCCTTTTTGGTGGGAGTTTGGCCGGCCCATTGCCACTTAGCTTTGTTGTTGGTGTTGCGGATACTGAGTAGCAGTGAAACTCGAGCTAAGTATTGTTTATTACAGGATAGATTAAAACAATACTTATTGAAAGTCAATTTTTTCATTTACCACTGGTTCGCAAAAAAAACCTCTGTCCTGGGAAGAACCAGCAAGAAACCCCACGGCACTATTTTTTTTTTCAAATAATAGCTTCCAATCATGTTTACAATTAACAACACAAGACAAATTAGAAATAGCTTGGTAGCGATCACCCTACCCAGGGGTTATTATCATCCATAAATTCCTTAATATTATAATAACCCTTTTTATACAAACTTAGTTTAATAAAATTTTTGAACTTTGCGTATGACAAATTTTGTATATTTTGTGGGATTTTGTTGTAAAAGCGTATACATCGCCCCAAGAATGAATTACTGACTCGGTGGAGTCGAGTAACTGGTACTACTAGCTTGTGTCTGTTCCTAGTATTTACAGAATGAATATCACTTATTTTTGCAAAACTACGTTTATTCTTGTATACGTACATAGGCAGGCATACAATAATTACAGGCATACAATAATTACTAATTACCTGTCCTTTTAAATGGTTATTTAACATCATGCCCAAATTTTTACCTATGTCATCACAATACATAATAACTTCATGTTTTTTTAAATATTTAAATTACTTTTTAAGTTTTTATTCTTTGTTATGGCACTGTCATAGTGTGGGTGACAATAAGGAGTCACTACTATTTACACATATTGTCCCCGATGAAAATGGTCTGGAGCGCTCATTCTCACTCTGATGTTTTATTAAGGAGTCAAAGCGCTCCTCATTGTATTTACATGAATTTACCAGATCATTCATGGCCAATATGTGTTCTTTTATCTCAACCTGAGCCGATGCATATTTATTTGAAATAATTTGTAAGGAGTTTTTAAGCGACAAAACTTCTGAATTGAGACACTCTATTTCAGGCTCATCAGTTTTACATATTTTCCACCTCAATTGAATATAATTTAAGTTTGTTAATTAATTCATGCTTTTCCTTACATATATTTACATAATTTTTTTATTAATTTTAGTTTTAATTAACTTTTGCACTTTCCTAACATATTTATTAATTTTTATATATTTCTTTAATTTTCTTCTACTGCATGTAATCCTTTTTGCTGTTCTTGATGTGACAAAATCATCACCAGTCAAATTGATTGTTGGGTTGCTATGTTTTTGAAGATTTACATTCTATGAGCTCATTGAACAGATTAATTGCACAAACTGCTCATTAGCCTCACATATCTGTAACTGCAATGCAGCAATTAATCTGAGGGATTCCTCATATTCCTTGCTGCATCGGTCAAACTCATCGACTGTTCCCTGAAGCTGATCCCTTTCTTTTAAAACATTTGTATAGTCTTTATCTTAACCATATCACTTTTTAGTTGAGTATTTTTGGCAATTATATTTATTATTTCCTTTTCGTTGTCATCCCTTTCTTTAAGCAACAGCTCACACTGCTCCTTTGACGCCTTAAGTTCCAGAAGCGCCATTTGAAGTTGGTTCTCCATTTGGCGCGTTTTGGCGTTGCGTGTATTCATTTTACTATTATGTGTAAATAGCAAAAGAAAACAAAGAAAGAAAACCGAAGAAACAGAGTAAGCTAATATCTAGATCTATGGGTCTACTTACAGATCTCAAATTAAATTAGGTAAATAATTCAAATTGAAATCCGAAACAGCACTTATTTAAAAGGTAAATCTTAAAATATTGAAGGGATAACAAGAATTACACTAACTTACAGAAAGTTCAAACGATGTACGTTACAGCTGTCACTTTTAGTTGAAACATAAAACACTATTTAATTAAAATACTTATGACTTTTATTTTACAAACACAATTAAGTCTTATTTAACAACTGTAACTGGAAAATGAGGTGGATATTAACAATTTACAATATTTAATTTTATAAAATAGTTGGGAGTTATTATTTTACAACTTGTCTTTGGGGTTGCCACAGAGTAAATCATAATTATAAGGTTCATAAACGAGGTCATAGTCCACGCGACGGTGAAAGTAAAAAAAAAAGGGGTTTTGGGTTTGGGGGGGTCCTTCCGTCCCTTCGTTTTGGTGTCTACACGTATAATAAGACCAAGATGCAATGCCTCAGGACCAGTTAAAAGAGTCTCTGGTTCTAACCTTACGAAACACAGCGGCAGTATTATATGCTGCTATTTCACACTGGCATTCTGTGCGAGAGAAGTCCCTTTGTTGAGTCGAACCATTTGCGCTGCAGCTGTGATCCGTGGCTCGACCACTTGCAAATTTCTAAAGAAATCTTTAATTTAAATTAAGTCCTTGACTACTGAACATAAAAAATAAATTACTTCGTACTCATATAAAGACTCCAATAAGTACAATTTAGTTAAATTACTGTCATAGCCTCAAAGGAACGTATTTTATTTATTTATTCATAATTCACGTAATTACACTCATTTTATAAGTACACTTGTTAAGCATATATTACGCAAAGATAAAAATATACGAAACAACGCTATAGAGGAATTCTTTACCGCTCACTTACAACACCTTAAAATTAGGAATTTCGTCATGTAGGTGAGCACGAGTCCTAAGGATATAAAATAATCACTAATTAAAATAATCTTTTTAATTAGTGATTATTTTTATATATATTTCTGAAATCAGATACTTCTAATTTCAGTTCTCTATCACTGAAAGTAATGAAAAATAGGCTTTCATGTCTGTTTTATTAACCACGTTGATATTTCCGAAAAAATGTGCTGCAGTTTTGTCACGTATGCCAAAAACGACCTCTCCCAATGCACACTCGTCTCTGCGCATTTTTTATAGGATAGGGTGACAAACGAGCACACAGTCCACCTGATGCTAAGTGGTTGCTGTGGCCCATAGACATCTACTTGTATCCTCAATTACGAATCAAAATGCAGATGTGTTGACACCCATGAGGACTAAAATGGAATGCCTCATTTACAGTAAAAGCGTGTCCGGTTCTCTACCCTCAACCATACGAAACACAGCAGCATTAAACTACTATTTTACGCTAGTATTCTGTGAGAGCGTGGTCCTTCCCCGGTCGAGCCAACCCATTCGTGCTGCAACTATACTATTAATAGAACCGCAGCATGGCTCTACCACGTATAAAATACTTGCTTGCTTACTTACTTAAGGGGGAAAATATAACCTTGGAACCGGGCGGCAGGAAACAAGCTTCAGGACGCCGATAGTTTAGGTAATTTCTTTTTACCGTGGAAATAATGGTAATTTAAAAAAAAAACATAAGCCCCGCTTTACAGTTAGTTCAGTTAGTATGCAAAGTTTCATGATCTTATTTAAAGTATTTTATGAACAGCGGTTTATTGTTCATTTTGGAGGTAACTTTGGATTTTTTTTCTATTGAGAAAATTTTACGGAATCATATTTTCGTCTAACATAGTACTTAACATTAATCGTCAACTTTACCATAATATATTTATTTCAAAATTAATGCTGCAATATTTTCGGCATGACGGAGGATCTTGCTAAGCCACTTGAGGTTATATTTCCCCTTAATGCAGAGACGCTTACTTAGTTAATGCAGATATGATTGCATGACTAAGAGATAGGTTAGGCGTGACTGCTGAATCGTAGATCTATATTCCAATTTGTCCAAATGCAGTGATTATTATTTGTAAACATTTTTGGTTTGAATAAATATATTAATAGCATGCGTTGACAGTGAAGCTACACATACATGGGAAGGTCAGGACCACATTGTGTGTAAATGTATTTCTTTTTATTTGTGATTAACTTGTGACTAATATATAGTAAAATACAACTTCTAAAAACAATTAATTAGAGAAATCCTATATCTTTAAACGAGCAATTCTTGTGTATATATATATATATATATATATATATATATATATATATATATATATATATATATATATAATCGGAATCTCGGAAACGGGTCCAACGATTTTCATAAAATTTTGTGTGCAGGGGTTTCGGGGGCAATAAATCGATCTAGCTAGGATTTATTTTTAGAAAATGTCTTTTTGTCCGTATTTTAGGCAATGAAAAACTGCTACAATATCGTTAGAATAAGAAGGTAAATTTTGACAGATAATTAATGATTACAAATAGCTTAGTTGGTATATTGGGCGGTCACAAAATCGTAATACCGTGGTTCGAGCCCAGACCAACCGACTTTTTTTTCAATTTCTTTTAGTTTTTGAGAAAATCTATTTTTTCGTGCCCTTTTTTTAGTAATTTTTTAAAAACACGAAAATTTAAATTAAACTAATTGCACTCATGATTTTTTATTCAAATAACCAGTTCAGTTTTTTCTATTATGTCGCTACGATCAAAAAATATTATTCGTATTTCGTCAGTATGTAATTTGTATCTAAATATAATTTCCAAAACACACGAATTAAAAAAACCGAGCGAAAAATACCGAGCAAAGCTCGGTCAACCGGGTACTAACATTTAAGTGCACACTGCAATAGCCGCCTAGTAGCGACTTTCACCTCATTTGTTCCCGTGGGTATCGTAGGAGACAACCCTTGAAAAGGCAGAACTAATGGTGTCCACGGTGGTGATGAATGATATACCATCTCGTAAATTCCAGATGAAAAAACAAGGAAATCGCCCAGAACGTTGACAGGATGCATACATCTGCCTGTGTGATCACCAATCTACCAAAGTTAGTAAAGTTAAAGTAAAGTTACAGCGTTTATACGCCCCACTGCTGGGCATAGGCCTCCCCTCATTTCTGAGAGGGTTTTAGGGCATGGAAGTGTCCGCAGCGCTGCACCAATGCGTGTTGGCGAACTTCACATGTCTTCGAAATATTTTTTTCTTATTCCTCAGACATGCAGGTTTCCTAACGATGTTTTTCCTTCACCGCCGAGCACGTGGTAAATCAGCACTTAAAACAATGCAATTGCAAATGCAATTAACAATTTCATTGGTGCCCGCACCCGGGTTACTCGCGTTCTGTTATATTTACAGCGAGCGTTAACCATCTGAGCTACTACGGCTCCGACTACCAAAGCATGGCGATTATTAAGAATAATTATTTCAGCACTGAACTGTCAAAGCGGACTGACAAGGAAGAAGAAGTGTCGAATTGTTACATATTATATGTTCACATACCCACACTTCCAGTAATAAAGTTAAAAAATATAATAAAAGTGAATGATGTATAGTTTTAGACTATAATAAGGTGAAACAGGTTAACGTGCGCGGTACACGTTAATATAACGAAGTAAAGCTATTGTCACGCTTGTTACCGTGTTACTTCCGTGAGAGTCGATTGTGAACGCCATGTTCGACGCCTGATAACATAATTTTAGTTAACAAACTTTATTCTATAAAGTATATAGAAAAGAGGGTAAACGAGGAAATTACTCACCTGATGGTAAGTGGACCTCATCGTAAGCATCGCTACGCTGCAAGAGTTGCAGGTGTGTTGGTTGGCTTTAAGAATGGACCTTTTTATTAATCTAACTACCTCTTACCTGCTACTACGTCCGGCGTCTACGTATAATTTAAGCAAAAAAAAATCTGCACAACTCTAATAGTGGTCTTAGGGCAAGTAATTCAACAATCGAATTTTTTATAAATTATATTATTGATAATAGCAAAAAAACTGAGTTTAAAGAAACTCAGTTTTTTGCTACTATATTGAAAACTGTATGCGAATGTGATATGGGAAAATTAATAATCATCAACTAATTGAACTTAGAATTGTCTTAACATCTTATGCTTTATAAAGTTTGTTGTAAAATGGCGTTGAAATGTAAAAATCGATTTTGCATCAAATCTTTAAGAGAAAAAGATAAAGAAGTGTACATGAGCCTCTAATAAAAGACATTTATTTCGTTACTACAGACAGACCCTTAAACTTTATTTGTACGTATCAATCTCATTAAAATTTAATTTTGGCTTTAAATCTTTGAGCGTTACCTAATTCATTAATCATAATCCTCATATAATGTAAGTAATATTGAGTGTTGTTAGGCAGATCTTTGCTATGTACCGAACTACTCTCTACCGAAAAAACCTGTTTCAGTGGTAAGCAGAGAACAAATTAAAAATACTTAGATTCGTTGTCTTAACATTTTCAGAAAAATAAATCATAATGGGTGTTAGTTTTAGGCCTCTACTAAATAATAGTTATTAAAAAGTTATGGATTTTCAAAATAATTCTAAAAACCACAACGATCATTGGCTACAGAAAATCTAGTAAAATTAATTGATATAATGAAATCTAGGTAATACAGATGCTATTTACTCGTCAGCTAGCCTCACTTAGCATTGTTTCGCCATGTTTGCAATTTCGAAGTCAGCCCGCTTATTGTAAACGAACGTAATGATGCAAGTCGCTAGGAGAATTCGATTCATATTCACAAAAGAATTGAAAAATAAAAGTTATTGTATTATTCATTTACATCAAATAAACATTAGACAAGGTGTCGTTATTTAGGTATCGTTACACGTGATAATTACGCTAATGAAGTACCGAAGGCTGAATTACTAATAGCACATAATGATAGTATTAAGCAGTTGTTAAGCTTATGATTTTAAAGTATCGCTTATAAAGTGAAATTGAAATTTGCTTTTATTTCAGAATAGGTACGTTTTGTTTTTTTAAATAATCGTTAAAAATTTGAAAAGCCAAACATACAATATAAACCATTATAACTACACGCTAAGCATTACATTAGAATATACAAATCGATCGTAAATTAATTGTGCAAGTAAAAAATTTATCCTCTATTCAAGATGCGGGTTCCATTTAATCCTCGATAAAAAAACTGCTCTCAAGTTGCCTTTGTCTCGATCGCGCTGACTCGTTGTTTGCGATACACGAGCACCGGCGCATCGATCCGACAGAAGCTGTCATGTCACAGTCATCGGAAATGCCCGAACATAATATACAGAAGAACCCATAAATTTCTATGGCAATTTGCATTTAGTTCTTTCTTTTTATAAACCCCTAATTTTTTTAAAACTCAACACGTCTTTTTATTTGTACGGTAGTTTCCAATCTCTGATTTGCTTTTAGTATTAATTCATGACTAAGTTTGTAAGCCCCACAAACACTTGCCAGTATATAATTGATGCAACAGCACAGAATAGATAATAGTACTACGTAGCAACACAAAATGTCGTCGCAGATAATGGAAATGCTTAATCAAAGAATATTACACGAACATAGATACATTTCTTTTTCTATGGGATCTTTCTAATTTCTTATTATGATTTTTATGGTACTTTGACTAAAAAGCAGACATTTCGCACATAAGCAAAGACAGTTCCAAAAGTTTAGGTCACTTTAGTAATGTAATATGATGGTTAGTAGGCTCCAAAATAAGCTAACATAGATTCCGAAACGCTTATCACTTTTAAGCTACACGTAATAGCACGTCAAACATCACGTTAGATTTATCATTGCGTTCTCAAAACCCTGGAAGGCTGGTACTTATGTTTTTCTAAGGGTAAAATATAAATAGCCACGTGTATGTTATAAAACAATTGTATTAGGAATAACATTAATTTGGCGTTGTGTATAATTTCCCAAATTTAAATAGTCAAAGAAATCTTAGACTGATTAAATAGATGCCATCCCGCGTCCTGGATCAATAATAACATGTATTCACTAAGTTTTGTAGTACCATGAAGCCTACCTTCTTCACAACATTTGTTACTTCCATTAAATGAATATAATGGGTGTTTCCCGTGTAATTCAAAAACCAGATAATTACAGCTATCGTTGTTCATAGACTGTTATTAATGCACAACTCTAATCATAATACCGATATGTTATAATCTGTGGAATTATGATATAACACGCGTATACAAAACCTTGAAATGTACTTTGAAGACATCAAGGTCATCTTTATTTAATCTGTCGAATTAAAAACATATTATCATGCAGACACGATTTAAAAGTAACTTTTGTGAAACAACACGTTAAATGAAATGTTTTTAGTCAAATTTATAAACCAACAAATTTTTCTTTAGTTGCAGTAGAATAATAAAGATTATAAAAACAGATTTGACACCTTAGGTTAATTACAAAATATGTCTTTAGTAAATACATAATAAATAATTAAATTTAAAATTAGGACTTATATCCAGTCCATTATTTGTGAATTGTACATTAATTACAAAACGCTTAAAGTAGTTTGTTTTATGATATCTGTAGCATTTTTATAGTCTCAAATTCTCAAATCTACGTTATGTATTTATACATTTATTTATTCAGAAATTATGTCGATTTTAAATTCACAATGTAAAAAATTCAGCCTACACCATATTATGTTACGCAAATTTAACATGAATATATCAATCAGCATCATTGCAGCCCTTCACAAGTCCACTGCTGAACATAGGTCTCACAAACATTGTGGCATGTCTTCTACAATATTTTAGCTTAATAAAACACTGATTTTCGGTTTGAAATGTAAGAGGGACAGTATCATCACCCTCAAGACATTCTACTTTAGTTGCTGGGGACGATAACGCATTTGTAGACTTTTTCGTTTGAAGTTGATGTCTGTGGACTACAGTAATAGCCACCGACTAACTGTTGGGTGATCACTTTAATAACTCATATCAAAAAACACCATAGAATATTAAAAGTCAAAGCTAATTAAATCATACCAAATACCAATTTCGCGTGCATTTTGCATATTATATGAGAATTTCAGATTTGGCACCGGTGACTTCGTCTCCATAACACTAATTTGGCGTCCTGCTGCATTAAACTGCGTTGGAAGGAAGCCAGTCGCATACTCGACAAATTGATAAAATATCTCACCAGTTTCCTTCGAGACAATCGCTGTTGTGAATAACTTTTAAGCTGCATTACTGTGATTAAATTACTTCTTAAAGATATTTGTCACCGCTCCCAAATAAACGATTTCTTATAATATCTTATTTTTACTTTTATAGGATAGGGTGACAAACGAGCACACAGTCCACCTGATGGTAAGTGGATGCTGTGGCCCATAGACATCTACATCTATCCTCGATTACGAATCAAAATGCAGATGCGTTGTCACCCGTGAGGACTAAGACGGAATACCTCGTTTTCAATGTTAAGCTACTATTTTACGTTGGTATTCTGTGAGAGCATGCTTTCCCGCTCGAACCGACCCATTCGTGCTACAACTATACTACTAGTATAACTGCAGCACGGCTCTACCACGTGTATATATATATATATATATATATATATATATATATATATATATATATATATTCTCAGTAGCTGCCCGGAGTCAAGACGTTGGCGGTGTCTCACCCCCGTGCCCCGGAAAGCACGCAAATCGTTGGTTCTGCGCCTGATCTCTCTCCGGTCGTGTCGGTTTGCCGTCCTATCGGATTATGAGAGTGAGGGAATAGAGGATCATCATAGAGTCTCGTCCGGACCGCGCTAGCGAGCGGTCTCGTCCGCCGGTCGTCGACTCCCGCCCGGGTGGGAGAAGTACAGCGCGTCGCTTCGCAGTGGGTGCACGTACTGTGGGGCCAACTCGGCTTGCGTGGAGCCTCGAGGACGCCCCTGACCCCACCCGGGATGAAGATCACCTAACGCTGCGTTTCGCGGAGCGAACTCCGAAGGCCCGGCGCACTGCTGGGAGCGCGCGCCTGTTGGTGACTTCGACTCCGCGTCGAGATGCGTCTCCGCGGGACCTGGAGGTTGCTGACCCTTCGGCAGATCCCTTCCCAGAGGCGCGAGATACACCAACTTCTGCCTAGGGATACCAGGCCATCACCTAGAGCCAGGAAGGAGCACTGGAGGCCCGGAGCGCACTCCTGTCGGCAAGATTGGCCATGCATCGACTCCTTACCTCGGGACTCCGCGGGGCTTTGAGACGGCCGACCCTCCGGTAGCACCGACCTGGTGGCGCGCAATACGCCAATGAAGATTACCGACAATGTCGGACATGTACGTCTCCCAAGACCGGCACATAGATATTGGCTGTGAGGATTACCCGGGTAATGGGGTACTCCCCGAGGCCCGAAACCTGCATGGGATAAACAACAGTAGTCCCATAGTAGATGACAATACGAGAGGGAATAGAGAGTGCACCTGTGTTTGCGCATACACTTGGGCACTATAATCCTGTCCTCCGGTCACGGCGGCCAGCCTCAATGGAGGAAAATTCCGAAATTCGGTCTGGAGGACATTATTATTATTATTTTACATTGATAAGTAGACTTCTTTTTTTTATCACTATATATGTGTTTCTTACTTATATCCGAAATAAGGGAGACGGCTTGAAAATAATTTGAATTGTGCATTTGAAGATCTGATAAGTTTCAAAAAGGGTAGGTGATAGCGAGCACAGATCGCATCGGACCCACACCGATTTTTATTATAGTTAATGTTAGTAACATAGAGAATTAGTCTTTGGTTTGTAATGATCGTTTTACCGTGTAATTAAATATTTTGCGTTAATTCACTTCGCTTTGTCAATTTTGAGCCTCCGATGTCGTTATAAACATGCAGATTTCAAAATCAAATCTGAAGGTAAAGAGTCGGAGGCAGTACTGACAACGATTATGTAACATTTTGAAAGTGAATAGTGATTTTTTGTCTCGGGTTTAAAGTTGTAAGAACAAACTAGTATGTTGTTTGACTACTGCAGAAACTGTATAATGCGATATCTGCTTAATATTGGAATAGTTAAGAGTACCTCACATATGAAACAGTTTTTTATAGGATAAGGTAACAAACGTGCACACAATCCACCTGACGGTAAGTGGTTGCTGTGGCCCATAGACATCTACATCTATCCTTGATTACGAATCAAAATGCAGATGCGTTGTCTCTGGAGGACCCCATGTGAGTGCGTGGTCCTGTCCCGGTCGAGCAGACTCATTCGTGCTACAACTATAATATAGTATATATTCAAATGTTATGTAAATAAATTAGAATCGGTCGGTATTCTTGACATCATATATATTTGTCTAATTCCAGCAGTAATGATCCAGTTAGTTTTACTACATATATTATGTGTTCTACTATATCATGGTGCCATATATTTACACAAAATACAAGCAATTAGCGTGTTAATAAAGGTCTTTCGACATTCTTATCACTTGTTTAATACCTGCCCTGGGAGGTGACCTTGAGCGCCACCTTGTATTCGTTCAGGTCACTTGTCAGCTTGTTTCCCGCGATTGTTTTATTTGCTCTCTGCTATATACGTGACAAGTTTTATAATAAAATTAAACGTTGAGTTAGTAAAAACTCAATCGGCTGTAACAGCTCACATTCCAAGCGCATATCGCGGCCACGATGAATCTTAATAAGGAAAGCATTAATATTTTGATATACAGCACGTATTCTTAAATAATTATTCTAAGCACTGTGGTAAGGTTTACAAATATTTTGTATGAGAAAAATTGCATCCATTAACTTCCTTCATCGATTAGAAAATCCTCACTCCGTATGATAATAATTATAATAATAATTTGTTTGAATCCTTTTTAATGTGGACGAGGTCTTAGTATATATAACAGTGTTTCTGTTGGAATAATATTTTTCTTCCGGGCTATTGACCTACTATCAATGGTCCGGGCTAAGGCAATCTCTCTGTGACCTTAGATTCGAAAGATGAGTTAATAAATTAATATTACGCTCCTGAAAGTAATTTCGAACTTAAAGACAACTTTGCTTATCAACAGAATGGAATTTTGTTAATAGTACTATTTTTATCGTATCAAATTAGAGTTGTATGGTACTTTTAACATATTTACATAACAAAACACGTCAATATGCACAAGACTTAAAACGTACGTAAACAATTCGGCTTATGCAGTTATTATAATTATTTGCGTATTTAATCTGGAATAAAGATAAGACGTTGCATATGAATTTGCTATATAATATCTTTTTACAAGAAGTCTGTAAGACTTTCTAGTTTTAGCGAAGGATCGATTTAAAATTTTCCTGGGTCATGTCGATCTGAGATCGATTAATCGATTAATAGATTATCGTAATTTTAAGATGCACCGTGTGATGGTAAGAGAACTCAGTGCCACAGATGAAACAGGAGTTGGGCCGCAACATTTTCATGACAACAACTCAAAATAATAAAAAAGCCTGAGCCTGATCAAATGTCCTTCCTATGAGGTCTATGGGGGAGGTCGATGTTCAGCAGTGGATTTTGATAGACAGTGATGATGATGATCACAATTGGGCTGATTCATGGTCATGTTTACAACATAACATGTTTCTTTGAGCAATATGTATAATAAGATATTTTTAGCTGCGCTTTTTTGATTCTAAGGGTTATACGCATCCGCGATAAGTATTAGACCTGAAGTCCATGTAATATATTAAAGATTGAGGTAGATACCTACCGCAGATTCTCATTGTGTTTTGCTTAACCTAGGCCTAGGTAAGCTTAAGGCTTAAGGTCTAAGATGTGAGACGTTTGCTTCGCATTTGGTTGGCCATTAGTACAAAATAAATAATAGCTTTTACTAAGGACAAGAGCATGTGTTGTTCATGAACCCTGGATGTCCCCCCTCCCCCCCGCTCCACTCTCGTTACTCAATATACGGAATATTGTGATTATAGCTGTTTCGTACGAGGGTGGATTGAAAAGTACTCGGCCTAACACAGATCCATTCAATTCTAAAAATCAAATCTACCCAAATTATTTAGTTCAGTTCAGACTAGTTCATTGTGTGAAGTTCGAAACGTGTGCGATAATTAGTTGTGATTTTATAAATTTATTAACAAAGTAATCGGACATAATTTCCGCGAATGGAGCAAATCGAGCAGCGTGCCGTCATTAAGTACCTCCATAAGAAGGGGCTATCATCAAAAGCCATCCATGATGACATGGTCAGTACATTAGGCGATTGTGCTCTGTCATATTCATCCGTCAAAAAATGGATAGCAGAATTTAAGCGTGGTAGAGAGAGTGTGAAAGATGAACCCCGCTCTGGAAGGCCTTCGACGTCAACTACTGACGAAAATATTAAAAAAGTACTTGATTTAATAATGGGAGACCGCAGATTAAAAATTAGAGAGATAGCCGAGATTATAGGCATCTCTTATGAACGAACTCAAAACATCATTGTCAACGAGTTGGGTTTCCACAAGGTGTCTGCGAGGTGGGTTCCGCGACTGCTTTCAGTTGAACAAAAAAGGACGCGATTGACTATTTCACGCGACTGTTTGGAGTTATTTGAAACCAATGCAGATGATTTTTTGAATCGTTTTGTTACTAAGGACGAAACATGGGTTCATTACTGTACACCGGAAACAAAACAACAATCAAAACAGTGGAGAAGACCTGGTTCACCACCCCCTAAAAAGGCTAAGTTGATTTTGTCGGCAAATAAGGTGATGGCTTCAGTATTCTGGGACTCGAAAGGTGTGATTATGATTGATTATCTTGAAAGGGGTCAGACTATAAACTCTGATTACTACTGCACCTTACTACGTCGTTTACGAGAGGAAATAAAAGAAAAACGCCGAGGAATGCTCAGAAGAAAAGTCCTGTTTCATCAAGATAACGCCCGTGTTCACACGTCAGTACAGTCAATGGCTGAAATTCACAACTGTGGCTTTGAACTGTTACCGCATCCACCGTATTTACCTGATCTGGCACCATCAGACTTCTTTCTGTTCCCTAACCTAAAAAAGCACTTGGGAGGTCAAAGATTTTCGACAAACGACGAGGTCAAAGCAGCTGTGGACGCATATTTTGACTCTAAGGAAGAATCATTTTTTTTCAACGGTCTAAATGCTTGGAAGGGGAGGTGGCAAAAGTGTATTGAACTTGATGGTGATTATGTAGAAAAATAAAAATATAACTGATTTAGTATGTGTTTATTTTCTTGGTTAGGCCGAGTACTTTTCAATCCACCCTCGTATTAATACGTAGCCAGCGCTCCGTTCTTTGAAACATACGATACTGGTTGCAGAGTACATGTATTGTTCCTTTGTGCAATCCTATTCAAGGTAACATAGTAACCTCATTTCTGCAGAATTATTTAATGATTAAGTAAGAAACGGAAAATATAAAAAAATTAAATCAGTGCTATTATCAAAACATATCCATTTTAATCGTGGCGATTCAGTATTTTATAAGGGCCAACATAGGAAAGGAATGATATTAAAATATTGCTTATTAAGAGCAATGGTTTGAATTTATGAATAAATAAACAAACAAGTTATATACTTTGATTATATATATATATATATATATATATATATATATATATATATATATATATATATATATATATAAATACGCGACATAACATATTGCTGGGGCGGGCCGGACCGCGACGGCTTCCGTCGGCGCGGCGTATCGCTCGGCGAGCGCATTTTTCTGTCGATGCGACCCGGCCCTATCCACCCCGCTTCTAGTGCAACACTGCAGTGAGCGGGACGTATGTATTTAGGTTTTTTTTATAGGATAGGGTGACAAACGAGCACACAGTCCACCTGATGGTAAGTGTTTGCTGTGGCCCATAGACATCTGCATCTATCCTCGATTACGAATCAAAATACAGATGCGTTGTCACCCGTGAGGACTAAGATGGAATGCCTCGTTTCCAGTAAAAAGGGTCTCTGGTTCTCTACACTCACCATACGAAACAGCAGCATTAAGCTACTATTTTACGCTGATATTCTGTGAGAGCGTGGTCCATCCCCGGTCGAGCCGACCCATTCGTGCTACTATTACTACGTGCTAATATAACTGCAGCCTGGCTCTACCACGTAAAAAATGAACGAGGAACTATAAAAATCGTTACTTCAACAATATTCGGAATTATTCTATAGGTCATACAGTAAGTGATGAAATTCACCACAACATCTTCTTTGCATGCATATATCGCGAACCCAGACTAGGTTTGCGAAATTTATTATTTTCTTGATCCTTAACCAACAACATTAATAAAAAACGACGGGTTGCATTCCGGGATTGCCGGCAGAAGTGAAAACTTGAATAATAACGTTGTGGTTTTTTGATATTTTGGAATGGTTAAGGAATAATTTTGCACGAATTGCTTTAATTATCAGCATAAAAGTACTATCATTTATGTGGTAGAATACAATATTTATTTATTGCGCTACCGTACACAAACATGACAATTTATATTATATGCGCGAAAGCGCCCTGCGCCGAAACGAAACAGCAGGCGCAGGCACACATTTTCGCCGCGCCGTAGAAAGAGAGGGGGACACCTCCTCTCCTACTCTCCATCCGTCATACGAATTTTTGATCAGGTCACGTGTCCTGACGCGAGTTTAACATTTTTTACCCATTACAAAAAAAATGTACAACGCCGCTAAAGAAGTTTTCACTTCGAAAATAATTCCTCATCAGAGCTATCCATTGTCACATTACGGTAAGCTCGCTTGTCATTCATACGACTGACTAAAAATCCGCCGATGAGGCGCGGCCTGCCCTGTACAGTGGACGCAGTACGCAAAATGCTCGCCGCACCGTTGCGACCCGACCCGCCTCAAATGGACGCTTAAGGCGCTGTACATAGTCAAAGTAGGCTTCAACCGCCTCAAATGGACGCTTTAAACGTTAAGGGGATAGAGTAAGTCAGCTCAAATTCTAATTTCGTCCCCACTTGCCCGCGCGTCGTATGCTATGTACCGACATGTTTGTAATCACTAATACTGTAAGTAGAAAGGTCGTTAGACACTTATTTCATTAGGTTTATCATATTTATGCCTGTTTCTTAACGCCAAGCCAGTCGCTTCTTATTTTTATTACGGTTATTTCCCATTTTAATTTTACGTCGTCCTGTTGCGTAATATTTGTTCTGATCGTAAGCGACACAACCTCCCACTTCAAAGGCCGAAGCGAAGTGACCGGGCCGCAGGAATCACGGTTCAAAAGGCCGATAATTTAGGTAATTTCTTTTTACAGCGAAAATAATGGTATTTTAAAAAAAGTAAATAACATAAGCACTGCTTTATAGTTAGTTCAGTTAGTATGCAAAGTTTCATGATCTTATTTAAAGTATTTTATGAATAACAGCGGTTTATTGTTTATTTTGGAGGTAACTTTGGATTTTTTTTCTATTGAGATAATTTTACGAAATCTTGTTTTCGTCTAACATAATCCTTAACATTAATCCTCAACTTTACCATATATTTATTTCATAATTAATGCTGCAATATTTTCGGCATAACGAAGGATCTTGCTAAGCCATTTGAGATTATATTTCCCCTTAAGTGTGACAAAATACAAGGCGCATGTAGTTTTAAATTAGACCATCTCTACTGAGTTATTTACACAAACGTATGCGACTGCAACTGCGACTGGAACGAACGCAAACCAACGAACCTACAGCCCCTTACACAATACGCAGAGTATGAGGTACGAGGGTCGTCGAAAAATAAACAACATACTAAAATGTGACTATAAAAACTAAACATGTTTGAAACGTCTACGCATTTTGCGCTGCGTTCGCTTCAAAAGATAATGAGGCCATGAGTCACGAATGACTCAAGTCCTTAGATTATTTAGCTGTAGACTATCTAAAATAGGTTTTCTAACTAAATATAAAATGCATTTACTTACTAAATACAGACTACAGGACTTTTTATTAAGTAGATTGAGTAAGATTTTAGAGCGTAAAATCGTTTTATAACTTATTTTTTATTTACTTAAATATTTTCATTTTAAAATCAAAATCTTTTAAACATAGGCCTCCTCTCGATTCAGAATGGAGTGTGTTGGCGGACTTAGATTTCCTCAAGATATTGTCCTTCACCGCCAAGCACGTGGTAAATCAAACCTTAAGGTTGCATTATGAAACAATTTATTTTGGTGCTGGCTTGATGACGACGAAGAAAAAAGAGAGAGAAAAAAAAACGTGTTTACTGGTAGCATGTGCCAACTAGGTTTTAATTAAATAAATAGATAGGTAAATGTTTAAGAAAACACAATTACGACAGGAGTATTAAAAAAAAACATAGTAATAAAGGCTTTTTAAACGAATTTGATGCAGTAGCAATATATAATAATTGTTGTTTAAAACACTTTTTCTTCTTAACTTAGGACCGATTTTCTAATCCTCGCTTAAAATTTATTCTTAGAATAATACGCAACATCAAAAATTACAGTTTTATGAATAAAACATTTCAATTGTTTTGCTTATATGCATTCAGATTATAATATATTCGATGGATAACTTCTATCCGACTATTAAAAAATCAAGGCGAAGTCAAACAATTTAAAATGATAAAATTTAGGAAAAGATATCGATTGTAGAGAAGGCCATGATTGTGCCATGATGATCCCTGGCTGGCTTGCGCCCTACATTTATATGGCAAGTCGCTGGCTGTGCTGGCGGGCAAATGCAGCTGCACTACCATTCTTAGATGACTATAGTACATAAAACCAAGTTTACGATGTTATTTTACTCACAGCTGCAATAAGCTTAGTCAGTTTTGTTCAAGAAATGAAAGCTTGTTTTTAATTTCCATAGTAGACCTGTTTCGCTTAGAGTTTTGTTTGGTACTTTAATTTTAGTGAGGAAAAATTAATATAATAATTAATGGTCTTTACACACTGTCTGCTTTTATACTGAGATGTATAAAGTACAAACTTTTCTGTCTAATGGTACGTACAGAAGTACTCAAAAAAAAGCATGCTCATAAGTTTGCTTCAAATGAGCATGCTCTGCATTTGCCAGCAATAAGCACGGTTAAAGCATGAGATGTGCTATTCGGCACCAGGCTCTTGGCCGAAATGGATGTACAAAAATATAGTGACAGTGCTATCTGTACAGAACTTAATAAAACAATCATATTGCTTGCAACCGAATGGTGTAAGAAAAAAAAGCAAAGTTTTTCTTCCCTCCTACGCGACATATCGAGGGTTATTTTATTTTAAATTGACGCAGCAACTGTCGCGAATCGAGATCGATTCGATAAAACATGCTCAGAAGCAATTCTGTTCAGTTCATGCGCGTTTCGAGCCCGCCCTCCTACCAGCGCCTCAGGTAGCATGCTCGAAAATCAAACGACGGTTGATTTTCGAAACAGACCAGCATTATATTACAATCAGGGATTCCACGACTGCAACCATGGCGGCGCCACTTAAAAATACGGTGTATTTGAGAAATTTCATAGCGGGGAAGTTCATTTGTTCGAAAACTGTAAAGGGTAGACATGTGTCAATCATTCATTTCTCGTGACCGAATCATTCTAGTACATTTCGTCACGCGTACCGGTACATTCGGACCGACCATTCAAATGGATCATTTCGGGCTCCAGTACTCTGTAAGTCTGCGAGATCCATTGGGAACACTATACTAAAAACAATTCATTCAGATTTTTCAGGATTCGGTCGGTTTTCGACAGAAA
The DNA here is from genome assembly GCA_907164705.1 of Parnassius apollo. NCBI lineage: Eukaryota > Metazoa > Arthropoda > Insecta > Lepidoptera > Papilionidae > Parnassius > Parnassius apollo. Next base: position 4,315,096 of record CAJQZP010000359.1, on the reverse strand, counting down.
GGTTCTGTCAATTTTTGTGATTGGTTGTACCGGAACATTTAAAAACAGATGAATGAACCATCAATACTTTTAAGTGTACCAGCTCAAACGAACGAATCATTCATGTTTGACACATGTCTAGTAAAGGGTTAATGTTTCTTCTGTACAATTAGCTATATTTTATATTAATTAAATTTAAAATAAATAAACCAAAACCAGACATGAAAGTAGAAAAATTAAAAAAAAAAGTGTTAAAAATATGCAAACATTTAAAGATCAAGCCACTGAGGCATTGTTTTGTGTATTAATATATAATTGCTCTAGAAATTGATAAACTTTTACTAACATCTCAATTAACAACAATGTGTAACTAAAAACTTCACCTCAGTGTCAACCAGCGACATCTGGTGAGTAGAAGATCTGGTGAGAGGAGCCCTCATTGCAAGCTGCTATTTTGAACAAGCATGCTGCTTCCCCTTGTCTAGCCGACGACTTTGTTGATATTATTCACGTAAGTGATGTAGTGTAGCGGTCCTAATACAGAACCCTGTGCTGTTCCTTCACTCACCAAAACTTTATTACTTAAGGCATCCCCTACCTTGACATAGTAACAACGATTTTTGAGATAGTCCTGACACCAGTCAAGAATCGGCCCTCTAATTCCACAGTCATCTAGTCGCTCTAGCAGTACATCATGACGTAAAGTATCGAACGCCCTGCTATAGTCGATAAATAACGACGTGCTGAAGGCATAACACACTGCAGCGTGGCTCTACCATGTACAAAATCTAGGACAATAGTTTCGGCTTTGCGATTCGCTGGTTAAACTTCGTGAATATAGGAAAATCTAAGTTGGGTCATGCTTGCGATGGCCAACATTCAACAGAAACAGATACGAAAAGAGTAATTAGTTACTAAAATCAGGATAATGTTTTTTAGTGTTCTATTTATAAAAAAAACACTAATTAGCCGATCAATTTTCTAAAAAAAGTTCATAGCACGTGGTGTGAATGTGAATTCATATAATAATTTATTTTAATTTAAAAAATTACGTGATCATTTTGCACTATTATTACGTGGTAGAGCCATGCTGCAGTTATATTATTAGTATAGTTGTAGCACGAATGGGTCGGCTCGACCGGGGAGGAACCACGCTCTCACAGAATACCAGCGTCAAATAGTAGCTTAATGCTGCTGTGTCTCGTATGGTGAGTGTAGAGAACCGGAGACCCTTTTTACTGGAAACGAGGCATTCCACCTTTTCGTAATCTTTAAATTTTTTCGTAATCGAGGACAGTTGTCTCTGGGTCACAGCAACCACTTACCATCAGGTGGAGTGTGTGCTCGTTTGTCAATCACTATGCTCAATGGCCTCAATAGTGTTTCCTAACGCGATAAAAATGGACAAGACAAAGCTAATTAATAATAAAGTGAATGTCACACGAATGCCGTGAATAATCGGAACACTACACTCGTTGTTGATGAGTAAGTTTAACACTGGAAAATCGTCCAACAGACTAACTTGGACCGAAGGTCAATCGACGGATCCAGCTCGGCTGGGCAGCTTTGGGGAGATTGCGACGTGTTTTCGTCATATATACCTCAAAACTTGAAAACAAGAGTGTGCAACCAAACTGAAAACTGAAACCTGGTTCTACACTGTAGGCCCTAACGGTTGTAAAAACTCAGGATCGCTCAGCGAGATAAAAGCTCAGTTTCTCTGCCTGATACGGCATTATACGATATACATACACAGACAACAGATTAGTTAGCTGTTGTGGCAATGGGCTGGCCATATAGCTCAAAGAATAGAGAACCGATTGGGAAGAAAGCTTCGTACCGGTAAGCCAAGAGTAGGGCAACCCCTCCTTCCTCCACTAGATGGAGTGATGACTTGTTAAGAGAAGTTAATGGATACAGGCTTTGAGTCATGCATTGCGGCATTGATGGGTTGCAATAAGGACGATGGTGGTAACATGATTTAACATATAAAAAACATAAACAGCGTTTAAGCATGTATTTAAAGTTTACATTGATCAGGCACACAAAAGCCTCATCGCAGCGTCGTTAAAGGCGCCGTTGCTTCAAAACGTCAAAGAATGTCAAATAAAAAGTAATTTTGCAAGTTTCTAAGTCCCTGCACAGCAACAAGTCGTTTGGAAGTCCAGGCAGAATGGTGCACTCCATTTGAAGACAAAGCCGCGCCAAATAAGGCTAAGATTCCTTTGCGTTTTCGATTGGCCGTAAAACCATTTGAGTGGACACGTATACATTCTTTCGTTTACGACGATCATCTCGCTTCAAACAAAAAATGTTTAAAGGTAATATGTATTCGTACGACATACGACCAGTTTCAAAACGTTGAAAGCAATAAAGTCATTAGATAAGGTCAAATTAAGAACTTTCTCTAGATCGATGGTTTAACTTATACAACATATCTTTGCTTTTAAGATATTTAATGTGTTAAGTTTATGTGTTATTATGCGTTCTACATAGATTAAATATATTGATTGTTATATACTCCCATCATACAATTATATGTTTTGTAAAGTAAATATTACTAGCAAGCTGTGCACAAATTAAAAATCAGTTTTAACAAAAGCTCAAAAAAAAAAAACCCCCTTTTTTTTGTTTTGAGGGGGGCGGAACACAAACCACCGGGCCGCCTTTTTTTTTCCCCCCTTCAAAAAAAAGTTATTTAGTCCCAAGCTATAAACACGCAAATATTACATAAACATGTAGAATGTTAGTACTCCTTTAGTTTTACATACCTATTATATGTAAGGAATAAATTAAATATTATAATACTATAATAGCAAGCAACAGAATTTTTTGTGCATTTAAAAAAAAAGGAAATTTACGTACGTATTTGTTACATTTTGATGAAAACAGGTAACTTTTTATTTTTGTATAGTATCAAGTTAATGCATCAAGATGTTAATTAAAGTATTAACATTCATTGCGTAAATTAAAGAAGACGAATACTGAGTATGCCTCAGTACTTAATTATCTGCTAATCTATTGGTTTTATGGACAAGATTAGAACCCTGTTTGTACAACGCTGAGGTTATTTTTCTAATCTTGATATAATTTTGTTCGTTCTTGTACTTAAAGAGCTTAAAACAATACGCGCAAATTTTATCACCATGGTAGCGACGAATGAAACGCTTCACTGTGTTCAGCGAAAGTTTTTTTTTTAATGTAAGAAGGCGCAAAGGAGCATGCGGCTTATCTGATGATAAGTCTTGACCGATGCCCATGAACAACTGGAACACTATCGCACCATCCACAGGTAATCGCAGGCAGATAAAGTAACTGTAACTTTCGGTTGGCTCATCTGGGTTGAATCTTGGTTTCTATTATTTAAAAAAAAATTTACAACGTTACTTATATTAAGAATATTACATTACTTTCAGTTCTTTGCTGATAAACGCGCTAATTAGCGCACTAGTGTCCTAACGCAATCTGACACAGAAAACAAATGTCGGAAATGCGGTCGCTCTTGCCGCTCTCGTATCTAGCTCTACAGACACAAACGTTTTGCCTCCGACAAGACGCAACTTAAATCATCTGTCATAGATATAGAATACAGGCTATATTAACATTATTATAGGTACATCGAAGTAACCTCAAAACGCTTGTGCAAGCCCTATGGTTAAGTTTAAAGTTAAGTTTAAACAAGCTAATAAGTTTAGAAGTATAAGACGCAAACGATTGGTTAATTCGAACCCACGACTGGTTAATTCGAACCTACTACTTTTAGACACTATTTGGGCACGGTTGCTTTCGCTTTATTATGTATTTAATTAATGTCTTATGATTTTTAAAGTTATCCTTTCAATTTTAATACATATACGTACCTCAAACATGGATAGATTAAGACAGCTAACAAATCTTCTCGTAGGTCGGTATTTATGATCAGTTCTTCGTTATAAATAGCCGTTTGGATGCCGTTAAACAAATTATTACACCAAAGCCAGTAGTTAGATTTGGGAAATCGAATTCAAAGTTCTCACAAGATAAGAAAACAAAGCTAATATCCTGCCGAGTTGATTTCTTACGGCAATAATGATAAGTCGACTTTTTCGTCAATTACCAGATGAAGATTTGAAATCAAATCAAAATAATTGCCTGTTAAATACACACAAGAAACGATATTAATATCACAAACTAAATTAATTATGATATAATTACAAATCAATAGTTAATGATTGATTTCAAGTACAATTTCTACCCGATGCTTCTGTACGTGCTAAAGTATAGAAAATATAGATGAAATCTGGGGCAAGGTCACACGCCACAGTATTAAATTAATTAGATACGTATTAACACTGCACATGAAAAATACGAATCCTAAATTTGTCACGTAATGCCTCCAAAAGCCTTTTTAGTTGAATGTTCTAAGTATTTCAATATAAAAAAAAAACAATTACATACAAGAAAGTTTATTGGATAGGTTTATATAATATAGAACCATTAGGTTAGTTAGATAGGACGAGTCCATATTTTATCCGCACAGCTCACATCTTCACGTAATTAATTTTAATTTTAGTAGTACCTAGGTACTAAAGCAGCTGCGAATATAATTATGTATGTGTAGGGAATTTTATAATTAAAAAAAAATTTAGTGTTTTGATTTTCGCGCGGCACATGGCTTAGCTTCCTTACTTAGTGTACTTTAAGCTTACTTTTGAATCCTAAAAGCTATAATTTACGAAAACAGAAATTATCTACGATACATTTTACGTGGTGGTAGTCACGCTGCAGCTGTATATTATGGTTGTAGCACGAACGGTTCGGGTCGACCGGGGAAGGCCCACGCTCTAAAAGAATACCAGCGCAAAATAGCAGCGGATCTTCGAGAGATCTTTTTTTACTGAAAACGAGGCATACCTCAGTACTCAAGGGTGACAACGCATCTGCATTTTGATTCTTAATTGAGAATAAATGAAGATGTCTATGGGCCACAGCATCCACTTACCATCAGGTGGACTGTGTGCTAAAATGTGTAACATATATTGTACGCCTGATTCTATCAAATATATTGTAGGAGCTATTCGAATATTTTTCTATTGTTATTAAGCAAGAATACATACACAGTCTGTTCAAAAAGTATCGCGAATTACGTATTTTTTCAAAAAGTATTTATTTATTCATGAATATCTACTTTGTCTCCTTCAAACTTGTGCCAACGTTTTTTCCAATCCTGGAAGCACTTAAAAAAAAATCATTTTTCGTGATATTCTTCAACTCCTCCTTCGATGCCGTCTTTATCTCCTCAATCGTGGCGTAGCGTCGTCTTTTCATGGGCCTCTTCAGTTTTGGGAACAGTAAAAAGTCACAGGGGGCCAGGTCTGGAGCATACGGTGGCTGTGAGACCATTACGGTGTTGTTTTTGGATAAATATTCGCGCACAAGCAACGATGTCTGAGTAGGGGCGTTATCATGGTGCAAAGCCATTTTTTGTTCTTCCACAAATCCCGGCGTTTCTAGCGGAATGCTTCACGCAAATTGCGCATAACTTGCAGGTATTATTTCTTATTGATCGTCCATCAAGAATTCTTGCCACTACCCTGTGGCAAGAACTCTTGATGGACCAGGCCCCTGCAATGGAAGAAAACTGTGAGCAAAACCGTCAAGTTTGACCTAACTTGGCGTGTTTTTTTCGGTCTTGGCTCATGCGGCAGCTTCCATTGGGATGATTGAGCTTCGGTTTCCACGTCATAACCATAAACCCATGATTTGTCGCCAGTTATGACCCTCTGGAGCACATTTGTGTCATCAAGGACCGAGTCCAACATCTCCTGAGCAATGTTAACGCGATGCTGTTTTTGGTTGAAATTGAGCAATTTTGGCACGAATTTCGCGGCGGCCCGACTCATGCCCAAATCATTACTTATAATCGAATGGCACGAGCCAATCGATATGTTAAGATCCTCAACAACTTCTCTAACGGTGATTCGACAATTGGCCGACAATATTTTCTTCACTTTATCATTGTTATCTTCTGTTGTTGACGTGCTCGGGCGTCTGGCACGCTGTTCGTCGTTCACATCTTCTCGGGCCTCTGAGAAAATTTTTTACCACCGATAGACGTTGCTTTGGTCCAAGGTAGCTTCACCATATGCCACAGTCAATATTCGGAATGGGTCCGTGCACATTATTTTGTTTTTCACACAAAATTTAATACGGATTCTTTGATCCATTTTTTGGAATAGGCAAAAATCGAAGACGAGTCGAAACACATCCAAGCAAAACAGCTGTCAAAAATTAACTAAACATTCAAAATGGCCGACCTTGTCAACATAAATAAGGGACATGAGTACTAACATAAGGCTACAAAAAAATCAAAAATCAAATATACGTAGCCCGCGCAAATTCAAAATTCGCGATACTTTTTGAACAGACCTCGTAAGCTTTATAACGCGCCGCATTTTGTAAACGCGGCAAAAGTTTAGATGTTTTTACTTTTATAAAATTTATGTGTACTTGGAATCTGTTATCATTAATTCATATATATGTATGTATATATATATATATATATAATATATTTTTTTATATATATATATATAATATATCATCTTAAATTATCATATTATATACTGAGTGTTGACAATTCCTACTTATATTATGTAGCTATTAAAAATAAAAATATCAGGCAGTTTATCAGGGGAAATGTCATAATTCCCACATCAGACAGATTTATCAGTTAGTTACCCTCAAAGACGACGCTTCTTTAACAAATATCATTGTTAGGTCCGGACAAATGGCTATTACGTAATCTGGGAAAGACTAGGCGTTCTTTTGACGTAGATTTCGATTCTGTTTTAACAACAATCAGGAGACAAATTGAGGTCATCGTTACGACATAGGTACTAATGCGGCGCGCTTTCAGCGTCATAAGACAGTAAACTGTTTTTAAATATATCTAATATTATTATACTGGGGTAAAAATGTATTTATCTTATCTGGGCTGCATAAATTTATAAAAGAAAATGATAAATATACATTAAATAAAGTCAAATATATAATAAAAATACATAATACGTATATGCGCATACGTATTATTATTTATTACCTATATGATATTATTATTTATATTTTAGGGTATTCATTCATATATCAAAATTTAATATAGATGAAAACTAAATCTTATAAAACCTTTTTAAGATTGTAGATAGCCGCTATAGCGAGAAAGAAGAAACGTCAGTAAAGCGATTACGTGGGCGGACTTGAAAGGTATAAATAAAGCAAGAGTTGTACTTTTGCTGTTCTGTTTTTTTGCAAACGCTATGCAAATTTATCCTGTGTTACCGTCTGATAGATTCAGACAGTAAATGTTTTGTACGGTAAAATAATGAGGCTAGGTATGAGTTATCATCATTATTCATCATTTTTTTATAGGAGAATAGGCCAACGAGCATGCGGCTCACCTGATGGTAAGTGACTGCCGCCGCCCATGAACAACTGCAACACCAGGGGAGTTGCAGGTGCGTTGCCGGCCTTTTAGAAAGGAGTAGGAAGTTCTTTTCTCGAAGGTCTCTAAGTCGTATCATTATCGTATCATTACGACCTTAAAGTCCTCTATTGAACATCTTCTGCTACCCATTTTCAGTTTTATTTCCTTCTGTCGTCTTTTACAACACTGGATGAAATGTGATAATAGTAAATAAAAGTAAAATGTGCAATTAATAGCAAAACAAGTACGACGATACTGCTGCTGCATATATCATTACAAGATTCTACTGCTAACCGAGGCCTCCTCCAAGGAATTCCACAAAAAACGATCTCGAGCCACCTGCATCCATCGATTTCTGTATGTTTTACCAAGTGGTAACTATATAGAACAAATGATCATTGAAAAATTTAGAAATTAAAAATCAGAACTATTATCTCGTCGCACATAACGATCTATGAATCAGCATTTAAAACAACCGTACACTTTATAAACAGCATCAATCAAATATGCTACCTGACAAGAAGTTCGACATTCCATAATAGTCGGATAATAAGCGGTCGGAGCACCTTAACCAATGTCGGAAAGTTATTTTGTAGTTACAAGAAAAAAATGATGAACCCGACTCGTCAGAGGCGCAAGGCGACAAAGTCGCAGAGATCGCAAAAAGATGCCAAAGGCTAAACAGCGTCGGTACTATTTGACACGTTCGGGTAATAACTATAGCCAGTAACTCTCGTTAAACTACATAGGTACCTATATCTAGTAAGCCAGTGAGGCCGTTCACAAGGCGCGGTTGTGAATGCAATTATTTCATGCTCGATGTGCTTGCGTATCCGCCATGATTGTTAAACCATTTGAAATTTAACTTTTCAAAGACGAATGTGTTAGAACAAGGCAAATAAATAAATATTTACGTTATTATTCAAATTCACTATTATGTTATCAATATCATGATGTAAATGTAAATACACATTATTGTTGGTAGATAGATGAACGCTTGTATATATAAGATATAATTCTTATACCTTTTTTCATTATATTCAACCAGGCGCATATGTACCATGTACCTAAAAACTATTAAGTAAATCAAACGTCAATACTATTTTTATTCACGACTTAGTTCTTTTTTACTACAAAACCTATATGTTTAGGAAATAATTACACTATCCGAGTGCCCTACATTACATAGAATATACATAATAGGAAAATCGTAATACAGCATAACTGCTTACATAGTGTGTACGGAAATATGACTTTCACAATATACCTAGGTTTGAACACTTTCACAGTGTTATTAGCTAATTTTGACATGACAAATACATTTTTATACTATAGCCGTAATAAATATACCTATGTAGGTAAAATCGCTTATTACTGCTTCTTCCTTCTTCGGATACTTTAAATTGCATACTACATTAACTTGTTTTATTTACAGACAATGAGAAAGATAATCAAAGTTGTTATCAATTATTTTGTATTCATCTTTATTACAAGGAGATACAAACTACAATGAACTCAAATTTTATTTACCTTTATTACACCGGTGATAAGCACGAAGTTTTAACTTTATTCACTGCCGTTACGTGTTCGTATAGCCACAAGTAAACGAAACTAACTTTCAAACCGTTAGTATTTGCTGTTTCAATGCATATACCATTACTACAAATACAACGTGTAATGTACTTGAAAAGTAGGTAACAGTTACAATCTTTCACTATTTTAACACCGACAGCATTAGGAACATCAAAGGATTTGAATTTTGAATTAAGAACGCGATGCCCGCAGCTAGCCGCCACTAAAATTATTGATTTAGCAGCGTTACAAAACAACAAAAGATATAAAACGGGCCGGCTGCACACCCCCGCGCGGGCCGAATCGATCAGAATGATAATTGTCGCGCACAAAGACTAGTGACTACTCACCTAGACAGACGGAATGCACACACCTAAAACAACAACACACACAATTTATGTCAACAATGTTTCAGATCACAACGGCCGGGGCACTATGTCGGCGTACTTCGGCACTTATTTATTATGTTTTTATTGTGTTAAACGGTTAATTAGTGCGAATTAAAGGCGATTTGAGTTGCGGAGACGCGAGCAATTCGACGACCGCTAGCAAGATGGCTCCGCGTATGCCGCGCGGCGACCGCCCCCCCGCGCTCCGCGCGTACGTGCAATGAAAGATAGGTGACTGCTACACGAGGCAATCGAAAAACACAGACTAGTCTAAAGATAAGCAATTTAAAGTTTAAAATTTTAACTTTCGATATCTCTGTTTGAAATAAATGCAGTATTTGCATGCTGGACGAAGACTCAGGTTATAGGACACAAATAAATAGATAATCAATTTTGTCTTATTTTATTATTATTTTATTAATAAATTTATAGCCCGTCAAAAGTCCAATATATAGATTGTCTTAATAGGCGCGATATTTGCCATAGTAGCCACCCTTGCAGATGAGTAACTATAGTTTTTTAGTTTTTTAACCACTATTGCGTTATTATCAGGAAGATGCTGCTACCCAACTATTTCAGTTTCTCTGTATCGTATCTTACGATACCCACGGCATAATATTAGGTAGAAGATTATTTTTCACCTCCAAAATGGGGAGCAATATTATCATCTATTTTTAAATTCAAACTTTAAAACATCATCTTTAGGTTTAGATAAAATCGAAATAATGTTATTTAAATTTTACTTCAAAATATAGAATCTTAAAAAAAAGTAAAAAGGTATCTCGAGAGCAATCTCGCGATAGTTCCTCGTGTGCGGTCTACCACAGTTCTTTCCCTTCACACCGCTTTGCCCGTGCGGAGATCGCCTCTCGCCCCGCACCCGTCCTGTCCTCTGCCTACCGACCTCTTATATACTGCTCTCTTTACAACAAAAAAAAACACCAATTTCCCAAATTCCCGAAGCGGACCGCGCGCTCTCTCGCTCGCGGCAGACCTAAGATGGCCGCCCGCTTCCATTTTGATCGCAGATTACATTCGTCGCGTCCCTCGACCGATTGTTCAAAGCCTAAACGATGCGGCGTCCTGCCGTTATCGTTCGCTTTGTAAATGTATCGCACACGTATTTAGGCTATTTTTTCCCGTCCGATGCGACGGTGATGTTAGATTTCGCATAACGCGACTCGTTTTCGTGTGAGCCGTGTATAAAATGGCCGACATTGTCAGTATAAAGATAACTCAAGTACATCGAGATCCGGTTATTGTATTGATTGAATGTATCGCGGCCCCTCCGTGCGGGGTTGAAAGAAAGTCCATAGCCGGTCTAAATGGCCGCGTTAAAATGTAGCCGGGTTACGGTCGTTGCGATGGTTTTGTCTCTTTCGTTATTCCGGAGTCCTCTCTACCTGCCGCACACGACACAAGCGGCAATAAAACAGCTACCTATACCTAGCTAGTTGAGAAGGATTTGTGCACTGTGAGCCGTCTAAACTAGAGCATATCGCGCTATCCATAAACGTTATAATATTCGGACGTATTACTCCACCTCATAGCTTACCGTGCTAAATCTAGTACACTTAGTATTTCCTTAGAAATAATAGAATTTAGCGTCATCGCTATTTTATATTTATATGTAATATTTAAGAATATATAAAAACAGGTGTTTGATAGAGGCGTTGTAGCTAAACACTCGCTATAAAATTCTCAAGACGCAAGCAACTCATGTTCAATCTCCGCCGGCGCCTATGAAATTGTTAATTGCAATTTTAAGCGCTGATTTTCCACGTACTCGGACTAAAAAATATCTTAAAAAATAATATAAAGCATTGGGGCAGCACGGAGGAAGACTTTGCCCAGGAGTGGGACGGGTATACTTATATACACGTCCCACTCCTATATAATATACATTTATATAATAGGCTGTAGCTTTTACTTTTTCTTAAGAAATTTGATATTGTACTAAAATGCAGAAGTTACAAAATATTCCCTAAAAAGTAACACCTGCGATAATGTTATGTATTTGCATTAGAAAAGCAGCTATTCCTATTATAAATTTTATATTTGATGTACAAAGTAAATACAGTTTTATTACATACACGAAAAGTTCAAATTACAATGGCATATTCTGAATGTCTTCGAGGTTATATGCCATCTCATAAATTACTCCGACCTATCACTATCATTATCACTATCGACCATCACAAGTGAGTCAACTGCTGAACATAGGCCTCCCCTACAAAGTGCAGTAGGTACATCAGGTCGTCAGTCTATTCAGTGGTGGGGTCGCCGAACCATTTCCATTTAAATTGTGCCAGGACATTCGAACCGTGCCAGATAAGTTCTGTGAAAAGTATAATATTTTTGATAATTGTCAAAATGGATTTCGTAAAAAACGATCAACAACATTAGCGATTTACAAACACATTCAGGAAATCCTTACCATAATTAACAATAAAAATACGCAATCGGTGTACTAAAAGACATGTCAAAGGCTTACGATAAGGTTCAGTTCAAAATTCTTCTTAACAAACTATATGATATAGGAATCCGTCATCTAAGGATCTCCTAGGTGTGTGATGTTTGTGATTAGCAGTGGCTACATATACAACCGCCGGTACGACATACTCCGCCGATCGTTGAGTCCGTTTACTCCGTGAGGCGTCGAGGTCACCGACCCCTAGGTAGATTCTTAGGCACTTTATAGCGCTCCGTGCTTACTGTGCCTAGTCGCGTCTTTAAAGTGCCACCTCCGCACTTCCCCCAACCCTTTTGATATAAAAGGGGTAGGCAGTGCCCATTGAGTTTAAGCCACATTTTTACCATCCATCCCATCCGCGTCGCGCATCACCAGTTGCTGCCGGTCGGCTGGTAATTTAGATAGGGCCTTAGCAGATTACTAGTGACTCACTAGATAAGTAGGTTTTTATCATTATGTCTGATAAAGACATGGGGGAGCCCCCTCCCAAAACTAGAAAACCACCGGACCACCCTGGCGTTTTGGAGAGGCCAATCGCCTACAGGGACATATTTAACCCCGAATGGACTAGAGTAGTGTCCTCCTACTCCCAAATCCCGACTAGAAATCCTTCGTCGCCGGGTAAAGAACCCGCACCGAGGGCCGCGCTCTCGCCCGTCGTACCTGAGTGTACGACCGGGCGGGAACCGTTGCCCCTACAACAGCGGGCAAAGAAAACACCACGAAGGCACACTCCATGTGCCCGCTGCATCCCTCCAGGAGAAGAGGCAATGCTTCGGATCTCCTTACTCCTCGGAATATTCAACATCCGAAGAGGAAAGCGATCGCCGACTACCGGAGAGGCCCAAGATCCGCAGAACACCACCTAAATCGCCATCGCCAAATAACCCAACCCCTCCCAGATCACCGGATCACCATAGCAGCATGGATGGTGCTGATCTGGAGCAAGGAGGAGAAGGGTCGTATGAGTGGAGCTCAACCACCTACGCGACCCTAACGCCATCTGCCGGGCACTCATTGTCCGCGCCAAGTACCAACCCGTCAGGCCGGCCATCGGACGATGGTCAAGGGCCTTCGACCAGCTACGCCCAACTGGCAGCTGCCCCAGCAGTACCAAGGAACAGGACAGCTGAGGCACCAAAAACCAAACCGGATGAGGAAACATCGAAAAGATACCCGCCCATAGTGGCTGAGTGCCTCCCGGACTGGACGAACCATTTTGAGTTACTCAACAAGAAGTTGGGTCACCCACCGAATGCTCGTCCGTTTGGGAAGGGGGTTCACCCCTCAAAGTCCGGAAGAATTCCGGACGGTACAAAAGTACCTTATGGAGATTACCGATAAAGTACCAGCTATGTCCTGGTACTGCTACACACCCGAGGAGGACAAGCCCACAAAAGTGGGCATACGGGGATTGCTAGTGGGCACGGATCCATCCGCAATAGAGGGGGCTATCAGGGCCAAAGGATTCCCAATCAAATATGTGAAAGGGATCCCCCCTCGTAGAGGCAGACCTGGGTGCCTCTACTTTGCGCAGCTGGACCACCTGAGCCTGGAGCGTCTAAATGAACTGTACCAAGTCGACGAACTCCTGTACATGAAAGGAGTCGTCATAGAGGCCTGGCAAGGAAGAGCGGGTCCATCTCAATGCCACCGCTGCCAGGCCTTTGGCCATGCATCCACGAATTGCTTCAGGCCAGTGAAGTGTGTTCGCTGCGCCGGGGACCATATCGCCAGTAACTGCCCAAGGGGTAGAGACGAAGAACCGCGATGCGCAAATTGTGCTAAAAACCATACAGCCAATGATCGCCGCTGCCCAGTCCTGAGGAGGATTGCAAGGAAGCAGGGGATCACTCTGCGCTCGATCAATCTGAGAAGAGCCCAATAGAGCCCCCCAGAGTCGTCCCAGGGCCGTGGTCCAGGAAGATGTGTGGACTACAATCAGAGGAAAGAGGAGGCAACCCGCCCCCCCTCCACCCGTCACGCACCTATGGAAACGGTGGTGCCGGTTTACGGTTATAACAGCAACCAAGGCAACCACCGGGGCGACTCTCCAGCCCCCCGCTAATGACGCAATCGAGCGTCAAACCTCCCAGAAGAGCAAGCGGGGGAGGAAGAAGAAGAAGAAGGTGCAGCCCCCTCCTCAGGCAGCCATCTCTACCCCAACCCCAGCGGTAACTATAGCCCAGGCGCAGGTTACCAAGGAACAGAAAGCAACCAGAATGGGTAGAGTGCCAGAAAGGGCTCTATCGGAAAATAGAGCCCGCTATACATATAGAGCGCGCTCTACCCATACACAAAGAAACGTATACCAACACCCGAGACCAGTTCCAACGCCTTCTCAGGCCCCAAGAACACCATTAGCCAGCTTCAAGACTGCTGACGCCATCCAACGCTTGGTTGGCATAGCAATCGAAGTCGGCCAGGTCAGCCAGGTCTTGGCCGATATTAGAGCCGGGACGGATCCCATTACAGCGGTGATGAAGGCGCTGGCAAACCTCCTGGCACGGCACTACGGAGGAGAGTAACCTGCGCCTCCTGTACTGGAATCCGGATGGGATAGAGCAAAAGCTGCATGAACTCCGCACAGTCGCCCAACAACAAGACATTCAAGTAATATTGCTGAGAGAGACAAAACTAAATCCGAACACGCACGCAAAGCAGCCCAACTACCACATGTACAGCCTCAAGGAGCCGCCTATAGAGGGACGGCGGTTCTAGTGAAGAGGGACATCGTCCATCAAGAGCTGGATTTACCGGAATACCAGACGATGCGCTCTATCGGCATAAAAATGGAGGCGGCGGTCGAGGAACTAAGGATCTACGCAGCATACCGCCTGCCAGGGACTCCATTCTGCTCCTCAGACGTCCGGACGGTAATGGAAGGCGAAACATCGACCATCATCGCCGGGGACCTAAACGCCAAACACCCGGCGTGGGGATCTAGAGTGATCAACCCGCCGGGTCATGCACTATTTGAAGACGCTGAAAGACACAGCTACGATGTCTTAGGTCCCGAAGAACCTACACACGTTCCCACAGATCCACGGAAACATCCGGATCTATTGGACATCGTGCTCTCTAGGAACGTCAACTACCCGATAGTGGTAGAGGCGCTGTACGACCTTAATTCACAGCACCTCCCGATCTTGATTACCCTTGGCCTAAAGGCGGTGACTACGCCACCCAGAGCATTTAAGACACGTGTCGACTGGAGGCTCTACCATCAACACCTGCAGGAGAGACCTCCAGCACACCACCCTTTAAGCACAGCGGACGACGTAGAGGCCGCTGCTACCAGAATCACCAAGGCGATACAAGACGCCCTCCATGCTGCCTCTACGATCGTCCCGATATCAGCAAGGAGAGACGATCTGCCGCGAGAGATAAGCGTGCAGATCAAGAGAAAAAGGGCGTTGAGGAGGCTCTGGGCGCGTACTCGCTGCCCGAGAATCAAAACGCAACTAAATACCTTGTCGGAGGAACTGTCGGTTGCAGTCTAGGCACACATAGGAGATGCCTGGGAGCGACGTATATGGAAAGCGGAAGAGCACCATGCGTCGCTCTACAAACTGGACCGACAGTTAACTAAAGCCAAACCTCCCGTTTGCCCGCTGACCAACAACGCGGGCGAACATCGTTACGATGCCAAGGGTAGAGCGGATATCCTAGTAGAGCACTTCGAGGAGCAATTTATGCCGAACCCAGCAAGTGCGGAGTTCATGGAGCTTCATGCCCGGAAGGAAAGTCGCGGACAGGAGTTCCTGTCGTCGCCTACGCCACCGCTTGCAGGAGAGTGGTTCATCTCCCCCACTGAAATGCGGAGGGTAGTAACCCGCCTGCAACCGAGGAAAGCGCCGGGGCACGATGGGATTACCAACGCTGCACTCCGACAGCTGCCCAATAGAGTCCTAGTAGAGCTTGGTCGACTCTACAATGGGATACTGCGGACATCCCACTTCCCGGAGGACTAGAAGAAAGGCAAAGTCATCGTCTTGCTGAAACCCGGGAAGGACAGGCGTAGAGCTGCCAGCTACAGGCCGATCACGCTGCTACCGCACATAGCTAAACTGCTAGAAATATTGCTGCTAAGACGCCTCCCTCCGTGCATCCAACTTCTGTCGGAGCAGCACGGATTCAGGAGGGATCACTCAACAGCAACACAGCTGACCAGAGTGCTGCACCTGCTTGCGGCGGAGTAATGTAATGCAACCATGGCCGCACATCGTTGGGCGTCTTTCTCGATATCGAGAAGGCGTTGAACAGGGTGTGGCATACTGGACTACTTTATAAATTAGAAGAACAGACCAGTGTCCCTCCTGCTATGTTGCGGCTAGTGGCGTCTTTCCTGGCAGACAGGAAGTTCTACGTCTGCGTAGAGGACGCCGAGTCCGCAACAAGACCCATCATGCCGGCGTTCCACAGGGCAGTTGTTTGTCTCCAATCCTGTACGCGGCTTACACTAACGACATCCCTACCCTGGCAGGAAGGCTGCAAGAGTGGGAGGACGACGTGGAATTGGCTTTACATGCGGACGATAGCGCCTACTTCACCTCGTCCAGAAGAGCCCACATTGCCACTGCCAAGATGCAACGTCTGCTGGACCTGTCGCCACCATGGCTAGATGAGTGGAGGATGGTCGTCAACGTTGGTAAGACGACCGCTCTGCTCGCTCGCCGCCTCAGTAACCTACCACCTCCGCTAAACCTCAATGACCACTATATGGACTATATGGACTAAGATCGCGTACGAGAAATCCGTGACCTACCTTGGGTGCCGGAATGACCGGAATGAGCGCATGACTGCGCACGTCGACTTCGTCGTCCGCACAGCCAGATGTGCGCGGGCGATGCTCCGTCCAGTCCTGGCATCCAAGCTGCCACTTAAGACCAAAGTGAAGATATATAAGATATATATAAGACCCATCATCACCTACGCTGCTCCGGCCTGGTACGCGCTTCTGAGCGAGCCTCTGAGGCGGCGACTGCAGGCCCAGCAAAATTTGACATTAAGAACCATTGTCGGTGCGGGACGCTACGTCCGGAATAACGTCATAGCGGCCAACCTAAAAATAGAAACCATCCAGGACTTTGTGGCCCGGTTGGTACGCGGACTGTTCGACCGCGCAGACAACGGGCCACACACACACACCTAAATAACTTAGCGCCGCTACACACTCACCCACCGGACGGGCGACCCTATCCAAGAGAACTCCTCTCTATATAGATTAGAGAGTTGAGTAACAACCCACAATGCCGCTAATACACCAACTTTGACACCTCAAGATAACCTCCTTTTTTCGTAGTCTTAACCGACTGCGAAAAATTTACCAACTACGGACTAAATCCGCAAAATGTCTAACAACGCCCAAATAAGGTTCCCAGGACCGACCCATAGTAGTGGGCCGCAAGGATAATCCAGGTAATGGGGGCACACCCCGAGGCCCGAGACCTGCAGGACCTAAGCAGTTCTTGCAGATGACAACACTGAGGAATCCGTGGTAAAGCACACGAATGGTTCAAATCATATTTACAGAATCGAGAGCAATTCGTAGAAATAGACCACTTCAATTACGAAACGAAAGATAAAAATCAGTACGATCAGACGGAAAAAAATGTAACGCATCAATTCCTCAAGGAGTCTTCTGGGCTGCCTGTTATTTCTAATCTTTTTCAAAATATAAACGACCTCCCCAAAATTATAGAAGAAACCTGTATGCTTTTTGCCGATGATATTATCTCCTTGCTTACCTCATGCAACAGCAGTATAAACATCGATAGGAAATTACACTTCATACTAGAAAAGACAGCAAACTGGATGACAGAACATAACCTCGACATAAATTTCTCCAAAACGAAAATAATAAGCCTTCACCCCTACCAAAAAGTTGCCTACTAAATATAAACTTTACCTACGATAATATAAAAATAGAAAAAGTAAACGAATTCACCCTAATTGGCTTAACAATAGACACAAATATTAACTGGAAAACCCACATAATGAAAATCAAAAGGAAATTAGCAAGTTTACATACGCTCTCCGAGAAGTGAAAAAATCTAGGTACCTATTATGCTTACGCGTACTCGTGGCTCTGCTACGGGGTTATCATATGGGGAAATAGCACAGGCGTTTCTGATCTTTTAACCTTTAAATTTAAAAAAAAAAACTAATACCAATAATATTTAACATACAAAATACTGGTAGCTGCAAACCATACTTCGTCAAACATAAAATACTCACCTTACCGTGTATATATATCTTCGAAATCTGCAAATTCAATAAAAAAATACCCAAAATTTTATATCAAGCGAGGAGAAAGTAATACCAGATACCAATTACGCCTTAACGAAAAACTGAGTATACCTACCCATATCTCGCCTTAAACTACATTCATCAGGTCCCTTCGTCATGTCTATCAAAATTTTTAACAAACTCCCAAACTCAATAAAAAAATAGAAAAAAACACTAATTTTATAAATAAACTAAAGGAATTTTTAATTTGTAAACACTACTACACACTAAACGAATACCTAAATGATAAACTTTAAATGTCTACCTAGAATACCTACAGTTGCTATATTATATTATAGTGTATTCATCATTATTGTTTCATTAAAATGGCCCTCCTCTTAATTGACGTGCCCTGCAGGGTCCATAATGATCTTATAGTTTTAAGTTAAAACTTAAAATGTTCTCAACACCTTAACTGTAACATTATGGATGCAATAAATAATATGAATATGAATATGACACGTGCTTCTTTTTTATACTATTACCTATAAACCATTGCTTGACTTTATTATTTTTATATACATTATCCCACTCACACTCACACACACATTATAGATATTATCCCACTCGATGGTAAGTGGTTATGCAGCCAAAGATTGTAAAGTGCGCTGACTTGCTTAACGAAAGCCTATTCACTCTTATCTTGAAGGCACATTCAAAGTTACTTTTTTACGTCAGTGCAAGCTACTTTAAAAATGAGGTAATAAATAATTAATTAAATCCGCGCTGAAGATGAAGTGGTGGTGTAAGAGAATTCATATCATATCATCACGTGGGTGTCCTAAAAGTCGTCGGAAGAAAACTGAAACAGGACATCGGCAACAGCGTCTTCCTGATAACTTATTGTATTAAGTTCAGGACTCGAGTCATTTTTGAGAATTACAGTTGTTTCATGTTTTTCTAGAGCACAATCGCTTAAATTCACAACCCGTGATTCAACAGACAGGGTCACCGACTTTACGACGCTTGATTTAATAACGCTACGTAAAATAAAAATCACATTAAATGGTTTTTCACGTGTAAATGAAAATCGTAAACTAAGTATTATGTAATACTACCGATCCGCCCCCACTTCACACGGATGATTTGACAGCGCCACCTACTGGGTGGTGAATTTAAACCATCCAGGGACCCACTCAAACACACACAAAATATCATTGAAAACGGTCCAGCCGTTTAGGAGTTCAGTAAATTTATATGAAGATAACTATAGGTACTAACTATATTAAAAGGCAGACTTTACAATGATTCCGTCCACGAACGTAGATACAATGGTTATAAAGAGAGAGATTACGAAATTTGAGATTCTTATGGTGGCACACGGTCAGTTAAACTGATCATTCCAATTGATCAGTTCAAATTAAAACAATTTTTTTAAAATACCGGATTTTCGATATATCCATAAATAAACTAGTATGTAAGACTCCGATATTAATATATTTGTAATGATCGATATATCAAATATCCACTATTTTAAAAAATATCAACAGTTTTAGTTTGAACTGATCAGTTGAACTGACCGTGTGTGCGGTCCGTTTAATAAACGTTAATTAAGAATTTTATTGAAACTAGAGTCATAATTTTAGCTCGTGACAGATCCTAGACTATCAAATCGTCGAACATCATTTAAATTTTACTGGCTGAATAGATGCACTATTCTGTTTTTAAAATGAATTTGCAGAACTAAAACATAATATCAAATAATTATAAGAAAGCTCAAGGGCGCTCAGCGAGTAATGGATTGGGCTATGCTCGGGGTTTCTCTACGTGATAGATCCACTTAGAAATGAGGATTCCGCAGTAGAAGCAGAGTAACCGACGTAATATAACGGATTAGTAAGCTAAAATGATAATGAGCCGGCAATATAGCTCGAAGAGCTGACAACTGATGGGGAGAAAGTTTCTCGGCGATTGGCGCCCCCTAGCCCTTTGAGTTAGGTTGAGTGTCACCACCTGTAAGCTGGCTGGTCTGAGTTGAGTGTAGACCTGGTGAGATCTGCAGAAAATCGATGGATGCAGGTAGCTCAGGACCGTGCTTTTTGGCATTTCTTGGAGGAGGCCTATGTTCAACAGTGGACTTGGGAATGGCTGTAATGATAATAATGATAATGTTAATGATTGAAATAAACAAACTAAAATTACCATACAGACAGTATATTGTCAAGAGCTTTGGCTGCGTTTCCTAATCGGAAGCCAATGTATTTTGAAATTTAGATAATAAATATTAGAAATTTCTATATAGAATAATTGCGAGCTCGGGACATTTTTATTTGTGCGTGAGAATTCTGGCTTTGCGAGAGTCTATTGAAACGAGTAACAGTGCTGCAGATTTGTACTAAAATCGGAGGCTAGTTTTTAATTCCCAATAAACAGAGTAGTAAACATTTTTAAGATTATTTTCTTTATTAGTAACAGTAGTGCCACGCTTCAGTTCTATTATATTTGCAGCACGATTGGAGTGACTCGAAGGCGCTCTTACAGCATACTAGCGTAAAATAGCGGCATAACGTGGTCTTACGTGGTAGCACCATGATGCATTCGTATTATGGTTGTAGCACGAATGCTCGGTTCGACCAAGAAAGAGTCACGCTCTTAAGGAATACCAGAGTAATAGCAGCTTCATTAAGTTGTACATTTACTGTGCTCCATTTGCTTATATACTTGTCTGTGCTCCGTATGATGAGTACAGAAAACCAAAGACCCTTATAAAAGGTAATCTAGTATTCTATCTTAGTCCTCAAGAGTGCAAACGAAAACACATTGATTCTTAATTGACGATAAATGTAGATTTCTCAGATTCACAACATCCAATTACCGTGAGATGTATCGAGTGCTTGTCACTTTTACTTGCATGAAAAACCAATCGGTATCAGATAACTCGCGTTCGCACACTTTTTACGAGTGTCATGGGAATTGATTTAATAGATAAGCTATAAAGTGTTAAAAACACCAGATAACAAAATAACCTTTTTAAAAAAAAGATACCTAAGGACAGGAGGCGTATTTCGTAGAACGCAAACTGATAATTTTGTCATGAATATTGTCAAACACGGCGACAACGTATAGGTAATATAGGTACCGGCATTATTGGGTCAGTTTCATTTTAAATTTTAATACTCAAAGGTTTCATGTTATATTTTGTTAGAAATTAATATGACGTTCTGAACAAAGTTTCAATAACTTGAAATTTAAAATAAAAAGTTGATACTTAGTAAATAAAATCATTTACCTACGATAAGATTGCCTATTAAGAAAAATTGTCATACACTTTGCTGTTTTACGCCATATTGTGAAAACTAAAAACAATTAAACTAGCTTCAAATTTCAGTTGCAATAGTACCTACTTTTTTGTATCTCATTACCTAACACAAGCTCAAATCATAGTTAGGTACCTTAGGTTCAGGCTATAATATCACAGAAAAAATATACTAATATTATGTACATAATAGACTTACGTTCAGGCTAATATTATTACTATTTGGACTACTATTGATGACTATCTAATACCTACTTGATTTATCTCTCGTAGTATCTACTCATATGTATCTTACCTACTTCCTAGTTCTAAGTAGCCGAAAAAAATATTACCGGCAATGGCGTTTTAAGAAAAAGCCTATACCAAAATTTGGTACATCTTTTTAGTACTTTCTCATAAATGTAAATGATTGCACATCTTTATACATTTTGTATTAGGTATATAGACTTTTAAATTTAGTAAACCGTTAAACCCACTCCGAAATTAGTTGAGGCCTGTGCCATGTTTAGGGCGTAAATTATGATTGGTATCTTTACTTAGTTTTGGTCATTAACCTTAGCAATATATATAACTGTAAGTAAATTATTTTAACATATTAAGGGGAAATATAATCTCAAATGGCTTAGCAAGATCCTTCGTTATGCCGAAAATATTGCAGCATTAATTATGAAATAAATATATGGTAAAGTTGAGGATTAATGTTAAGGATTATGTTAGACGAAAACACGATTTCGTAAAATTATCTCGATAGAAAAAAAATCCAAAGTTACCTCCAAAATAAACAATAAACCGCTGTTATTCATAAAATACTTTAAATAAGATCATGAAACTTTGCATACTACCTGAACTAACTATAAAGCAGTGCTTATGTTATTTACTTTTTTTAAAATACCATTATTTTCACTGTAAAAAGAAATTACCTAAATTATCGGCCTTTTGAAGCGTGATTCCTGCCGCACGGTCACTTCGCTTCGGCCTTTGACCGGGAAGGTTGTGTCGCTTACGATCAGAATATACATTACGCAACAGGACGACGGAAAATTAAAATGGGAAATAACCGCAATAAAAATAAGAAGCGGCTGGCTTGGCGTTAAGAAATAGGCATAAATAT
Organism: Parnassius apollo; assembly: GCA_907164705.1. NCBI lineage: Eukaryota > Metazoa > Arthropoda > Insecta > Lepidoptera > Papilionidae > Parnassius > Parnassius apollo. The sequence continues at coordinate 4,292,566 of CAJQZP010000359.1, read as the reverse complement.
GATAAACCTAATGAAATATGTGTCTAACGACCTTTCTACTTACAGTATTAGTGATTACAAGCATGTCGGTACATAGCATACGACGCGCGGGCAAGTGGGGACGAAATTAGAATTTGAGCTGACTTACTCTATCCCCTTAAGGACAATACATCGAACAATCCCCTTTCGCTTCTCATCCATTAAATAATAGGATTACAAGTCTCTACCGCCATCTAGTGATAACCGGCGTAAAAAACACTGGCCGACGACGTTCAAGAAAAAATAAATCACTAAAAAGAAAACACCCTTTTTAACACTCGGAACCCAAAAGTAAATTGTATTATTGGGAAATAACAATTTGGTCCTGAGTTTTTTCTTAAAGTAGTAAATAAATAAGTACCTATTCCTTTTCATTTAAATCATCTTATTATGTCATTTTCTTTCAATTGTAACCGCTAATATAGCGCTAATATTGATAAAATATTTATGAACATTTTAAATAATTTAGGAAGCTTTTTTTAATCTTTACTTTCAAAAAAGGCTATCGTAAACGCGTGCGGTCAGTCACTTGTCACTTCATACGTATTGTATAATAGGTAGGTATGTATTGTATTACCGAGTATGGTCAATGGCTGACTCACTCAATTGCGCGATAAAATATTAAGACGTTCACGTCCGCTATGGCAATAAACGACGGATAAAAACGCATTCTTCTTTATTATTTTATTGAATTACGTCCCCGCTCCCACAATCAAATTCGAGTTAGGTCAACTAAGTAAGCACAAATGTATCTACTTCTATATTTGATTTTGGAACAGATTTTTGCCTGAGGTGGCTGGTCTGATGACGACTTCGTCTGCTTTTTATTATAAAACAGCTCGCATGCTTAGTTACGAAATTATCCTTTTTGTTACCAATGCTTGCCAAAACAATAACTACCTATATTGTTGTATATCTCACCTTTTAAATAATGATAGAGGATTACACCTGTGGAATTTCCCCCCCCCCCGCATTTTTTTAAAGTCAAAGTCATGGTAATCTTGTTTTGAAACGATAGGAAACTAAACAATAAAAAAAACGTTTGGGGAAAGAAGATTCAGTTTTTTTAAGTCAATGAAATAATGATATTTAATAAATAAATCATGGTATTCGCAGAGAATGACTGATTAGGTATGTATGTAGAGACGACTCTACCATTTAGCAAACGAAACTAATTTTAAGAAGAATTCAGATAAAATGACGTATGAACGGTCACCAGTTACAGTTTCGCACAGCTATCACCAATTTGTTTTAGGGAGCGAACACCTAATTAATTTAAAACAGTTTATCTCTTGTCTATAACAAAACTGTAAAATCCTTAGAAATAAGAATTTTGAAATTACACGGAAGAGTAAGGAGTAAAGTAAGCAGAGAAATAGTAATAATAAGACAATAGAAATAAATTAGCGCTCGATAAACATACGTAATGATATCTAATGTTTCACATTACATTGCTTGGGGAAATTGTCAACATCGCTTACGTCGCGTATTACGGTAGAACAAAAGCAGCAATGGTAATTGTCAATACAAAAAGTAATAAATGAAAGATTACAAAGGTAAATATCATAGTAAAGTATTCATTTAGATGTAAATTAGTTAAAACAATGATAATTAGTAAATAATCAATTTACCGATGAAATTTTATACCTTTATTAGTTAAATTACACGCCCTTGATGAGTTTTTACTACTTTTTTTTACTATTATGCTGCAGTACACCATTATAATAACATAAATTCACGTACGACGTTCCCCGCGCAACTAAATCACAAAATGGTGAATCGCGTTCGGTAACACATAATAGCGGCGACAAGGTCACGCGTTTATGCGACTTCTATTGTCTTATTATTACGATTTCTGCGAATGTAAGTAAGAAAGGTGTTATTTAAAATCACCAAAGTATGAAAACCTTTAGTAAGTTAAATGATCCGCGAAGGCATGCATATTATTTATTATATGTAAATAAAACTTTATTCCAGTAACATAAATCGGACAGTTTAAAGCGTGTCCGAAATGTCTTTAAGTAAAAAGATACCTGTGTTATGAGAATATGTTATTCTATATATTACTATAAGCAATGAAAAAATACCGAAAACGTATACATAAACTTAATAATCGATATTCAAATGTACCATACAGCACCTAAGAGTTAAATATTTACAGGTTGAACCGGCTCCGAAATGAGTCAAATCCTAAATGACTTTTTCCATTTGAAATATTGTTTCGTACAGTAAAAACGCTCGAGCTGTACCTACACATCCGCTTCTTTACACAATTTTTTCCGGAGCCAATCTTGTATGTGGGTTTGTATGTGTGTAACAAGCTACAGCGGTATTATGGCTACACCACAAATGGGTCGGCTCCACCGAGGAAGGACCATGCTCTCACAGAACACCACCTGAGAGTATAGAATCGAATATCGGAGACCCCTTTTACTGATAACGAGACATACCATTTTGATTCTTAATCTCTGATTTGAATTAGTCATTATATTTGTTTTATTTTTCTTCCATAACATTACAATTAATCTGGAACATAGTTTTCATATTTGACTTGATAATCGGAAAAAATATACGTATATATGAAATACTTAATTAAATTCTTAATCGAATAAATTTTTAAAGTACTTTATATATTAATTCATTGCTGGCGACGACGACGAAAAGCTAGTAATCGGGTAATAATAAATGTTATCTTGCTCTCCTGTATTGTAAAAAATTGAGGGTTTTTAAAAAAAGGGGCGAACTCTTTGCGGCGTCAGCGATGAATTGAGATAAAAACGTTATAATTTAATAGGGAATAACTTCGACGCTCCAGTTACCGTTTTGTAAGCCATATAATATTATTATTCGATAATATGGAAGGCATGTTATTGAATTAGATACTTAGGCGTTAGAACGATCGTACGAGCAAACGATGCGAATTCGTCGCACGACGAGATTAAACACACACATTTCTTTAGAGTGTCCTAATTGAAGCATGAAAGTGATCGCGCGAGCACAAGAAATGCTTAAATAATGATCGTACGATGGGTTTGATCTTACGATCATGCTACAAATCTCTTTTGAGTGTCCTAATTGGTGAAGTGACAAAGCGCGAGCGGAGCAACGCAAGGGCACCGGTGAGTCGAGTTAGAGACTATTAAAGACCTAAGGGGATTTAAAAATTATGTATCTCAGTAAACATTGTTGAAATGGCGCCGTTGTGGTGACAGTAGCGCGTCGGCATCGATGGGCATTGCTCGAGCTGTTAGGAAACCTGTTGGACCATCCCACGATCTTTTTCATCGTGCGATGAAATCGCATCGTTTAGTCGTACGATCGATAGCCAATTAGGACAACACCATAATCTGCTACATTTATATTTGGATCCTTAATTCCCTGATAATGGGCAAAAACATTTCAAATAAAGAGCCGTGGCAGCTCAGAGCCTAAGTGCTCTGTGTAAATTTCGCATTACGCGAGCAACTCGAGTTCGATCCCCGCCGGTACGAATTAAATTGTAAATTGCAATTTTAAGTGTTGATACACCACGTGCTCGGTGGTGAATGAAAACAGCGTGAGGAAACCTGCATATCTGAGAAAAAACAAAAATAAACATAATCAAAGACATGTGAAGTTCGCCAACACGCATTGATGCAGCGCGGCTTTTTGTCCACCGAATGTCGCATGCTTACTTCGTACTGGACAAATATGTATGCAGCGGAGAAGCGAGTGGTAATCCTCGCTTTAATATGGCCATTACGGCAAATCTTCCCTACTGTGGATAGGGTACACGTTATGTAGTTAATTACTTATGGCCTAGCAAAAAGCAAAATACAGTTTTGTTACGTGTTTATTTGTTATTCACCGCATGGCGGTAACATAAAGAGAATCCATTACTAAATTTCGACCCGTTAAGGTCGCAAGAGGAGATTCAGAAAATCATATGGTGATACAGCTCCCGATACATGTCTGTATAACTATCTGACGTAATCAGACGTAAAATAGTATAATCTTAAACGTGACTAAAATCTAAAACTGAAAAATCCTCAATAAAAAGGGAGAGACACATGTCAAGTAGTAGATTTTTACGATCCGATAAATAGTTTTTTGTGTTTTTTTTTTTAAATAATTATTATCTTTAAAGTTTAAATAAAAATATAATAATATATAATATAAGAAACCCACAACGGCTTTGCACGGGTTATTTCTGTATTTTGACAACAGCGCCACCTACTGGGTCCAATGGATATTTAATGATACTGTGTACTTATTAGAAGTGTTGTTTTTGAATATCGCCAGATCTGTTTAAAGAAGCTTTCGTAGAGTCTACAAAAACTAGTAATGTTATGCAAATATTCATTAAATTTCTATTTCTGTTTAGTAAAGTCTTTTTAAACAAGAACGAGTATAGAACAAATAAGATTAGCTTGAAAGAGCAGAAAATGTGTATTATTACTCCGTAATAAATATGTATAGTTTGCAAATTATAACATCAATTCAAACTACCTTAAGGTTCGTTATTCATTATTCGCTTAATTTCGGCCTAAAGGAAACCATATATTTTTAAATAAACCACTTATGCCATTACTTGACGAATGATTTTCTGCAATGCGTTCGTATACCTGTCAACCGCTTTCCGTCGATTGTAACATAACATTAGCCAATACTTCACGACCTCCTCATCTTAATAACGCTTCTCCTTACTTGTCCAATTTTAGCAGTAGTACGGGAGACGAAGAGGGTTACAAAAACTGGACGGTCCAGTCAAGAGATCAATGACCTCGACTGTGAGTATAGTGGCTGTTATCCAGCAAGACGGCACAGAGTCGGCAGTTTTAATAACTCACTAAAGCATTGTGTTACAAAGTGCGATGCAATCTTCCGTGTTCTGAGGATAGAAAAGGATGTAGCGATATAAAGACTTGCACACACCGGCGTTAACGTGCATATATGTCGTTGTGAAATTGCACGGTAGAAATATGGGTTATTTTCTGACCGACTTGAATAAAATTCAGGTAGGTATCAAGCTGTAACATTCGTACGCATATCAGACAGATATATTGCGAAGGTAAGCGAAGTCGATATAGTGAATATACTTTATAAAAACAAAGGGATTCCTGTTGATGGCATTTTCGTCCATTAGTAAAATACGAGAAAACGTATGTGTACATATTTACCGAAAAATATTCGTGAGTGTGCCTTACTCATCTATATAAATAAAATGATAGAGGTTTCAGTTGTGCGAGCATTACGGAAAAACTAGTGGATAGAATTCAATATTGTTTAAGTTTTATTTCTTAGTTTCTAAATTATTGCGATATTTAAGAACGCGGACGAAGTCGCGGGTACCAGCTAGTAATTTATAAGTATTGCCAACATCCAAGATTTATAATAACTTGCCTTTCAATTATTAATTTTCTAATCATTGTACTTAAGAATGTTTGTATAAAATTAACAGCCTACTTACGTCCCACAGCTGGATGTGGCCCTTGTAACATTTCTAAGGCCCGGTTTACATTTTGAGAAGTGACAAGTGCGTGTGACAACTGACAAGTGGCAAGTGAGAAGTGGCAAGTGGTATTTAATTCCCACTTGTCACTTGTCACTGCCTGTTCACACGCACTAAGCACTTGTCATTTGTCACTTGTCATTGTCACTCGCACTTGTCACTTCTCAAAATGTAAACCGGGCTTAAAAAGGTTTTGGAGCCAAAATGCATCTGTCGCATTGTACCAATGCGCGTTGACTGACTTGGAGGAACACTTTTTTTTTTAAATTGCAGTTTCCTTCCAGTTTAGATTTCGCAGCCGAGCACGTAGTAAATTAGCTCATCGTGAGTTTTGTTGTAATGTTAGTCATAATTATATATTGTAAAATTAACATAGACAAATTAACAAGAAAAACAATAAGGTAATATAGATTACCTTATTGTTTTTCTTGTGTACTGGAGTAATTATACCTCTTTTTAGTTATGACGGGAAAATACGAGTAGCAAAGATTTGCCGAATGATAAAATAATATCGGCTACTTTATTTTTGTCTTACTTGAGGAATTTAGATTTAATATTATAACATCCACGTGTAGTGCCAGATTTGAAGCTCATTAGTATATCATGTATTTATTTTACATTGCATCAGTATTTAGAAAGAGGCATCATAGAGTTGGACTGTGTACAATTAGTGTTCAATTTGTTATATGTTTCTGTATTAGTTTTTAAAATATAATCAGATAGATACATACATATGTAAGCGAAAAAGTTATTGTAATTACATAACCGATTTATTGGGATGGCTTCGAATATAATTCGACAAAATTGTACGATCCTTTTAGAGATATTCAAATGGGCTATTATTTTTATGTTATTCTAAAGGTTCTTAAAGTTTTTTTGTAATAAAACATATTGCTGTCTTTCTATCTATGTTTTTAATTTTTTTAGTAAAGTTACAGATTATAATATACGTCCTACTGCTGGCCACAGGCCTCCTCTACTTTCTGAGAGGGTTTAGCACAAGGAAATGTCCGCCGCACTGCTCCAATGCGTGTTAGCGAACTTCATGTCTTCGAAAATGTTTTTTTTTCTTATTTCTCACGATGGTTTTCTTCACCGCCGAGCAAGTGGTACATAAAAAAATTAATTTAGTATATTTGGAGTCCGTCTATTGTATTTTATTGGGATTGTGCGACGGCCCCTTTCTTACTTCCAAAACTTTACTAAAATATAACATAAGGTCGTTCATGTCTAGCAGTGAGATAATGAACCGATCACTCTCTGATGTAGGATGTTATTCCTATTTTTATTGTGGCAAAATCATTTCCAAATACAAACTAGCATACCATTACGTGTCTATCTGGTAAGAGGTGCAAAAAAGTCGATGGATGCAGGTGGCTCAGAGCTGCGTTTTGTGGCATTTTTAAATAAATTATATGGGGGAAGCCTATATTCAGCAGAGAACTTGTGAAGGGTTGTAATGGTGATGATGATGATAAATTAAGATTGGTCAAGATTTCATGGATCTTATTTTCATTGAAGATTTAAAATTATTTTATATGTGATTTGTAAAAAGTAGGTATAGATCCTAAGACCAGTATAGTTACATACATTCATGTTGTATTTAAAATTAGAAGTAATCAATGATTTCGTATTAAAATCGTGTGGATTTTTAAATCCATTTACGAAGTATCAAAGTTGAAATAACTATTTCTAATACGTCATAAACTATTTACCTCCTCTTCTTACCGGTATCCTCGCGAGCTCGCGACCAAGCACGCAGTAAATCCGCGGCAATTAACAATTTCATTGGTGTCGGCGGGAGTCAAAACCGGACTGCTCGCGTACGGTGAAATTTACAGAGAGCACTTAGCGCCTGAGCTACCACGGCTTTTTGGGAATTTTATTATTAAATTTTTTGCAATTTATTACAAATTTTCACAATCTTTTATTTTCTTCTATTTCATTATTGGGATCAGCACGAATTATTTTTGCATTTTCATTATGTTTCTTATAACGTTATATTTCAGGAGTGATTTCTTTATAGAATAGGGTGACAAACGAGTACATAGTAAGTGGTTGCTGTGGCCCATAGACATTTACATCTATCCTCGATTACGAATCAAAATGCAGATGCGTTGCCTCCCGTGAGGACTAAGATGGAATGCCTCATTTCCAGTAAAAAGGGCCTTCGGTTCTCTACACTCACCATACGAAACAGCAGTATTAAGCTGCTATTTTACGCTGGTATTCTTTGTGAGGGTGGTCCTTCTCCGGTCGAGCCGACCCATTCGTGTTACAACTATACTACTAATATAGCTGCAGCATGGCTCTACCACGTAAAATCCACGGTTTCTTGACACGTTAGCTTTTAGGTATATTATATGTTTTTAATACAATATTTTTTGTAACGACTTAGTTACAAGATAATACTATAAAATTTTGTTTATTAGCATTTCTATCACTGTATTGGGATTAACACAACATCATTTCTAAGACGTTTTTTTTTAAATTAATTTATATTTAGTTTATATTACATAAAAAACTTAGCATTAGTGCCTTTGTGAAGTCTGTGCTTAACTTTGTATTAACGTACCTACTTATCTTTTAGCTTTATACTTAACTAGGTTAGTAACATCATATAATGATCAGTCGTAGTCTTGTTTAAAACGGCGATTTAGACATTTTTTTAGATGACTAATAGTAGTATCAAAAGTATCAATGTTTCATCACGATGCATGCATTAGTTTAGTTTGCTTAACATTTCCTTAATACCTTTACTCATTTACGTCACCATTCCATCACTTTGATTGAGATGAAGAGTTGTAGTGAAATATGAATCTATATTTATCTATAACACAAAAAATGTTTCTACCTATGTCCGTTATAGACTTTGATTCCATCTAACTGATTTTGATGACTTTTTTGTGTGTGTTTGAATGGGTCCCTAGATGGTTTATATTTACATTAGAACACGGTAGATGGTGCTGTTGTCGAGATACAGAAATCACCTGTACGAAGCCGGATTGCTAGTATTTTATTATATTAGGAATCTTATTGTTGTCCCATGGTCCGCATTCTGTTAATATGATGAAGTCTGGATTAAATTTTAAGTGTGTGAGTGTAAGAGGTAGATGTTCAATATTACTGTAAACATTTTTATTTTTAGGGAAAAAATTGTTCTCTAGATTACAGATCACTGCTGGTGCAGTCTAGGTAGCATCAAGTTCATTTTAGCATTCTTATGGAAATACTCAATCTCTTAAAGAGAATATATGCGAGTGTAGTTAAAATCTTGTTGAAGACGTCTGACACAGGTTTTAAATTGTCAATAGATATTTAGTTCACAGTTTAGGTTAAGTGGGAAAAAAGCGGAGAAAATTTCGGAGCTATAATCTTAAAAATAAATTAATCAGGATATATATTAAATTAAGTTGTATGTGAGTGGGTTTGTCGGACTATGGCGTACAGCCACAACCCCCCGTTAGTCCGGAACTATTTGAAAAGGAGTACCTTGTAATCCAATAAATTACATATGGAAGTGGTAAAATTTTATAAGTATGTACTATAAATCATACGATGTGGAATTTAGTAAATTAAACAACACGATAAACATATTATGTTTGTTGGCTTTAAAAATTAACATCATTAATGCAATAGAGCTTAAAAAATAATAACACGTTAATGTTAGTAGAATTAAAATGTGTTTTAAAGGACTCGCTATGTATTAACTTATATGAACGAATAAATTTATGAAGCATGAAAATATTTATAAATTGTCGGTTGTTTTACATTGTTAAAACGCGAGACTAGAGCCTTGTCTCTCAATCTTCTCAAAAGTAAAAGTTCATCACAGGATGCACCATTCTCTTCAGCCCATTGCAAACCCAGCTCAAATGCGTTGATCGCATCTTGTGCTGCCACTTGCGGAGTAGTTTCAATCACATCGTCATCATCTTCTTTATTTATTATCGTAGAACTAGAAACCTGATTTATAATCTCTTCGTCGGACATTTCATGAAATACATTTTCCTCTTTATCGATTCCATGGATCCAGATTTCCAAATCTTGTGAACTTATTTGCGTTTCGACAGCAACTTGCTCTATTACTTCCGAATTAACTCTGATTTGTGGATCGCTATCAGGAGTGGTGACAATATCTGGCCACAAGTTTTTCCATGACGATGTAATGGTCGATGGGGGCAATGCATTCCAGGATTGACAAAGAGCAAAAACAAAGTCTTTCATATTGAATTCTTTTAATGTCGTTTCAATAGGCTGGTCTTTTGATATGGCTCTCAGTAGCAGGTTCTTCTTGTAGTCTTGTTTGACAAACTGAATGATATGCTGTTCCATTGGTTGTAACAGAGCAGTGCAGTTTGGTGGAATAAACATGGCAGTGATGAATTTATCGTTTGTTGTCAGTTCTTCTTCAGACGGATGGCCGGGACCGTTATCAAGAAGCAATAACGCCTTTTGAGCAAGATTATGATCTTTCAACCATTTTCTAACTTCAGGCACGAAGCATTCGTCAAACCACTTTTTGAAAAGGTCTTTTGTCATCCACGCACTTTTTTGTCCATAATAGTGTACAGGTATATCAATGTTTTTGAATGCACGTGGTTTATTAGATTTTCCAATGACCGCCATCTTTAGCGCGTGTGTACCCGCAGCGTTAGCACATGGTAATATGGTTACACGTTCTTTAATCACCTTACGTATGGGTACAGAATTATCGTTATATGAAACAAACGTTTTGCTAGGTATTACACGCCAGAAAAGCCCTGATTCATCTGCATTGTATACCTGTGAAGGGCAAAGATCTAAATCTTTCACTTTTTGAAAAAATCTCAATTTAAATAGCTCTATGCAGGATGTATCATTAGAAAGATTTTCTCCCGTTATAGCCATCAAACGTATTCCATAACGATTTTTGAAGCGTTCCAACCATCCCTTGCTAGCCAAAAAGTCGTCCTTTTTTGTTATCTCCTTGTAAAAAAACTTAGCTTTCGTGGCCAATATGGGCTCAGAAATAGGCGTATGCTTGTTTCTTTCCTGACGAAACCACATATACAAAGCTTCTTCCACCTCTGGATGTTTAGCTTTCTTGAGTGTCTGCCTTTTGCCTGGCCCACAGTCAGTGGTTGACATAAATTTTTGAATATTTTCGCGGTTCTTTTTAATGTCATAAATTGTTGAACGGCCTACGCCGTATTCACTCGCCAAACTACTGAAAGATTCATTACGATTTAAGCGTTCCAAAATATCATTTTTTTCTTTAATTGTTAATGTTTTGTGCTTTCGCTTCTGGGGTTGCGAAGACATGATGCACAATGAATGAAACTGAATAGTAAATAATGAATGCCCGCTAAGCCGCTACTATAGTCACACTCAAACTGAGACAATAGGCGTCAAGCAAAATTCGTTGTGGCGCGAACTAGTTACAACGTGTTTGTCCACGCAGTCGCGAAGGACGACTAACCCTCGTGGCGTATTCATAGCGCGGCTCGACTGTGTCTACATGCTATAGTCGTGTCGGATTACAGGCGGGGCCGGATTAGACAGGGGCCGGATTACTGGGGTGGACCCATGAAGGGACGAAAAAGTTGTTCGAAGTTCAGATTAACGAGGGTTCGTCTTAACCGAACATAATTACATTGAAGCTTATGGAACTATTGTCTAGAGCAGAGTTCCCCAAACTTTTTGTGTCGTAGACCCCTTGCCATGTTTTTCCGTGTTGGGTAGACCCCCTACTTACCTGATATTGATTTCCTGTAAATTTCTAACTGTAGTGAAGTTTAGTGTTAAAAACTTAAAGTAAAAACACATGTTAATTTATACATTTATCAATTGAATTTAAATTAAAACTACTCAAAATAAAATTTTGTATCTGTTATGTAAAATATACGTAACATTAAATAAATATAAAATAAACTATAAATCTTTTATAAATAATGTATATGTTTTGATATTATAAGATAGTATGATGTAAGTATATAGGTACTATCAGTGTATGTGTTGAGATCCACTATCGTGGACCCCCATTTTCATTTAATGGACCCCCAAATTTTTTTTCGCTAACGTAGACCCCTTGTAGGTTGTCATAGACCCCTAGGGGTCGATATAGACAACTTTGGGAATCACTGGTCTAGAGCAAACTTTTGTTCGCCTTAAACCAAAATTCGTGGTAACCGTGTTCGCATTAACGAGAGTTTACTGTATATGAAAATAAGTATTGTATATATGTTTGCATTCTGATTTATGAGCGACAGTGAAATTGTTTTAAAAGTAGTGAAGTGAACAGGATTTTTTTTATGGAATAAGGGTGACAAACGAGTACACAGTCGACCTAATGGTATGTGGATGCTGCAGTCCATAGACATCTATATCTATTTTTTTTATAGGATATGGGTGACAAACTAGCACACAGTCCACCTGATAGTAAGTGGGTGTTGTGGGCCATAGACATCTACATTTAACCTCGATTAAGAATCAAAATGCAGATGCATTGTCTTTTCACCTTGTCCTTCTTCTCTCTTTTGAGTCCTTCCTCGGTCGAGCCGACCCACTCATGCTACAACCATAGTATAGCTGCAACGTGCCTCTACCACGTGCAACCTATGCTAAATTAAGAATCAAAATACAGATGTGTTGTCACCCCTTAGGACTAAGACGGAATGCCTCGTTTCGTAGGGTCTCTAGTTTTCTACACTCACCTTATGAAACAGCAGCATTGAGCTGGTATTCTGTGAGGATGGGGTCCATCCTTGGTCGAGCTGACCCGTTCGTAATACGACCATAATATGGATTTAGCATGGCTCTACTACGTAAATATAAAACAATTTAGGATTATAAAGTGCAAAGAGAACTTAAATAACATTTGTACGCAAAAATAATTTATAAATTTTATTTTTAAATATTATAGGTCAGTGCTTGATTACTATCCAACCTGATTGTAAGTTGTGATACAATCGAAGAAGGTAAAACTTGGGCTGACTTAGCTTAAACCACTCTTGATTTGAAGATACCAACTTTGTTTTCCACCCACCTAACGCAAATATGTTTCAAGTATTTTTGTGAGTAAGAGCAATTCTTGAGAAATCCAGCAACATATATATATCCAAAAACACATATACTTACAATTATGGCTGATGTGAAGAATCGACGCTCCGGGAAGTCTGCTGTCTGTGAACACGTACAGGATCGCTCCCGTCAATACATCAGATTTGACAGACCACGAATCCTCGCTAAAGAACACCGATTCCTTCCAAGGACGATTCGCGAGGCTATTGAAATAAAAAAGCATCCTAATTTCAATAGAAAAGATGACTGGGCACGACCATCTGCTTGGAATCCTATAATTCATCATCATCATCATCATCATCATCACAGCCCTTCACAAGTCCACTGCTGAACATAGGCCTCCCCCAAGTAATGCCACAAAGCACGGTCCTGAGCCACCTGCATCCATCGACTTCCTGCATATCTTACCAGGTCGTCACTCCATCTAGTGGGGGGTCGCCCTACACTACGCCTACCGGTACGAGGCTGCCACTCGAGAACCTTTCTTCCCCATCGGTTATCGGTTCTTCGAGCTATATGGCCGGCCCATTGCCACTTCAGCTTACTAATCCGTTGGGCTATGTCGGTCAATCTGGTTTTACTGCGGATATCCTCATTTCTGAGTCTATCACGCAGAGAAACTCCGAGCATAGCCCTCTCCATAGCTCGCTGAGCGACCTTGAGCGTCCTCATACGGCCAGCGGTGAAGGACCACGTCTCTGATCCGTAAGTCATCACTGGCAACACGCACTGGTTGTACACTTTAGTTTTCAGAGATTGAGGTATACCTGACGAGAAGATATGTCGTAATTTCCCGAACGCTGCCCAGCCGAGTTGAATCCGTCGATTGACCTCTCGGTCGAAGTTGGACTTACCTAGTCGGAATATTTGTCCCAGGTAAACGTACTCGTCAACAACTTCGAGCATAGTGCTCCCAACAACTACCGGCATAGGTGTGACATGGACATTAAACATAATCTTTGTTTTGTCCATGTTCATCTTAAGACCTATCCGTTGGGAGGCACTATTGAGGTCATTGAGCATAGTGCTTAAGTCCTCCAGCGATTCTGCCATAAGGACTATATCGTCGGCAAATCGAAGGTGAGTGATGTACTCGCCATTGATGTTAATACCGTATCCTTTCCAGTCCAGTAGCTTGAAAACGTCTTCCAAAGCAGCGGTGAAGAGTTTCGGGGATATAACGTCACCCTGTCTTACACCTCTCTGCAGTTGGATAGGTTTCGAGCTCTGGTTCTGTACTCGGATAGCCATCGTAGCCCTACTGTACAAACACTTCAGCACTTCGATATACCGACAGTCAACTTGGCACCGCTGAAGGGACTGCAGCACCGCCCAAATTTCGACGGAATCAAAGGCTTTCTCATAGTCCACATACGCCAGGCAAAGTGGCAAATTGTACTCTTCAGTCTTCTGTACAATCTGCCGCAGGGTATGTATGTGGTCTATGGTACTGAAGCCTTTTCGGAAACCGGCTTGTTCGGGAGGCTGGAAGTCGTCGAGTCTGCGTGCGAGACGATTCGTAATGACTCTCGAAAACAGCACGTAGACGCGGCTCAGAAGGGAAATCGGTCTGTAGTTCTTCAAGAGAGCGTTGTCGCCTTTCTTAAAGAACAAGACCACCGCACTTCTGCTCCACGCCTCTGGAGTAGTGCCACCATGGAGGACGGAATTGAAGAGCTTCTGAAGGACTTCAAGTACCGGTGTTCCACCCGCTTTCAGAAGCTCCGCTGTAATTCCATCCTCGCCTGGGGCCCTGCCGTTTTTAAGGTGCTGGAGAGCCATTCTAATCTCGCTTAGATTGACGTCCGGGATATCATCGGAATAGTGTCGGATAAGACTTGCTCTTGGATCGTTACTCACACTTGCGTGTGGCTCCAACGATGATGTGTACAGCTGCTCATAGAACCTCTCAATCTCACTCAAAATCTCAGGTGTCCCGGAAACGATGCTGCCACACTCAGTCTTCAGCCTTGACAGTTGGCTCTTTCTGGCAGACAGATCTCTGGCAAAGACTTTGGAGCCCTGGTTCCGCTCGATCGCTTCCTTAATACGAGCAGTATTAAAGTTGCGTAAGTCTCGCCGCATGCATTTGGAGATCTGTCTGTTCAGTTGCCTGTATGCTGTCAAATCTGTTGACGATTGCAGCCTCATCTCCCGTCTGACAGCCATGAGATTAAGAGTGTGATCGGAGAGTTTTTGTGTTCTTCTGCGGCGGGTCTTGCAGAACTTAGCTCCGACCGCATGGACAGTTTCCACGAGCTTGTCATTCATATCGTCCACTGCATTGCAATCTTGTAGGCACTGAAAGCGGTTGTGTAACTCGAGCTGAAAGTTTTCGGGATTTTGGATCAGAGCACGAGGGGGACGGAGCGTTGACTTCATTAGACGAGACCTCTCCAACTTTACATTTAGGTTCAGTGTGCCTCTAACCATTCGGTGATCGCTGCCAGTTTTCACCCTTGCGATCACTGAGACATCACTGAACAGTTGGCGTCTGGTCGTCATAATGAAGTCAATCTCATTTTTTGTCGAACCGTCGGGGCTCGACCAGGTCCACTTCCTGTGGGGCCGCTTCTGGAAGAAAGAGTTCATCATAAAGAGTCCCTCTTTCTCCATAAAGTCGGCCAGCTGCTGGCCCCTTCGGTTCCGTTGCCCTACTCCAAATTTCCCTAACTTCAGCTCACCGCTTTCTCTTGTGCCTAGTTTTGCGTTGAAGTCTCCCATCAACACCGTGTAGTGGGTTTTGGAGGAATGTATGGCTTTGGAAATATCCTCATACATTTCCTCCACCTCCTCATCGGAATGTGCCGACGTTGGTGCGTAAACCTGTATGACCTTCAGCGAATACCGTTTGGTGATTCTGAGTATCAGGTACGCGACCCTCGTCGACACACTCTCAATCTGTACAACGTTGTTGACGAGAGACTTGTGGACGATAAATCCGACACCTCCTTGGGACAGATGGTCGCCCTCCCGGTGATAGAACAAGTTGCCGGATTCGAGAATCACCGTGTCCTCCCCCTCTCTTCGGACCTCGGATAATCCTATAATATTCCAGCGCAACTTGTCTATCTCTTCTTCCAGCTCCAGGATCTTCTCGTCAGTCCTCAGTGTGCGTGCGTTAAATGTTGCCAGGTCGAGTCGTCGTAGGTGGCAACCGAACCTCCACCGGAGATTCTTAGCACCCCCTGCCCCGCCGTTACCATGGTCGCCACCGTAGCCAGGAATAGCGGGGCCGCCGGGGACTGGGGGCCGTCTATTTGTGTAATTGTTCATGGGGGGGTATATTGCCATAGTTGCCACGCTTGGCGAGCGGGTTGGCAACCGCAGTTTTTTTTTTGTCGTACAGTTGCTGTTATCAGGAAGATGCTGCTGCCCATCTCCTGCCTGTCTCCCTCTGTCGCCTCTTACGACACCCACGGGAAGATATGGGGTAGTGGATATTCTTAACCGCCACTACACGGCGTAATATATAAATTAATCCTATAATTAATAAAATTAAATCCCAACCCAAGCAAGACTTCAAGATACTAGAAGTTCATACTATGTAGATGTTTTTTATAGGATAGGATGAAAAACGAGCAACAGTCCACCTGACGGTAAGTGGTTACTGTGGCCCATAGACATCTACATCTATCCTCGATTACGAATAAAAATGAAGATGCGTTTTCACCCGTGAGGACTAAGATGGAATGCCTCGTTTCCAGTTAAAAGGGTCTCCGGTTCCCTACACTCACCATATGAAGCACATCAGCATTAAGATTCTAGGTATTTTACGCTAGTATTCTGTGAGAGCGTGGTCCCTCCCCGGTTGAGCCCACCCATTCGTGCTACAACTATACATAACTGCAGCATGGCTCTACCACGTATAAAATTAATAATTTTAATCTGTAGGTAACTATGATATCTGGACGTTGAACAACTCCGTGACCATGGGTGCTGTAAAGTGAGTAATTAGTTAGTACCAGTTCTGGCTCACTGAGTCAGAAGTGGTAAAACGTTCGTTGACTCACGATCCTAAAAAAAAAGGTTTTGGCATGCTCTGATCACGATTCTGCGGTCCGTTTTTGCGTGCGATGCACGGTTCCGGAGACGTGCAGATCAATTAACTCTTATCTAATTGATATCCGGTGAGGGCTTCCACCGTCATTAGCGCTTCATTGTTATTATCTATTGTTCATTGAATACCGTCATTGTCTATTCGTGCGTCGGATTATCAGTGCTATTGTATTATACTCCTTTGTTCCTAGCTGCAACGCTAATCTGAATCATCAATAAAATACATTACCTAGTTTTGTTACAATTTTTATTTATGAAATACAAAATCTTATTACGTATTATATATAAAATAGGAGCGAAATATCTCATCCACTAAAATATAAGTAAATATACACGTAAAACTATGCATTGAACATCTCTGAATAGCAATCTCTTATATAGCAAATACATTAAGCAATATTCGCCACAAACTGAAGTCCACTCATTCTGAATCCTATCAACATTCCAGTTCCATCTTTTACAATTCCTTTTTAAAAACTCTAGATGATATCGTATATATGATATCAAAATATTGACCGACGTCATTCGTATCGATATATAAAGCTACCCAATGTGACCCTGGTTTATCATCTGTACCCAAATTGCATATTACCTAGTCAGGTCATAAATTCTATCACATTTTTAATATAAAATAATTGAAACAAGTTTATTCATTATGTAACCATTTATATACCAAAATAAACTTAACAAAACATAGATTCTTATGACACTATAGTGTATTCAAAATGACCTCCGTGATTTTGAATACAGGCCTTAAATCTGCGCGGCGGAACGAGGTCCACGTCAATATCGGCGGCTGCCTTAATCAAGGATATCTTGAGTGACTCCAAATTGGGATGAGGCTTTGAGCACGCTTTTTCCTCCAAGTGTTGCCATGTCTTGTAATCTAACGGATTCAAATCTGGACTGGAGGAGGGCCAGTCTTCGTGCCGGATGAAGTCGATTTCACGCGCCGCCAGCCAGTCTTGTTTGCTCTTCGCTCTATGAGCTGACGCCGAATCTTATTGGAATACCCAGTGCCTGTTATTGAACATGGTATGAGAAACAGGTTACACAAGGTTCGTCAGGACTGTATTTTGATACACACCTGCATTCGTTTTTACACCTTTCTCACAAAAATGTGCCTCTGTTAAGCCCCAATAAGAAACTCTCAACTATACCATGAGCGAGGATGGAAAATGACCTCGTTGGACACGCGGAATACGGTTGCTCGCTTCTTCACTACTGCGTGTGTACACCTTATCATTTTGTTTGTTGTAGCTCTCTTCTACGGTAAAACTTTTTTCATCCGAAAAAAGAATTTCCCGATATTTTTTCCCGCGTACCGCTTCAACAAAACGCGGCATCTCTTCAGTCTCAGGTCCATTAGACGAGCATTCAAACGATGTCCTGTTTTTCTTCGATATGCCCGAAGCCTTAAGTCTTCATTTAACACCCTTTTCACCGTGGTTCCGCTTAACCCCATCTGAAGGGCCAACAGTTTCTGCTTACGTTTGGGATTTCTTTGAATTCGGGCCTTCACAGCTTTTATCACTGCTGGAGTCCTAACAGACCGAGGGCGACCACTTCTTGACCTGTCATCTACACTAGAGTCTTCATTGTATCGTTTGATGGTACGATAAACGAATCTTTTGGTTATATTCAAATTTTTCAGTATGTCAAAAATTTGAATTGGCACGTAACCGCAACGATGCAACACAATAACTGCAACACGGTCTTCTTTAAGCGTCCATTCCATATTTAAAAATGACTAAAATTCTAAAAAGTATACAGTTTTATTTTCATGAACAATTCGAATTCAATAAACTTTTTTTGTGGCCAGCATTCTAAAAGAAAAGTTTTTACTGTGTGACAATACTTATGACCTGACTAGGTATATACGTTGGTATGTGGGTGTACATGGGCAGTCTATTAGCAGCATAAACATTATTTTCTAGACCGGGGTAAATCTTTTTCAGATGTTGTTGTACATCTAGTGTATCCATGATATTACTGAAAATTTCGAAGGCATGTGAAGTTCGCCAACACGCATTGAGGCCGCGCCGCGGACATTTCCTAGCCATAAATACAAAGACAATAGCAGAAAGTGAAAAAGTTAAAAAATACTTTTTTAACAATGACAGTCATTAGTTGATCATTAGTGAATGTGATTCTGTTTACTTAAATTACAGGAAGACAAGAGCAGAAGGAAGAAATGGGATGATGGGAAATAATGAAGCGTTGTTATGTGAAGTTTGTTGGAACAAACATATTTTTAGTCACGTGTAAATACTTTTAACATTTTGGTTCAAAATGACACAATATCTAAAAAATATTAGATACATCATCGACATGGACGGATTTTACATTACATATCCTCATAAACATTTTCAATGTAGAGAAATGGCTATTCTAGATGTAAAACTATCTAATAAAAATGATGCGTTTATCGATCATTATTTGTTTCGGCCAAGTTATCCTTTCAATTATTTGTCGCCAAAAGACAAAAAAACTGTTCGTTATTGTGAAACACACGTGCACGGCATTCCATATGTTGATGTGACCGAAGAATTAAAATGTGCCTACATACAAAAGAACATAATTCCCATATTAAATTGGTATATTAGAAATTTGTGCAAAGACGAAGTGATCGCATACAAAGGTGGTTCAATAGAAAAACAATTTTCAAAAATGTTGACGACGAATGATAGAATTTTTAATATTGAAGAATACAAATGTCCAAAATACAATGATTTGGTAAATGTCATAAATTTAAACAAACGTTATGTGTGTAATAATCATATATTTGCAAAAAATAATCACAAAATTTTAAATTGTTCTTGTGACGAAGTGTTGGTTTTTTACAAGTGTTAGTTGATGCTTGAAAATAAAATTTTAAATTAATCATAAATTTTGTTTGATTTCCATACAGTCTAGAAACCAAAAGATTCATTTATCGTACCATTAAACGATACAATGAAGACTCTAGTGTAGATGACAGGTCAAGAAGTGGTCGCCCTCGGTCTGTTAGGACTCCAGCAGTGATAAAAGCTGTGAAGGCCTGAATTCAAACAAATCCCAAACGTAAGCAGAAACTATTGGCCCTTCAGATGGGGTTAAGCGGAACCACGGTGAAAAGGGTGTTAAATGAAGACTTAAGGCTTCGGGCATATCGAAGAAAAACAGGACATCGTTTGAATGCTCGTCTAATGGACCTGAGACTGAAGAGATGCCACGTTTTGTTGAAGCGGTACGCGGGAAAAAATATCGGGAAATTCTTTTTTCGGATGAAAAAATTTTTACCGTAGAAGAGAGCTACAACAAATAAAATGATAAGGTGTACACACACAGTAGTGAAAAAGCGAGCAACCGTATTCCGCGTGTCCAACGAGGTCATTTTCCATCCTCGCTCATGGTATGGTTGGGAGTTTCTTATTGGGGCTTAACAGAGGTACATTTTTGTGAGAAAGGTGTAAAAACTAATGCAGTTGTGTATCAAAATACAGTCCTGACGAACCTTGTGTAACCTGTTTCTCATACCATGTTCAATAACAGGCACTGGGTATTCCAACAAGATTCAGCGTCAGCTCATAGAGCGAAGAGCACACAAGACTGGCTGGCGGCGCGTGAAATCGACTTCATCCGGCACGAAGACTGGCCCTCCTCCAGTCCAGATTTGAATCCGTTAGATTACAAGATATGGCAACACTTGGAGGAAAAGGCGTGCTCAAAGCCTCATCCCAATTTGGAGTCACTCAAGACATCCTTGATTAAGGCAGCCGCCGATATTGACATGGACCTCGTTCGTGCTGCGATAGACGACTGGCCGCGCAGATTGAAGGCCTGTATTCAAAATCACGGAGGTCATTTTGAATAAACTATAGTGTCATAAGAATCTATGTTTTGTTAAGTTCATTTTGGTATATAAATGGTTACATAATGAATAAACTTGTTTCAATTATTTTATATTAAAAATGTGATAGAATTTATGACCTGACTAGGTAATATGCAATTTGAGTACAGATGATAAACCAGCGTCACATTGGGTAGCTTTATATATCGATACGAATGAAGTCGGTCAATATTTTGACTCATACGGATGAGCATCTGTATGATATCATCTAGAGTTTTTAAAAAGGAATTGTACAAGATGGAACTGGAATGTTGATAGGATTCAGAATGAGTGGACTTCAGTTTGTGGCGAATATTGCTTAATGTATTTGCTATATAAGTTTCAGAGATGTTCAATGTATAGTTTTACGAGTATATTTACAGGGAACACATTGTACAACGATATTTTAGTGGATGAGATGTTTCGCTCCTATTTTATAGATAATAAGTAATAAGATTTTGTATTTCGTAAATAAAAATTGTAACAAAATTAGGTAATGTATTTTATTGATGATTCAGATTAGCGTTGCAGCTAGGAACAAAGGAGTATAATACAATAGCACTGATAATTCGACGCACGAATAGACAATGACGGTATTCAATGAACAATAGATAATAACAATGGAGCGCTAATAACGGTGGAGGCCCTCACCGGATATCAATTAGATAGAAATAGAAATAGAAATAGAAACTTTTTTATTCAATGTAGATTATAAAAACACTTATTGAAGGTCACTTTGTTTAATTTACCACTGGTTCGCAAAAAAAAAACCTCTGTCCTGGGAAGAACCAGCAAGAAACCCAGCGGGACTATTTTAAGCGGGATAAGAGTTAATTGATCTGCACATCTCCGGAACCGTGCATCCCACGCAAAAACGGATCGCAGAATCGTGATCAGAGCATGCCAAAACTTTTTTTTAAGATCGTGAGTAGACGAACGTTGTACTTGTACCACTTCTGAGTCAGTGCGCCAGAACTGGTACTAACTAACTACTAAAGTGCTCGAAACGTCGGGAATATAAAAAAGTTAATATACGCGATAATATCAGTAATAACTAGTTTGTATTCAAATTCTTGAGAGTACAGAGTTTTTGGAGTGATTTGTTCAATGGTAACCACTCACGTGGATCCCTAGGCCGAGCAGGAGTCAGTAAAATAGTCGAACTTGAAATGTTGAACATTCAAAGATGTCTTTTTCCTTATCTATTGCAAGATGATAACGAGTACAAGGAATCAGTATGAGATTAATATTTTGTAAATAAAGTCACACTGTAAAGAATGCACCAAATAATATGTGTCTTTGACTTAAAGGTTTTAAACAACAAACAAACAGATCGGTAAAATTTATAGATTATGGATTATTATTTAGCTTACATGTTTTTAACTATTTAATCTATAGATTATAAATTATTATTTAGCTTACATGTTTTTAACTACGTAATCTATAGATTATTATTTAGCTTACATGTTTTTAACTTTTTAATCTATAGATGATAGATTATTATTTAGCTTTTATTTTAATAAATTTCTCCAAATGAATAACACATTGTGTAATGGCATGGCAGTGTAAGAATATCTACTACCTACCCCATATTATCCCGCGACGATAGAGGAAGTTAGGTGATGGGCAGCCAGCATCTTCAACAGCTAAAAATAATGAAAAACCTGCGGCTGTCAATCCGCTTGCCAAGACTGGCAACCATAGCAAAATTTTCCCCTATGACGCCTTAGTTCAGTTTTGAATTAAGCAGTGGAATTTTAAGGGTTTGCATTGAATCAACGAAAGTTGAAAATGAATAACACAATACGAACTATCAGCCTACATAAACTGCATATAAAGCTGACCTATTTTATTAAAGCCGATCGGGTTTTATCTACACTCTCACAAAATATTGGCGCAATGCGGATGCATAATGTCGATGCGTCTTGTGGAATAGACAGCTCGAAATATTCAATTACTCTAAATCGACACTAGTGTATATACCCAACTTTATTGGGACCTTTTCGAATTTGAATATAACCTAAAACTTTACGTTCTAATAATATAAGAAAAGCAACTCCAAATTATTAACTCCAACCCCTAAAATTAAAATTCCTAAAGTTATTATTATTATATCTTTTAATATCATTTACTACATATATAATCAAATTATATATTTATGATTTCTAAAATCATTAAATTTTTTCTGCCAAAATAGTCATATTTAAAAATATTTACTATTATTAAAACTCTTCCAAATAAAAACCATTTTAAATATTTGATCCTTTCGTACTAAAATATTTTATTAATCTAAAGATAGAAACCAACCTGGCTTACACCGGTTGAAACTCAGATCATGTAAGATTTTAAACGGATCAAAAATATTAAACTTTTTCATTTAAATTTTATCTTCCAACATCGAGTTCGCAAACTTTTTTTCTTAATAAATAATATTATTATTATATAATTAATATTATTATATAAAAATAATATTGCTATTTGTAATATTTAAAAAGTTCCAACAACCAGTCTTTCATCCATTATTTCAGACCTCGCAATTACCGTTTCTATACCCTCATTCCGATTTTTAAGGGATATTATTTTTCCTTTAATGATTACAGAATCAAATATCACTTCTTCGCCTTTACATAACGGTGATCGCCTTAAAAACGCCGTTCAACTAAACGAAGCGATCGTGACACGAATAAATAAAGTGCGTAATCGAAGAACCATTACGAGAAAACTTCCGTGGATGGATGTTGTCAATTTTTTCCCGCCCTCCGGGATCTTGAATAAATAACAATACGACTCGTTTATTATAAAGCGAAATAAAATTCATAGAACCGTCTCTTTCATTTACTGTTTGTGCAAGCATATCTATAACAACAATTGTTGGGGCTTTTTTGCGTTTTTTTTTTTTTTTTTGTTTTTGTTTGAAAATTGTTTTAATTTGATCAGTGGGGGGATTTTAGGTGTTATTTTTTTGATAAGTTGTTTTCTGAATTTAACGATTTTTCGGACCGATACGACTTAGGAACCGTCAAGAAAAGAGCTTACTTCTATCTAAAAGGCCGGCACCGCAACTGCAACTGCCCTGGAGTTGCAGTTGCTCATGGGCGGCGGTAGTCACTTTCCGTATATACACTCTTATCTATGGTAGTCACTTACCATCAGGCTCACCTGAAATAGAACAGTGAGAGCATGCAGTGAGCTGCATGATTGTTCGCCCCCCTCCTCTATAAAAACAATATAATTGTTTTTGAATAGCCACATGATAGAACATATATCTTTGTACTCTTTCAATTCAAATACAATATAGGTGTATTCAAGGCTAAAGTGAATTTGCTTTTTGTTAAGGGGAAATATAATCTCAAATGGCTTAGCAAGATCCTTCGTTATGCCGAAAATATTGCAGCATTAATTATGAAATAAATATATGGTAAAGTTGAGGATTAATGTTAAGGATTATGTTAGACGAAAACACGATTTCGTAAAATTATCTCGATAGAAAAAAAATCCAAAGTTACCTCCAAAATAAACAATAAACCGCTGTTATTCATAAAATACTTTAAATAAGATCATGAAACTTTGCATACTACCTGAACTAACTATAAAGCAGTGCTTATGTTATTTACTTTTTTTTAAAATACCATTATTTTCACTGTAAAAAGAAATTACCTAAATTATCGGCCTTTTGAAGCGTGATTCCTGCCGCACGGTCACATCACTTCGGCCTTTGACCGGGAAGGTTGTGTCGCTTACGATCATCATTAATTCAATATACATTACGCAACAGCACGATGTAAAATTAAAATGGGAAATAACCGTAATAAAAATAAGAAGCGACTGGCTTGGCGTTAAGAAACAGGCATAAATATGATAAACCTAATGAAATAAGTGTCTAACGACCTTTCTACTTATAGTATTAGTGATTACAAGCATGTGGTACATAGCATACGACGCGCGGGCAAGTGGGGACGAAATTAGAATTTGAGCTGACTTACTCTATCCCCTTAAGCTAAGTCTCAAAGGATGGTAGTCAAGCATTGGCATTAAATAGTTAAGCTAAATAATTATCTATAATCTATAGACTAAATAGTTAAAAACATGTGTAGCAGAGGCTTCGAGTATGTCCGCAGTTACAAAATTATATTATATATTTATATATTTTCAATAAAGAACCATAATTTTTTTTAGCTTTTTATTGTAGTCAATATTGTATATATTTCATAATAAAAAAAAACCAGGAGAAAATAAAAAGTTTACACCGGAATATGAAATATTTTTTTAAATAACAGGTTAAATAACCTTTACTGTATTACACGGTACATTTTCAAGTCATCAGCATATCGGCTCCAGTGCCGATGTTTTATTAAGTAAAAGTAAAATTGACAGTAAAGGTGGCAGACAATTATCCACGATCTTTTATTTGACGTGCTAGAGCCACGGTGCAGCAAGAAAAGGTTGATTCGAACGAGGAAGGACCACGTTCTCACAGAACACCACCATGAAAGCTGCTTAATACAACTGTGTTTTGTATGGTAAGTGTAGAGAACCGCATCCACATTTCGATTCTTAATCATGGATAGATTTATAGGGATGGCCTATGGGCTTCAGGATCTACATAAAATCTGGTGGAAACTGAGTTTGTTTGTCCTTATACTATTAAAAAAAAAACACAGTCCACCTGATGATGAGTGGCTGCTACGGCCCATAGTAACCTGAACCTATCATCGATTAAAAATCAAAACGCAAATGTGTTGTCATCTCTTAGGACGATCTGATTTGTAAACTGTCCAGTCCCTGCCTTCTATATGCTGATGACTTGAAAATGTACCGTGTAATACAGGATTTATCTGATTGTGTTAAGCTACAAGATGATATTGATTCAATATCCGAATGGTGCCGGCTTAACGATATGCATCTCAATGTTAAAAAGTGTTTTACTATAACGTTCACAAATAAGAGATATAAACAGACATATGACTATAAAATTAATAAAGATTCATTAGACAGTAAAACGGTAGCAAAAGATCTGGGTGTGCTGTTTGACTCTAAATTAACATTTCGTGAGCACTATGCCCACATTAAGAACAAAGCATTCCGGTTGCTAGGTTTCATATCGAGGTGCACTAAGGACTTCAAACAGCCTCAAAGCTTCCTGACCGTTTATAATAGCCTTGTCCGTAGTATTCTTGAATATGCTTGTGTCATTTGGTCTCCTTGCTACACAGTGCATTCGGCTAGTATAGAAAGCGTCCAAAAAAGAACCCTTAGAATACTTAGCTACAAATGTGGTCTTGGTCGCAGTCTTGTCGGTTATAGTGAGAGACTCGACAAATTTAAAATGACCTCTTTACTTATTCGCCGTAAGGAATATGACCTTATATATTTACATAAAATTCTCCATAATGAGATTGATTCCGGTTACCTCTTAAGTAAATTAAACTTAATTACAAAGCGCAATCCACGAATTCCTAACAAGACATTTCACCTGCAGACTTACAAGAATAATACGTCTTTTTACAACCCGATAATAAGAATGTGTCGACTTTACAACGAGATATCCACGAAAGACTCCCGCTTGGATATTTTTGACCCAAGATCAAGAATATTCAAAAGAGCAGTAAAAGAGCTTACAGTCATACACGCTCATTCCCATATCACATAGATTTTAAATTTGATGTACGTAAAATTTGTTTTTTGTGTTATGTCCCACATCACATAGATTTTAAACTTGTTGTATGTAAAATTTGTTTTTTTTTTTGTATTATGTAGTAATGTACGGCATTAATATTAATATTGTTAAGCGTAGATTAGATCTCCTCTGTAGTAAAATATGAAAATGATGTGTCAACATCATTTTCATATTTTACTATTTACTTTTTTATTTACTAGTTTATGTGTAATTTTTAATGTATTTTGATTGTTATCTGTTTTGTTGTCCATATAATAAATAAATAAATAAATAGACTAAGATGGAATACCTTGTTATCAGTAAAGTGTCTCCGATCCATTCGTGCTCCAGCAATAATATAGCAGCAGCATGGTTCTATCACGTTCTTATCACTATTGTTAGAACCCATCACGAGTTAATCACTGAACATAGGCCGTCCCCATAAATTGCTACAAAATACCGGTGCTACTTGCATCAATAGATTATTATTTTTGTGTGTTTAATCAGGACTTCACTCTACGTATATTTACTGGATATTTCTGAAAATGTGCTCAAGAATTCCTTCCACCATCGGACAATTTTATACATGGTAGAGCCATGCTGCAGTTATATTAGAAGTATAGTTGTAGCACGAATGGGTTGGCTCGACCGGGGAAGGACCACGCTCTCACAGAAGACCAGCGTAAAATAGTAGCGTAATGCTGCTGTGTTTCGAATGGTGAGTGTAGAGAACCGGAGACCCTTTTTACTGGAAACGAGGCATTCCATCTTAATCCTCACGGGTGACAACGCATCTGCATTTTGATTCGTAATCAAGGATAGGTGTAGATGTCTATGGGCCACAGCAACTACTTACCATCAGGCGGACTGTGTGCTCGTTTGTCACCCTGTCTATATATATATATATATATATATATATATAAAGAAAGAAATAACCTGACGCTCGGCCAGCCATCCTTTGTTTTCGATGTACAAAGCATTGGAATCAAACGGTTTGATTCGTCGTTTTTAATATGTTCAGCAATGGAGTGGAACATTTTGCCGGCATCTGTCTTTCCATCCAGCGGGGGGAGGGCGCCCTACACTTCGCCTACTGGTAAGACTGCCACGCGAGCCTGCCGGTTTATTGCCAATTCAGCTTACTAACCCAATACTAAATGGAGTGGCGGCCTGGATCAGGATGTCGATGGATACAGGTGGCACGGAGCCGTGCTTTGTGACATTCCTTGGCAGAGGCCGGCAGAAGTGGACTTGTGAAGATAATGATGACTTTCCTTTCAATTACATTTTAGTGTCACCAAAGCAAAAGCTTAAGCTTTTGTTGAGTCAGTGTGCTTTACCTTTACCTTTTTATCTTTAGCTACATGACAACATACCATCAGGTGGGATAGTAGTCTAGCAATGACTTATAATAATTTAAAAAAAAATAAGATGATACAGAAACAAATAAAACGTCGATGTAGAACCTAAAGCAACAAGGAATATATGTCCGTAGGCAATTTATGTACATACAACTACGGTTATATACGCGTTACGTACGATCATTAAATATCATCATCATCATCATTATTAACAGAAGCAAACCATAAAAGTACAATGCATATGTTGTATTAGAAGACATTCAATCAAAATATTTTTAAAAATTCAAAACTGTTAAATTATTAAGAAAAATAAATCCCGTTGTTGTAGCTGTTCTAATTCATTTTAGTAACTACTTATCTAATACAGAACGCATCGAAATTACGGGACCAAAGTATTCGACGTGGAAACACATTATTTATTAAACAACAAGTAGGTTGTGTGAAGTCTCAAGAAATTTAAAACTAAACCTTATTAACATGCACAAAACGAAATTTACGCGGCAATGTGTAACGAAATCAGATCTTAGACGGGTCTCACCCGCTTGGGCCTGAGGCATGGAGAGGCCAAATCGATAATAGCTATTATAGAATCGAAAGAGACACAGTCTAGTGCGGGCACAGCTAGAGGTGAAATACATCGGCGTCCATAAATATTGATTTTATGTGCGCGCGACGACCGCCGGCAGGGTTGCTTCGGACCGAACTACTCAATTTATGTGTAGGTATTTTTAACTTAAAGACGAGGTTAATACTTATTTTATATGTGTTATCAAGGGTTGACAGAAGAAGTTAAAGATTTTATTTTTTTAATATGGTAGCTGATATCGCTGGTGCCAGTGGACTACATGCTGGATGAGTCGAATTGTCAAGCAAGGACGTCATGATAATATCATAGAATATAATAAACTCGGTGACTGATCAGCTTGACTTGGGCATCTTCAACGCTGAAAACAATTTGTTATAATCACTGGGATGTAATGCAGAAGGCAGTTTGGTAAGCTCACCAAAAACCCTTTGAAAATGCTAGCTGGGGCTTGACTTCAGTTTTGATTGATCATTGGATTCTTCTCTCATTATTAAGAGCTTCGCTTACTTCCATCCATCCCTCCATTACGGCCTATAAAAGTCCAGTGCTCAACATAGGCCTCCCCTATTGATTACCTCATAGGGGGGATTTTGACATAGTATACGCTTGGCGAGTTAACCGCAGTTTTTAATTATTTTGAGTTGTTATCAGGAAGATGCTGCGACCCATTAACTGTTCCAATTTCACTCTGCCGCCTCTTACACCCACGGGATTAGATGGAGTAGTGGATATTCTTGCATCACCACTACACGGTCTTCGCTTACTTACATCGTTTTAATATACCCTTCTCATCTGGTCTTGCCTCATTTTAATCAGATGTATTCTTTCTGTGTCGCCTCTCTTTACTAGTTCTGTAAAGCTAGAAAAGGACATGTAACCGACAACCTTCATTGTATTTTACGTTATAGATTCGGAATACAGCGGCCGTTTGAGGCTGTAACGCATTAGACGCGTAATAGTCCATACCTGAAAATAACCCATTTGTTTGTTGGGAGGATGGGGTAATCAGTAATAGTAGTAGTAAAAGTAGTTTGTTGCAAACCGGCAACATTCATTGCTATGTAGATGAAAGCACTGGTGATGAACTGTACACCGGCCGTGCAAATATTTCTCGGGAAAAGGTCTCCGAGTACCAGGACAAACTTGTGTCTGAAGTCGAGTCTTTGCTGAACAAAGTCTCGGATTAGGGGCGACTAAATCTAGTCCAGTTTAACCCTCAGAAGACACAAGTATGCGTGTCAACCGCTAAAAAACCCCTTTGTCGTATCTCCTCAGTTTCAAGGCACTCTCCTTGTTGCCTCAACCAGTATCGGAATCCTCGGCGTAGACATATCGAGTGACGTGCAGTTTTGTGGTCACTCTGGACTGGGGCTCTCAGTGCCAGCTCCTTCCACTTGACCGCATCCAGCGCAGAGCGGCTCGAATCGTCGACGACCGAATGCTTACCGATCAGCTCGATTCACTGGCGCTGCGAAGAGATGTTGCATCTCTTTGCGTATTTCATCGCATCTATCACGCCGAGTGTGAGGAATTGTTCGGATTAATCCCAGCCGCCAAATTTCATGAACGCACTACGCGGCAAACCTCCCGATACCATCCACACTATCTGGATGTTTGGCGGTCCACCACTGTACGTTTCACAAGGAAGAAAATTCTTCCGCTTACGACCTCTCTGTGGAATAGTTTACCACCGGCGATTTTTCCGGACCGATACGACCTGGGACCTTCAAGAAAAGAGCTTACTCCTTTCTAAAGGACCGGCAAAACACCTGCAATTCCCCTGGTGTTGCGGATGTTCATGGGCGGCGGTAGTCACGTATGCTCGTTTGCCCCCTCTTCTATATAAAAAATGCGCTTTCTGTTAAGAAGTTCTCAGTAGCAGCCCGGAGCCAGAAACTAAGTGATGTTAACCCGAACCGAGGCCTCTGAAATTATGTAAAATCGTAGGTCCGGCGCCTGTTCTCTCTATGGTCGTGATGGTAAGTGGATGCTGTGGCCCATAGACTACTACATCTACATTTCTCATCTACATTTATCCTCGATTAAGGATCAAAACGCAGATGCATGTCACCCTTGAGGACTAAGATGGAATGCCTCGTTTCCAGTAAAAAAGAGTTTCCGGATCTTTATACTCATCATACGAAACACAGCAGTATTAAGCTGCTATTTGACACTGGTATTCTGTGAGAGCGTGGTCCTTCCCCGGTCGAGCTGACCCATTCGTACTATAACCATAATATAGCTGCAGCGTGACCCTACCAACCTACCATGTAAAACACCTACCTACCTACCTAATTTACTCGGACTCTAGTCTAGGTTCTCTAGATCGTAGTCTCTTTTAGGCCTGGCCTGACATTATTATAGCCTCAGACCAACAAATAAAGATAGAACTATGTTGTTGATTGCAAATACATAGTTTTAGGAGGATAGTTTCCGCGTCACTCAAAATGTACGTAATGTTTAACAGCATATCAATAGTTTAAAGTTAAATTATACTTAGAACGCTATCTTAATAAGTAATCTATTAATATCATTCCGTTATAAAAATATATAACAAATATTTCATGTACAACCCTGCATAACAGAGTTAAGCCTGCGGGGATGTCACACGTCTGAGGGGCAGTGAGATGTGAGAAAGGGAGCGTATAAATCAAGCTATATGGCGTCATATGACGGAGAGAGACAACCAGTCAACCTGGTGTTTGCACCATTGCTGCGTACTTAGTAAGCAAGTCTTTTATTCTATGCGTTCGTTACATTTTATTCGTTTTGTGTTGGATTTGGCCCTTTTTTAATTACAAGCCCATTGTTAATTGATTCTGTCCCGCCTTTGTTGTTTGTTTTGTTGAAAAATTAGAGATAAACATACATACATAAAATAGCTCATACTACAAATAGATATACTAAAAATAGCTCATGACTGGTTCTATCCTTAAACATTTATAACTCTATTAATTAGACTAGCAGGCTAGCAATTCCAGTATCACTTTTACTCGAGTGACATGCCCAGACCTAGGTTTGGTTTAGGCCTGTGGGATTTTCACACCAATGTCAATGGAAGACCGTTCCTCTTTCCAATCCGTCTCAAAGAAAAAAGAATGGACTTCCATTCGTTTCTTTCCCAAGTCCGTTCCTCCTCAAAGGTTTGATGGTAATGTAATTTAAACGAAGAGAAATGAATTAGGCGACAAGAATGTAATATGTGTAAAGTGCATAGGGCACAAAAGTTATATTATAGGATAATCTAACCCGAAAGCACAGTTAAAGTTACAGCCTATATACGTCCCACTCCTGGGCACAGGCCTCCGCTCATTCTGAGAGGGTTTTAGGGTAAGGAATTGTCCGCCACGCTGCCCCAATGCGTGTTGGCGAAATTCACATGTCTTCGAAATATTTATTTTTCTTCTCTGACATGCAGGTTTCCTTACAATGATTTCCTTCACCGACGAACACGTGGTAAATCAGCACTTAAAATTGCAATTTACAATTTCATTGGTGACGGCGGGGATCGAACCCGGTTATGCTCGCGTACTGTGAAATTTATAGCGAGCGCTAACCATCTGAGCTACCACGGCACTTGCCGTGCACAGTGGTAGCTAGTGGCAGCTTAAAACGTGAAATCGAAACAGAATTTATCTTCATCATCAGCTTAAGTCCTCTGATGGCCATAGGTCGTTCAAATAACGCACCAGATGGCTATGCTTGCTTGGAAGATTTGCCCATAGTCACCGTTGGGCAGTGATTTTTGGCAAGCGCAGAGTCGACAACTACAGGTAATGCTGCAGTCCATTATTAATTTGTTATATTTATTTAACTACTGTAGGGTTTGGAATTGGCTCTGTTTGAAAGATTTTTTAGTAATTATTCGGATGGTGGATTGTTTTTTTTTTTATAGAAGTGGGGGCAAAAGATCATGCGGCACCATCAGTTAAGTGACACCCACCACACATTAACAACTGCAACACCAGGGGAATTGCAGATGAATTGTCGGCCTTTTAAAAAGGAGTAAGCTTTTTCTTGTAATTCCCTAAGTTGTATCGGTCCGAAAAAATCTCCGATGATAAACGATTCTACAAACAGGCTGTTCGAGAAAAAAAACTCCAAGTAAAACACACAGTAGCGGACCACCAAGCAACCAGATGGTGTGGATGATATCGTGTGTTTTGTCACGATGTGCGTTCGTGAAATTTGGCGGCTGGAATTGGTCCGAAAAATTTCCCATTTCCACACCCCGTGGTAAATGCGATGGAAAAAGATTCCATCGCCAGTGAATCAAACCGATCAGAAAGAACTCGGACGTCGACGATTCGATCCGCTTTGCACTGGATGCAGTCAAGTGTAAGGGGCTGGCACTTAGCTGTTATTGTTTAGGGTATAACATATAACTTGACTCATTATACATCGTTCTACTAGGTGGTAGCAACCGTCTTCTCCCAGAGTTCAGGTCTGAAGAGTAAAGAGACCCAGTATAATTATAGACTGTGAGACATTTTATGTCTGGGATGGGAGGGGAGGAAGCTCAATTATGTGGCGTCATTTTTGTCGCCAATGAGGAAGCGCTCCCTGCCTAAATGAAAGTGGAGATGGCTAGCAAATAAAAGGACGTCCGCTGCCGTCGCTCGCTCACTTGCATCCCAGTCGGCCACAGAACAATCTAGAAGTAACCGCTTCGCATAGTGCAATTCGTAGTCCCGCACCGCTCTTACAACGCTGTCGCAACACCAGGGGTCATCAATAAGTGCTTCATTTTAATTTATCTTGAGCCGTTCTTTTTTTCTCTTTACTGTGTCCCTTTTTTCCTAACAGCTCAAGTTTAATTCCCGTACAAGGCGCCGGCTTGATATATTATATTAGGTAATAACGAGTGCATTGCCCAAGCCTGCCACGCGTCACCTCAGCCACCTTGTTTTGGTTATGGGGAACCACACATACAGTCCACATATATTTGATCTCGCATAATTGATTTTGGCTCGACTCGGGAATCGAACCCAGGAACCATTAGCGTCACCATTTTATGGTTCTTTGACCCGAGTTAAAATCGGGACAATTGGCGCCACCAGTATCTGTAGCTGCTGGTGTCCATAAACTGTATTAGCCACCTACCTACCTACCTACCTTACCCTATATTAAGTGTTCTGTGTTTTTATACCAGTAATCATATTTCTACTTTGGAAATATATCATCTTCGTCATCATTACAGCCCTTAACAAGCCTCTCCCAAGGAATGCCACAAAGCACGGTCCTGACAAACCTGCATCCATCGACTTCCTCTCTTACCAGGTTTCCTCTCACTCTATCTAGTGTATAGTCACCCTACACTTCGCCTACCGGTACGAGGCTGCCACTCGAGAACCTTTGTTCCCTATCGTTTGTCGGTTCGTCAAGCTATATGGCCGGTTCATTGCTACTTCAGCTTACTTATCCGTCGGGCAATGTCGGTCACTCTGGTTCTACTGCGGATATTCTCATTTCTAAGTTTATCACGCAGAGAACCCCCGAGCATAGCCCTCTCCATAGCACGCTGAGTGACTTTGAGCGTCCTCAAACGGCCAGCAGTGAAGGACTACGTCTCCGTTCCATAAATCATCACTGGTAACACGTACTGGTTGTACAGTCTCGTTTTCAGGTTTTCAGGCATAGCTGACGAGAAGATGTGCCGTAATTTTGTAAATAATCGGCTGAGTTGAATCAGTCGATTGACCTCTCGGCTGAAGTTGGACTTACCTATAGTATTTGCCAAATCGATTGAGAAAAACGGACAATCATCTCAGATATAAGCCGAGTGTCAAAAGCTCAAAAGGCGTAACTTATAAAATCTCAATTTAGATGTGATAACAATATTTAAATATTGATATTATTCACACTTCTAGGTCAGCACGTATGTTTTGTTTTTTGTTTCTTAAATAATATTGTCTGTGGTTCCTATAAACACCGTAAAATCTTACGGTACATCGAGAAGAATGTGTTATATTTTATATTTCAATTTATGGTAAGTAACACAGCAATTCATTTAATAACAGTTTCATATTAAAAAAATATTTGAAGCAATATAATCACCATAGAGCTTTTGCAAATTCATCACTTTAAAACAAACAAAACGCGCGTTACGTCAGTTCCTTCTAAAAGAAACGTGACAATGGCAGCCAGAGATGAGTCAACTTTTTTTGGGCTGGTCTGCATGCACCAAATAAAAATAAAGTTCTTATATAATATTGAAAATAGAGTTTAATCTTTTGAGTAAGTACGTACTTATTCGGTGTCGTTATTACTCGAATCTTTATATGTGTTATAAATTAATGCTTTTTGTTGTTAATTTAATAAAGTACTTTATAATAATAGATTTTTTTTCTTCTACAGCGATCTTTTACATAACTTTTTAATAATAGTAAATATATATTATATCAATCATTATAAAAAAATAATAAAAAAATCATATAAATAAAAAAGTACTACATATAAAATGTGCCTATATATTGAAGGTTTGTAACCCCTGGTTAAACGACCGAAAGGTCACTGTCCGATTTTCTCAATCAATTTGGCACATATTATAGACGGATTATTTGTCCCAGGTAAATGTACTAAACAACAACTTCAAACTTAGTGCTCCCAATAACTACCGGCATAGGTGTGACATGGACGTGGTTAATTCGTTCAAGCATGGACGTTACACGTGATCTTTGTTTTATCATTGTTCATCTTAAGACCTATCACTTTGGAGGCACTATTGAGGTCATTGAGCATAGTGATTAGGTCCTCCAGCGATTCTACCATAAGGACCATATCGTCGGCAAATCGAAGGTGAGTGATGTACTCGCCATTGATGTCGACACCGTATTCTTTCCAGTCCAGTAGCTTGAAAACGTCTTCCAATGCAGCGGTGAAGAGTTTCGAGGATATAACGTCACCCTGTCTTACACCTCTCTGCAGTTGGATAGGTTTCGTACTCTGGTTCTGTACTCAGATAGCCATCGTAGCCCTACTGTACAAACATTTCAGCACCTCGATATACCGACAGTCAGCTTGGCACTGCTGAAGGGACTGTAGCACCGCCCATTACGACGGAATTGAAGGCTATCTCATAGTCCACATACGCCAGGAAAAGTACGCGTACTAAAGTAGCGTATGTATGTGATCTATGGTACTAAAGCCTTTTCGGAAACAGGCTTGTTCGGGAGGCTGGAAGTCGTCGAGTCTGCGTGCGAAATGATTCGTTATGACTTTCTAAAACAGCACGTAGACGCGGCTCAGAAGAAAATAGGTCTGTAGTTCTTCAAGAGAGCGTTGTCACTTTTCTTGAAGAAAAAGACCACCGCACTTCTGCTCCACGACTCCGGTATAGTGTCACCATGGAGGACGGAATTAAAGAGCTTCTGAAGGACTTCAAGTACTGGTTTTCCACCTGCTTTCATAAGCTCCGCTGTAACTCCGTCCTCACCCGGGGACTTGCCGTTTTTAAGGTGCTGTAGTGTCGGATAAGACTTATTCTTGGATCGTTACTCACACTTCCGTGTGGCTCCAACGATGACATGTACAGCTGCCCATAGAACTTCTTAATCTCACTCATCATTTCAGGTATCCCAGAAACGATGCTGCCACACTCGGTCTTCGGCTTCGACAGGTGGCTCTTTCTGGCAGACAGATCTCTGGCAAACTGCTTGTCATTCTTATCGTTCACTGTATAGCAGTCTTCTAGGCACTGAAAACAGTTTTGTAATTCGAGCTGAAAGTTTTCGAGACCCTAGATTAGCGCACGAGGGGGACGGATCGTTGACTTCATTAGACGGGACCTCTTCAACTGAACGTTTAGGTCCTTTTTGTTCAATGTGTTTCTTTTCGGTGTGCCACTAACCATTCGGTGATCACTGCCAGTTTTCACCCTCGCGATCACTGAGACATCACTGAACAGTTGGCGTCTGGTCGTCATAATGAAGTCAATTTAATTAATTGTTGAACCGTCGGGGCGCAACCAGGTCCACTTCCTGTGGGGCCACATCTGGAAGGTAGAGTTCATCATAAAGAGTCCATCTTTCTTCATGAAGTCAGCCAGCTGCTGGCTCCTTGGGTTCTGTTGCCCTATTCCAAATTTCCTACCTTCAGCTCACACCTTTCTCTTGTGCCTAGTTTTACGTTGAAGTCTCCCATCAACACCGTAGTGTGTTTTGGAGAAATGCATGGCTCTAGAGATATCTTCACACATTTCCTCCCCCTCCTCATCGGGTTGTGCCGAGGTCGGTGCGTAAACCTGTTTGACTTTCAGCGAATACGCGTACACCGCTTGGTGATTCTGAGTATCATCAACTTCTCGTCAGTCCTCAGGATGCGAGCGTTGTAGTTCGAATCACCATAGGTGGCAACCGAACCTCCATCGGAGATTCTTATCACCCCCTGCCCCGTCGTTACCATGGTTGCCACCGTACTCAGGAATAGCGGGACCGCCGGGGACTATGGGCTGTGCTGGTTTGTGTCGTTGCTTGTGGGGTAATCTTTGCCTTAGTTGCCACGTGCGGGCGGGTTGGCAACCGCAGTTTTTCTTATTGTGTGATTGCTGTTATCAGGAAGATGTTGCTGCTCATCTCCTGCCTGTCTCCCTCTGTCGCCTCCTTGAACGAATTAATCGTTCAAGGTCGCCTCTTACGAAACCCACGGGAAGATATGTGATAGTGGGGTAGGGGTATTTTAACCGAAACTAAACGGAAAAATTGGAAATATATATATTTTAAATATATTTCATACGTGGTAGATACACTGCAATTATTTTATGTTTGTAGCATAATTGGGTCGTCTCGACCACGGATCACGTTCATACAGAATACGAGCATAAAATAGCTCTGGAAGCTGTTATTTTTCGTATGCTAAATATCCTGGAGACCCTTTTTACTGGAAACGAGACATTCTATCTTAGTCCTCAGACGTGACAATACAATTTTGGGCAATGCAAATTTACATTTTGATTCTTAATCGAGGATGGATGTAGACATCTATCGGTTTTAGCATCCACTTATCATCAGGTGGACTATGTGCTCGTTTTTCACCCTTAATCCATAAAACATACACTACATATATAAAACAGAAATACGCACTGGAGCAAGTATCTCTGGATAAATCAATTTCGTTCAATATATACCTCTATTATAATATCTCTAAATCAATAGTTTATTTAAAAACTAATTGCATTTACTTTTATCTCTGCATTTTTTTTCCAATTTACAACCTGAACATAATATGTATCGTATTTTGTAATTTCTCCTAAGGATAAAAAAATATGTAGAGGCGGTGAAGAATATGCTTCACCCCATATCGTCCGGTGGGCGTTGTAAGAGGCGGCAGAGTGACACTGAAACAGGCGATGGGTAGCAGCTTTTTCCTAATCACAACTCAAAATAATAAAAAACTGCGGTTGCCAACCCGTCAACCAAGAGTGGCAACTATGGCAAAATACCGCCTATGTTCAGATGTGGAATTTTATGGGCTGTAATGGATGGATGGAGCAATTAAGTGTAAATAGAACAGATAAGATTAAGTGCTTAACATATTTATATAAAGACAGGCTTAAGTTGACTGCGGAGCTTAAGCTCAGGGTTTTCTTAGCTACCGTGACACTGGAATCGTATAAATTATTATGTCGAGGGTGTATATTAATTTATTTATGTGTTTATTGTACAGTTTACATATGTTTCTTTTTAATATATGAAAAGTTAAAAAGTAATGTTTACAAAACTTACATTTTATGCATTATCTTATCAAACATTATCTTGTGCGGAAATGAAAGAAGAATCTGAAGAATCTCATCTGCGTTTGAGTTTTAGCCCGGCGGTACGAGTGTTAGTTAAAGATCAACAAGGATGTGGAAGCGTTTGGTAATGACTTAACTGATAATAATCCGAGTGGAAGTGGAATAGGTAGTCAAGGTTATAGTAAAGAATCGGGAGAACTGAAAAACAATGTAATTTCAGCGTGACTACATGTTGTATATATATATATATATATATATATATATATATATATATATATATATATATATATATATATATATATATATATAGTTAATTCATCATTATCATTACAGCCCTTCAAAAGTCCACTGCTGAACATAGGCCTCCCCCAATAATAAAAAATACCACAAAGCACGGTCCTGAGCTATCTTCATAGATCGATTTCCTGCATGTTTTACCAGGTCGTCACTCCATCTAGTGCGCGACCGACCTACACTTTGCCTACCACTACGAGGCTGCCACTCCAAAACGTTTTTACCAAATCGGTAGTCGGTTCTTCGAGCCATATGGTTGACTCATTGCCACTTAGTTTCTCGTCGAAATATATAAATCCTACGTACAACTACAAAATTAGAATCCGTCGAAATATATCGGTTTCTCTGTTTCTACTGCGGATATCCTTATTTCTAAGTTTATCACACAAAGAAACCTCGAGCATAGCCCACTCTGAGTGATTAATAGGGCTTTAACTGTAATTTCACAAAATAGCAATAATAAAAACTGTATAAACCTGATGCATCAATATATACGCGGTAAAGAAGTACAAATTGAATTATGTTTAAATAGTAACAAACATGTATGATTATTTTCATGTGTTACTGAACATTGGTTGAAAGATTACAATCCCATATTTAATTTCAGTAATCACCAGATGGTCAGTTTTTCAATAGAGATGTACTAAGTTACCTGGTAGCTCTTTAATATTAGCTAGTAAATCCGTATCATGTAAAGAACGTAAAGATATTGTGAGACTCTCTGTTAAGGGGAAATATAATCTCAAATGGCTTAGCAAGATCCTTCGTTATGCCGAAAATATTGCAGCATTA
The DNA here is from genome assembly GCA_907164705.1 of Parnassius apollo. Classification (NCBI taxonomy): domain Eukaryota; kingdom Metazoa; phylum Arthropoda; class Insecta; order Lepidoptera; family Papilionidae; genus Parnassius; species Parnassius apollo. The sequence continues at coordinate 4,253,643 of CAJQZP010000359.1, read as the reverse complement.
ATTATGAAATAAATATATGGTAAAGTTGAGGATTAATGTTAAGGATTATGTTAGACGAAAACACGATTTCGTAAAATTATCTCGATAGAAAAAAAATCCAAAGTTACCTCCAAAATAAACAATAAACCGCTGTTATTCATAAAATACTTTAAATAAGATCATGAAACTTTGCATACTACCTGAACTAACTATAAAGCTAAGTGCTTATGTTATTTACTTTTTTTAAAATACCATTATTTTCACTGTAAAAAGAAATTACCTAAATTATCGGCCTTTTGAAGCGTGATTCCTGCCGCACGGTCACTTCGCTTCGACCTTTGACCGGGAAGGTTGTGTCGCTTACGATCAGAATATACATTACGCAACAGGACGATGTAAAATTAAAATGGGAAATAACCGTAATAAAAATAAGAAGCGACTGGCTTGGCGTTAAGAAACAGGCATAAATATGATAAACCTAATGAAATAAGTGTCTAACGACCTTTCTACTTACAGTATTAGTGATTACAAGCATGTCGGTACATAGCATACGACGCGCGGGCATGTAGGGACGAAATTAGAATTTGAGCTGACTTACTCTATCCCCTTAAGCGAAATGTAGAAATAACGTGTTGAGCTTGCACGTCCGTGCTGTCAGTGTTTACAATCCCCCATGTACAAAGTATGATACCTTGGAAAAAAACATGGAAGCAGTTTTAGTTAAGCTTAGTAAACAGAATAAATCTGTTGTAACTAGTATTCGAAGACCTTAATATAAATTTCCTGGAAGCTTCTTCCATCCGTATTTAATTATGCTCCTTGTTCAAATCAAACAACCTTGATAATTTATTCTTTAAAGCTACGCGTATTGCAGAGTATAGTGCAATTTGTATTGACAATACTTTTACAGATGTTGTACCAATCAACGAATTAATAATTCAAAAACTAAGTTCAGATCACTGTGGACAACTGGTTTCATTGTCTTATATATACAAAAAACAAGAAATTGAAAAAATTGTGTTTGTTCCGATTAATGCAATACGCCGAAGAAAATACAGAAATTTTATCTTTTTTAATGAGTGTGTATTATTTTGTAGTCCATGTTTACTACGCCCTAGAAATTTTGTATACTGTTTTACTTTGTGACACTTCCCATTGTAGGTCCAGGCGCGACGGCGAAAAAATTTGGTCTTTACCCATATATCGTTACCGTTACATCATAATAATAATATCATAAGATTGCTGCTCAACTTAGGATATTTACCACGCTTCACGGGCTGGTTAGCAACCACAGTTTATTTGTTTTTATTAGGGAGGCCGCCATCTCATAGTATTTTCTCTCTGTCGCCTCATACGACACCTACGGGATAACATGGGGTATTGCATATTCTTACATAGCCACTTCACGCGTGATATACATTTACAAATACAAAATATTAGTAGTTGAAATTTTAAAAAGGTCCGTGATAGTTGAACGTACAACAAAGAGTTACACTGAATAAAACTATTATTTACGGATTATATCGCGTTTAATTACAACTTTAAAATATTTTTATTATCCCGACGTTTCGGGTGCTTTACAGCACCCATGGTCAAGGGGGGAAACTGGTTGTTTGACGTCCCAATGTCATAGTTAGTCCAGCTACCTTCAGTTTTTGAATATTAATTTTTGGTCTCATTTACGCAATATAAACTCGTTTTTGCGTAAATCGGACCAAAAATTAATATTAAAAAAAAATTGGACCTTCTGATTCTTGTAAACCACTTTTTAAACAGTTAAAAATTATAACACTGTGTTGCATGTAGGTACGTGTATGAAATTGAAACGTTTGTAAGGAAATATCCACATTTATTTCAAAGATGTATTGATAGTTATACGGATATACATTCCCGCATAGAGATGTAACAAGACTAAATTTACGAAAGTGTAAAACTGTCTTTTATCAGAAGAGTTGTCCCAATATGTGTATAAAAGTATATAATAAAATCCCCAGTGATATTCGAAAATTACCATTTAACTTTTTTTCAAAAAACATTGAAGCAATGGCTTATTCAAAATAGTTTTTATTCCCTAGATGAATTTTATTGTTATAGAACCTTCGATCAGTATATGATTGATCGAAGTATAGAACAAAGTGATATTTCATATAATCTTGACGACTTGATAACTGTTGACATGTACACCTTAACTTGACGATATTTTTTATTTTTTATTGTTTATTTTATTTTGGCATTAAGACTGGATCGAATTTTATATTATTTCTTGTTTATTGTTAACGTTTATGTATATGTGTGTTTATTATCTTGTGACATTTTATTCTTAGGTTTATCACGAAATTGTAATTAACCATAGAAATCATTCATAAATTTTCTATGAATGTCTTCATAGAAAATTTATATAGCACTAGACTGACAATTATAAAATTATATATTTGCATGCCACTGGCGAAATATGATTGTACCATACCAAATTATTAATCCTGTAACTACCGTATTTCTTGCAAATAAATTATTATTTGTGGAGTATTAGTTGTGTATTCTCATATGGTTGGGTTGAATAAATATATAAAAGGAAATGATAAAAATAAATAAATATATATTTCAAATTCTAACATAAATAAATAAAAGCTCAACCAGATGGAGGCCCTCGGCAGGGAAGACCAAACGGCTGAGGGTTAGGGGGAAAGGAAAAGAAACCGGCGGACGATGCGGGCGGTATCGAGGAGCACCGTCTTCTGCATTTGAGTCTGGAGCGGTTCATCACGGAGTCCCAGCCGCCTCAGATGACCCGAGAGGCTGACTGGGATTAGCCCGTTTGCAGAAACGACTACAGGAATAATTTCAGTCGGCAGACCACCCCACATGTCGGTCACCTCGTGAGCCAGGTCCAGATATTTTGTTCGCTTATCTGTTTCGGCTTTCACGAGGTTCTCGTCATACGGAAAGGTAATGTCGGTCAAAAATATCTTTGACTGTGCCCGGTCCATCAGCACAATATCAGACTTATTCGCAAGAATAGTCCTGTCTGTGATGATGGCCCGGTCCCAGTAGAGCCTGGCGCGGTCATTTTCGAGCACGGCTTCCAGCAAGTACTTGTAATACGGCAATTTCCGGTCCACTAGACCGTATTTCAGAGCAAGCTCCTCGTGAAGAATTCTGGTTTCTAGGTTGTGCCTGTGCAAGTACTCAGAGTTAGAAAGCGCCGAACAACCGGAGATGACACGCCTAAGTGACTCACCGGGATGGTGACAAGCTCGACAGATGTCGATGCTGCCATCCTTTAGGATGTATCTCCGATAATTGTTGGTTTTAATAACCTGATCCTGTATTACACAGACAAAACCCTCGGTTTCCCCGAATAGGTCACCGAAACGTAACCAGTTTAGGGAGGCGACTGTATCTATGAAAGACTCATGTAAAACCCTGTAGTACCTCCCGTGGAGCTCCTTCTTCTTCCATACGGCCTCCCGGTCGGAAATGCTAAGCACTGCTGGGTCTTGTAAGAGAGTAGAAATAAGGAGTACAGACTGTGTATTAAAAAGTGTCCATAAAAACCTTTAAATAAGGTGGCGCCACTATATAGCTACGGGGTAAATTTTAAAGAACGCACCGAAAAATATTAGTGGGATAGACGACTTTTTCGACGTTATATTTACTAAATAAAATTATTTTAGATTTTAGAGCTACTGAGCAGTTTAGCAGCACACTTCAAGCTGTCGAAACTGCTAAGTTCATTTCATCCCAGTAGCTACTCCAGCGCTGTTGTGGAGAGTTTTTGAACTGTTATTTACTGCTTATGACCACTTTTTCAACTAATCTACGGTTGCATGAATAAGTCAACTAGCGCCATCTAGTGTCAGGAACGAGAGCGAGGGGAGTATTGAGAAAATGACATCACAAATCGCTCAACTGACAGCGCCTAGTCGAAACTCGAACGCTCGGTACCTTCCGCGTGTTTACTTGAACATTCTGGATATTTCTTTGCTAATTTAAATATATAGGCGCTGCAAGATGCGATGGAGGCAGTGTTGATTTGGGCGAAACAAGCGAAGCTTCGGAGTGGAATTAAGTGAATTAGTGTGTTTAAATTATTAGTGTTTTAACTTTAATTGTGTAAAGTAAATTAAAGTGTTAATTTAGGTAATTTTATCGGCAATTTTTATTGTCACGAACCTCAAGCTCGTAACAATTGGTGTCAGAGGTGGGATAAAATCATGCCGATTTTACCTAAGGAGGAAACGGAGGGTGTTCGTACCCGAAGTCAACGCCAGCAGGAGACGGACCAACGAAGATTTGGTGGTGCAACGCCGCAGACGTCGGAGGGCCAGCCACCGGCTGCAGGCCCGTCGGTAGCTCCTACATCTGCAGCACCTGACTTAGGTGCTCTGATGGTGATGCTGCAGGAGCAGGCTCGCCGACAGGAGGAACAGGCTCGCCGACAGGAGGAACAGGTCCGTCAGTTGAAAGAGCAGCTGCAGAGCGGACAGGAGGAACAGGCCCGCCGATTGGAAGAGCAGCTGCGGGGCGGACAAGAGGAGCAGGCCCGCCGACAGGAGGAACAGGCCCGTCGGTCGGAACAGCAGATGCTCCTCATTAAGGACCTTCACGCTACCTTCGGGAAAGAGATAAGGGAGGTGAAGGATAGGGTTGCTCAGCATGACAACCGCCTGTCGGAAGCTGAAACCCAAATCGCGAAAGCTGAAACCCGAATCGACCAAGTGAACAATTGGGTTGACAACGTAATGGCTGACATGAAGAAATCACTGGACGAACTCAAACTTGGAGATGGAGCTACAGCTCCCGTAGTAGCTACAACACCTTCGCTACGTGGGTTCAAGGTGCCACCGTTCGACGGTACCTCTTCCTGGTCGGCCTACAAAATCCAGTTCGAGGCCGTCATGGAGGCGAACGGCTGGAATAAAAGCCAAGCCATGACTGCACTCACCCTAGGCCTGCGCGACCAAGCCTTAACTGTGTTGGAAGCTCTCGGTAAGAAAGTGACCTATGAGCAGCTTCTTGAGGCCTTGGAAGCGAGATATGGCGACGCTCATCTGGAACACGTCTTTCGCGCGCAGCTTAAAGATCGCGTGCAGCGCAGCAACGAAAACCTGCAGCAGTGGGCCCTTGAGGTGGAGAAGATGGTTTGAAAAGCATACCAGTCTGTACCTGCGCTCATTGAAGGGAACCTGGTTCAGACATTCATCGACGGCATCCGCGACCTTGAAGTCAGAGCTGCTGTGAGACTCGGGCACCACGACACGCTTAAGAACGCCTTGGCCCATGCACTGGAGGTGGAAGCCGTGCGGCAGGATCATCGTTCCCATCGCATCAGGGAGGTTGCAGCAGCTACAGTTCGCGACCGCAACAGAGGATACAGCCCTAGGTGCTATGGCTGTGGGGAAAAGGGCCATCTTCGATCCAGCTGCCCTAAGCGAACCCTAGAAAGGGAAGGTGTACGATCTCAGGAGGGTAGTGCGGCCAACAGCACCGCCCTGCAGCAGCAGGGAAACGAGTAAAAGCCAGAACTGCGGGGCGGGTGCTGGCTGATGTTAAAAGAGCCCCAAGGATCTCGATCTCACAAACCCATGATGGGAACAGTCTAATCATCAAGGGCGAGGTCAACGGAATGCCGTGTAAACTGACCATAGACACTGGAGCCTCTCGTACGGTTGTTAGTTCCCAACTTATAAGCCAGTTCCTTGGGGACTCCGCATACAACCGAGAACGCATTAATTTGGTAACAGCCACCGGTCAGCGTATACCCGTCCGTGGAGAGAAGGAGATGGAGTTGAAGCTAGGCAACGTGATCTACCTGCATAATGTCATCGTGGCTGATATAATGGACGACTGCATCCTAGGCCTAGACTTTATGAGGAATAATTGTTGTGAGATCGACGTTAAGCAAGGTGTTTTGAAATGTGGACAGGAGGAACTTTTTATGGAAGGTGCGTTACCAGGGAACGTGTACAGCATCAAGAAGATTGTTCTTCCGCCGAGATCGGAAACGATTGTTCCGGTTAGTCTTCCACGAAACGCTGGGCAAGCTCACCGTTGTGTACTTGTAGAAAGGGTAAACAATGACCTTCCATGGAAAGTAGCTCGAACCTTGGTCAGGACCACTGACATCTCAGGAGTACGTGTGCTGAACCTTTGCGACCGGGAACAGGTTATAGAAAAAGGTACACTGGTTGGTACTTGTGAGGAAGTGGATTGGTTACGTCAGTGCCAATATATATCGAGTGGGACCCCCAGCAAGGATTCAGAAACGAGAGTGACCACACTTTTGGAAGACTGTCGCAGTGTTCTGTCCCCGAACGAATTGGTGAAGGCGAAGAAGTTGTTACTCGAGTACGCCGATGTATTCTCATCAAACGATGCTGACATAGGAAAGACTGGTTTAGTTCAACACAAAATAAACACAGGTGAAGAGTTGCCTATCCGTCAGCGGCCAAGACGATTGCCGGTAGCACGTGAAAAGGAAGTGGAAACCATGATTGAGGGAATGGTGAGGGATGGTGTTATTGAACCTTCATCTAGTCCATGGTGTTCACCCGTGGTACTGGTAAAGAAGGAGGATGGCAGCATGCGGTTCTGTGTTGATTACCGCCGCCTGAACGACGTTACAAAGAAGGACAGCTATCCCTTGCCAAGAATTGATGACACGCTGGACATGCTTACAGGAGTAAAATGGTTTAGCACGCTGGATCTAAAAAGTGGCTACTGGCAAGTTGAAATTGACCCTAAGGACAAGGAGAAAACTGCGTTCTCGACGGGAAAGGGTCTGTGGCAATTCAAAGTAATGCCGTTTGGGTTGTGCAATGCTCCAGCAACGTTTGAAAGGCTGATGGAACTTGTACTTACCGGGCTAATTGGCGATGCCTGTCTGGTCTACTTGGATGACATCATCATCGTGGGCCGTACGTTTGAGGAACACCTTCAAAACCTGGAACGCGTGCTCATGAAGATTAAGAGTGCCAACCTTAAGTTGAGTCCGAAGAAATGTTCACTATTCAAACGGCAAGTCAACTTTTTGGGGTATGTAGTGTCGGAAGAAGGTATCCGCACGGATCCAGAGAAAATCGCAGCTGTAAAGGATTGGCCGGTTCCAAAAGACAAGACGCAGGTTGGAGCATTTTTGGGTTTGTGCTCCTATTACCGACGTTTTGTGAAGAACTTTGCAGATATAGCCAAACCTCTGCATAAGCTAACCGAGGAGAAGCGACATTTCTGCTGGGATGAAAGTTGTAACATCGCATTCCAGGAGCTCAAGGACCGTCTGTGCAAAACACCTATTTTGGGATACCCTGATGCAAGCAAAGAATTTATAGTTGACACAGACGCAAGTGATATAGGACTTGGCGGTGTGTTGTCTCAACGTAATGGTGACCAAGAGGTCGTGATAGCGTACTTCAGCAAGTCGTTGTCAAAACCGGAAAGGAACTACTGTGTCACAAGACGCGAATTGCTAGCTGTGGTAAAGTCGTTGCAACATTTTAGCAAATATCTTCTGGGACGAAAATTTCACTTACGAACTGACCATGCTGCACTAAAATGGCTATTGCAGTTTAAAAACCCAGAAGGACAAGTTGCGAGGTGGATTGAACTACTGCAGGAATACGACTTTGAGATCGAACATCGCAGCGGGAAATCTCATGGCAACGCAGATGCATTGTCAAGAAGACCTTGTCCTGAAGATTGCAAACATTGTACTAGGCAAGAGAGTAAGGAAGTGGTATCCGTGAGGATGCTCAGGGCAGACCACCTCAGCAACGAGTGGAAGGACAGCTTACTACATGCACAGCAGGAAGATCCGGACATCAAGCCGATTCTGGAATGGATAAAGGCCAGTGCTCCCAAGCCCAAGTGGAGTGACGTCTCAGCGATGAGTTCGACCACTAAAAGCTATTGGGCCCAGTGGGACAGCTTGCTGCTTCAGGATGGAGTTCCGTGTCGTAAATGGGAAAACGTTCGGGGAGACAGCTGTCATTTGCAAATGGTTGTCCCTAAAGTTAAAGTACCGGATGTTCTACAGTTGTACCATAATGATTGTTCAGGAGGCCATCTGGGAGTTAAACGAACTCTACTGAAGATCCGAGAACGGTTTTACTGGGTCCACTGTCGAAACGATGTCTAGGACTGGTGTCGCAAATGTACAAGTTGTGCGGCTGTAAAGGGACCTCAGACTCGTAGTAGAGGTGCATTGAAGTTGTACAATGTTGGTGCACCATGGGAGAGAATAGCCATTGACGTGGCGAGGCCGTTTCCGGAGAGTGAAAGCGGTAACAAGTATTTCATGGTTGTGATGGATTACTTCACTAAGTGGCCAGAAGTCTTCGCCATTCCAAATCAAGAAGCTTCAACAGTTGCAGATAAACTAGTTCATGAAGTCTTCTGTCGTTTTGGAGTACCTTTAGAGATTCACAGCGATCAAGGAAGGAATTTTGAGTCTCAAATATTCCAGGAAACTTGCCGAGTTATGGGTACTCATAAAACAAGAACGACTTCTTATCACCCGCAATCTGATGGAATGGTGGAACGATTTAATCAGACATTGGAGAGGTACCTAGCAAAAGTTGTAGACAATCGGCAACGAGATTGGGACAAGCACATACAACCGTTTTTGTCATATCGAAGTTCTGTTCACGAAAGTACAGCCGTGACACCAGCTTTCGCAAACTTTGGAAGAGAATTACGGCTGCCTGCAGACCTGATCACCGGGATACCACCCGATGCTCCACGCAGTATAAACGATTATGTAAATGACTTGCGGAAAAAAATGAATGACGTTTATGAGCACGTCAGACAATCGGGCCAGCAAATGTCTGAAAAGATGAAAACCCGGTATGACCGCAAAATGAACAACAAAGGGTTCGACGAAGGTTCACTTGTGTGGTGACAATCCAGTCCGCAGCAAAGGGAAATCTCCTAAGCTTCAAGCTAAATGGGACGGCCCGTACCGGATTGTAACCAGGATCAACGATGTGACCTACCGGATACAGAAAGGCGCAAGAGGGACTCCTAAGATCGTCCATGTGGATCGCTTGGCGCGTTATTATGGGACCGATAATGCTCGGGACGAGCATGTCTTAGGAGGGGGGCAGTGTTGCATGAATAAGTCAAATAGCGCCATCTAGTGTCAGGAACGAGAGCGAGGGGAGCATTGAGAAAATGACATCACAAATCGCTCAACTGACAGCGCCTAGTAGAAACTCGAACGCTCGGTACCTTCCGCGTGTTTACTTGAACATTCTGGATATTTCTTTGCTAATTTAAATATATAGGCGCTGCAAGATGCGATGGAGGCAGTGTTGATTTGGGCGAAACAAGCGAAGCTTCGGAGTGGAATTAAGTGAATTAGTGTGTTTAAATTATTAGTGTTTTAACTTTAATTGTGTAAAGTAAATTAAAGTGTTAATTTAGGTAATTTTATCGGCAATTTTTATTGTCACGAACCTCAAGCTCGTAACACTACTATGGGAGTTGGTACTCCTTACTTTTACACTCCATACTTACAACTTTTCGCATTTTGTTTTTGCCCTCAGTAATGGCAATGCATCTATATAATTATACAACAGTTATACATCGAAGCTAAATGTAAAAGGGACTGTATTCTTTCTAAATCAGAATAAAACATCAAACACTAAATCCTTCTCATCTCTCTCGTAGACAGTTCACAGCTGCACCTTGCTGGATCCATTACTTATTATATTAGGAACTTATCATAATGGGTCCGGTTCTCCGAAGTCTAAATCTTGACATTTTCCACGTTTCTTAGTCTCTAAAGTCGGATGCTATGATTATAAGGAGAATGTATGAATTGTTTTTATGGTACTTATAAGTGAAATAATCGAGCACACACTCCACCTGATAGTAAGTGGATACTTCTGTTCGTATGCATAGATTAAGAATCAAAACGTAGATGTGTTGTCATCTCTGAGGATTAAGATGGAATGCCTCTTTACCAATAAAAAGGGTCTCCGGTTCTCTATACTCACCATACGAAACACAGCATTATTAAGCTGTTTCACGCTTGTCTTTTATGAGAGCTTTGTGCTACCACGGTCGAGGCGACCCATTCGTGCTGCAGCCGTAATAAAACCGCATCATTGCTCTTCCACGTTTTGTGTATGCTATATGTGGCTGTGTGCTACGTATGTACGTACACACGTATGTAGGTTCATGGTTAATTTTCGTCTCCCATATCTCGATAGCAAAATAAAACGACCTAACGTTGGACTGGTTTCAATCGATGCCCAATAATTATCTATCTTATAAGAAACTCATTAAGTTTTTATCAAAATACAGTCCAGTTGTTTTTTGTCATAAATAATTTAGCTGAGAAAATGGTAAATTAACAAATTCTACATTTTGATAATTTGACCTATTTACGCTTTCAGGTTCTGTATACAACATGTAACATAATTAACGCACTTTGAGAAAGTAGTTTGTTCAGAATCGTTTACTGAATCGATTCCTATCATTTTTAATATATGTAATTTTTTATCCCAAAAATAATTAGAACTACGTAAATTACAATCACACTAAATCTGTACAGTCAAAACAACCTGAAATGGACCGTAACTTAAGGCAATAAGACTTTTAAGAGTTTTTTTGCAGTTTTATTTGTATTATTACTAATTCTGTCATTCAATAAAAATAAAGACAAATGAACTTTATTTCAAGCGCGTTAAAGTCTTTGCGTTCGAGGATTTGTACTGTGACCACTACATTCTTCCGGAATTAGTATAACTAATTTGATAAATAATCAGTGCATAAAAATGACTAATTAAAAATTCAGTGTATGTATTATGATTATAACATAATATACTAATTGGGGTGTCCTGAGGGTGTGCGCTAATTACATTACGTATTGTATACCTACTTATAGCATTTTTTAATATGTAAAAAATTAATAGTATATTTTCTATTTTTCAATTTCATATTTCAGGTTCCCCATTTCTTGTCACTCACTACTGGTGAGTTTATAGTACTGATCTGCTGAGTTTAAAGTACCTATTACATAGTTTAAAGTATTCAGTGTTCAGACCAGACAGAAAATTGAAAAAGATAATTTCTGAACCTAAAAATTAAACTGTAACTAAAATATTGTACTCTTCGGTTCAAGCCTTCAAACATAAAGTTTATAAACATAAATTACAAAACACGTTTTACCAAAACAAGTTGATTTTCATAATTTTTTAGATGCGATAGTAGTGACATCTATTTTATTTCTAAGCAAATACATTGTATCATGTTATCGTAGCTATTTGCCGTTTGGTTAGTTACATGATAACATAAAATTTATAACAGATGTCGTTATTAGCCTACTAATGACTCTTTTGGACACTAGATGTCGCATTAAATAACTACATTCATTAACTACAATTAATATTTAACATTATTTGCTTTTGTGAATGATAAAATTACGTTATTTTTATAATATGTTAAATTCTACATATAACAAAAGACAGTTCAATATAAGGTACACTACATCTGTAGTAGAATAGACGAACTAAAGTTACCTATGTCATGTCATGACTGGTTTGGAAAAAGATTCACGATACCGTTGGGTTCAACGAACTTTTGTGCATTTTGTTTACGCGGGAATGTGAGACACGGCAGATTTCCGAGTTTTCGACATCTTGTGAATTTTCGGATTCACAAATTATATACCATTAGTTTTTGCGAATTCTTAATTATGTACTTTTAGAACTAAACTTATCTTTAAAATAGTTTGTGGAATATTTTGTTTTTGACATACCAGAATTAAAGGACATTTAAACGTTTATTAACCTTTAGAAGTATTAGCACATGACAAATAAATTAAAAATATATAAATTGCACTTTCTTCCATCTGTGGTAGCTATTTTGTAGTATGCGTCCAACCCGATTTTGGTCACCGCTTCACCAATGAAATGGTTGCGAATTTAATTGCAGATTTACGACGAGCTCGGAGGCTAAGGAAAACCTCGTAAGGAAACCTACATACCCGAAAAATTAAAATAAATCCGAAGACATGGGAAGCCCGAACATTAGGGCAGCGCGGCTGGACTTCCCTGCCTTAACACCCTCACAAAAATGAGAGGACACGTGTATCTAGCGGTGGGACATATTTTAAATACTAACTTTAATTCACTTTTGTTCCACCTGAAAATCAGAGGTATTTACGCCCGTTCGTTAATCTTTTAATATTTTTTTTATTTTTTTTATTTACATTAATACCTTCATTGCATTATTACTTTGACACTCAAAGCATTATTAGCATAGCTGATCGTAAGTCCACTCTTGAATAGAATAGAATGGAATAGAATAATTTTTATTCAATATAAATTACATGTTTTAGTTGGCAAAGCCATGCTGCAGCTGTATTATAGTTGTAACACAAATGAGTCGGCTCGACCGGGGAAGGACCACGCTCTCACAGAATACCAGCGTAAAATAGCAGTTCAATGCTGCTGTGTTTCGTATGGCGACTGTAGAGAACCGGAGACTCTTTTTACTGGAAATGAGGCATTTCATATTTTTCCTCAAGGCCGGCAACGCATCTGCATTTTGATTATTAATTGAGGATGAATATAAATGTCTATGTACCACAGCATCCACTTACCATCAGATGGACTGTGTGCTCGTTTGTCATCCTTATTCTATTAAAAATAAATTAATTCTTATTTAAAGTCGTATTTTACTTTTACCACTGGTTCGGAAAAAACACCTCTGTCCTGGGAAGACCCAATGTAGTAGTAGAATTTAGGTCACTTCCTTTCAACGCTATACAGTCCTGAGTCACCTGTATGAATTAAGTTTCTTTTATACAATAAAGGGTGGCAAGTAAGAAAATGCTATAGCCCATACAAATCAAATATTAACATGGGATATCTCATACCAGTTAAAAACTCTGAATCTTTTCACTTATAATTCGAATCACAGTAAGTATAATGCTGCCGTTTTACGCGGATATTCGGTAAGAACTTGGTACTTAACTGTCCTAGTCAATTCATTCGTGCTCCAGTCATAGTATAGTTGCAGCGAGATTCTGTCACGCTTAAAGTCCAGTCGAACTATCGACTTCTCGGTAAGTATAAATTGAATTGTCGTTCTCAAACTACAAAAAAGTATCCTCTAAAAAGATTTGTTAAAAACATTTTTCATAACGCTAGCAAAAATATACATGCGTTCTATTTTTAGAATATTCACAGCTACAAAATAATTTTTTCTGTATCCAAGCAACATGAGTTCCGCTCGAATCTCAATCATCTAATGACCCCTTTCGCTCTGGGTGGAGCGTAAGGGAGTGTCGAACTTTTTCTGACTAAAAACCATCCGTGTTCCTTCAGTGCCCTTACGTTCCGGAGCCGCGGTATCTCTTTCGAATAGCCCGCAGCCCCGGCAGGCGTCGGCCCTTGCGGGCCCCATCACGCTGCTGACAGCTCTTTGAGGCGCGCGTGGAACAAAACGCGCCGTCGACACGGCCTGTCGTCGTTAGACGGACGGACGACGAGCTACCCATTGCTCGCCGTCCACAGGCCCGCGCCTACGGTGGCCGGGGGCCACGACGTAGCCCCCGACGCCCGGGGCGTCTCCCGCGGCGGCCGGGGAGGAAAGCTGCTGCTCTTTCCTTCTCCCGCTCCGCCACCTCCTTCGCTAGCATCACTGCTTCGCAGAAGGTGGTGACGGCATCCCATTCCGTCTCGCTCCGGACCATGGCTTCGACCAGGGCCGGACGCGAGAGGTCGCCGCCGCCTATCGCCGCTACGAGGACACGGCGGTGCTCCGCCCAAGCTGGAGCTTCTGACTTCGCACCCCGCGTTGTAACCCCTGAGGACTAAGATGGAATGCCTCGTTTTCAGTAAAAAAAGGGTCCCGGGTACTCAATGCTCATCATACGAAACACAGCAACATTAAGCTGGTATTCTGTGAGAGCGTGTTCTTTAACTGGTCGAGCTAACCCATACGATTTACTAAACCAACCAATTAACGACCCAAATTTAAAATAAGAAAAAACATTATTCATTAGCACACGTTCCTATAAAGCCGTATCTTTGCTCTCCAAACCCTTTCTCCAAACCTCGACATGTGTAGGTCGCAAAAGAAACGACCTATTTTTAAGGGATTAACAAAATGTAAAAATCTTTACGTGTTACAATGACGTGCTAATACCAAATCTTACCGTTAAGCGCTATCACACTTAATGTTTTATGAGATTTTATAGCCACAATTTTCGAGTTAGAAATTAACATTAAAATTGAATAACACTGATGGCATACATACTTGAAGCCATTGAATAATATCTCTTGCAATCAACCAAGTAACAAAAACGAGCAATGAAACTTCGAAAATTATTAAAAACTCTTTATCATTAACCACTAAAGGTTTATAAACGATGAGTAGCTTTGTGTATCTTGTTCTCTACATATCCATTTCATTTCGTTTATTTCTTTTTTGTTTGCGTGGACCCAGTAAATGCAATATGTGTTCAACGATTTCTACTAAAAACAGCTGTAGTTGCAAAGATACATCGCTGTGCAGAGACGATATTAAATAATTCGTTTCCTCATATCATCCCGTTATAATAATAAATTATATGTATTTTTATTTTAATAAATTATTGCACATATATATATGTATATATATATATATTTCTAATCACTAAATATTGTATATATTATCAATAGTTTTAATAAAATTTTTTTCTGTTTATTTCATAATGCACATTGCACCTATCCGTCAAAATATAAAATTATAATGTCCTTTTATGTTCGGTTTGTCAGGCAGAAATCGCTTAAAGCGATATGACCACCGTTTGTAGTCATACATTTTCCGTTATTGTAATAACTTTGTTCAAATACAATAAAGAGTTATATATCTATCTATCTATCATGTGTGTGTCATTTGAGGTAAAAAACCGCGGTTGCTAACTCACTACGTGTCGTATTTACGACAAATGTCTCCATCCTTTCTTTCTTCCTCATGGGGCAATACATGATAAACGCCTATGTTAAAAAGTGGACTTTGATATACTGTGATGAATGAATGATGAATAATTAGAGATAGAAATGATATCTTTCGCGAAATATTGAAATATAGATACACGTCTGCTATAGCTGCCCTCAAGTGGTACATTTCACGTGGTAGAGTCACGGTATAGTGTATTACCGCTACCGAACGAATGTGTCGGCTCAATCGGAAAATAAAAACGTTCGCACAGAATACCAGCGTGAAATAGTAGCATAATAATATTGTTTTTATTTATTTATTTAGTTCACAAACAAATGACACACTAATGCATATGCTTAATTCAAAGACATATTTTTTTAGTGTAGTGAGTGACGAGAATCGGAGAATCTTTTTAGCCGACCTCAAAAAAAAGGAGAAGTACTACCCCATTCACCTCGTGCGTGTCGCAAGAGGCGACAAAGGGAAACAAAGTCAAAGAAACAACGTCTTACTACGATCAAAAATAAAAATCTGCGGTTGCCAACCCTGTTGCCAAGCGTGGCAATTATGGCAAATATCCGCCCTATGATTCAATCTATGGGAGGGGCCTTCGTTCAGTAGTGGACTTCAATAGGCTGTAAATGTAACCGTAACTGTACAATTCGACTGTATGTTTTTTTTATTTTGTAAGTTTGTTACGCGATATCTTTGTTATTTGTGAATCGATTTCGATGATTCCTGTTTACTTAAAAAGAATATACTTTAACGGTGGTCCCATATAAATCTAAAAAATAAATTCCACTCCCAAGAGTTACAAAACAGGGGATACGTTTTTAACGTAATTATTTAGATGACACTAGATTGTGATATAGTCTTTTCATTACAGCCCTTCACAAGTCCACTGCTGAACATAGGCCTCCCCCAAGGAATTCCACAAAGCACGGTCCTGAGCCACCTGCATCCATCGACTTCCTGCGTGTCATACCTCAATCTAGGGGGCGTCTCCGTACGTTTCGCCTACCCGTACGAGGCTGCCACTCGAGAACCTTTTTTCCTCATCGGTTGTCGGTTCTTTGGCCGACAATCGATGGCCGGCCCATTACCACTTCAGTTTACTAATCTGTAGAGCTATGTCGGTCACTCTGGTTCTACTGCGGATATCCTCATTTCTAAGTTTATCACTCAGAGAAACCCTGAGCATAGCCCTCTCCACAGCTCGCTGAGCGACCTTGAGCGTCCTCATACGGCCAGCAGTGAAGGACCACGTCTGAGATCCATAAGTCGTCATTGGCAACACGCACTGGTTGTACAATCTCGTTTTCAGGTTTTGAGATCAGTATTTAACGAAAAGATGTGTTGTAATTTCCCGAACGCTGTCCAGCCAAGTTGAATCTCTCGATTGACCTCTCGGTTGAAGTTGGTCTTACCTATTCAGACTATTTGTCTCAGGTAAACATACTCGTCAACAACTTCGAGCTTAGTGCTCCCAAAAACTACATAGCGGCATTGTGCTCTTATTATGTACTGATATTCTGTGAGACTATGAGTCTTTCTGGATCGAACTGTCTTTCTTTGATTTTTAACACGACTTTTGTAGGTCAAAGCAGCCGCAAGGAAGTAAGGTGTTCTTGTAAAGGTATAGTATAATTTCACGTCTGAATATCTTCCAACGTCACAAAACAAGCAAGCTCGATCGTAAATTGAATACTGTTGTTATATAATGGTGCTGATTGGACACAACGGAGCAGCGTGTTATGAAAACTATTTGTGACTTCAATTTGTTAAATACCAATCTTGCCAATTATGAACATACTTGCAAAGTAGCCCCACCTGCCACGGTATTCCACAGGATTTATTTTGGAAAGTGTGAGAGGGAATTACAGCACTTAATTCCGCCCTTGCTCTTTTACTATTACATAATCAGACTCTCGGCTTGTCTCTATCCCTTTGTGGTCCCAGTACTACATATAAGAACAAACACGAAAACAGAAAAACATCTTCGAATGCGTTATGCAAAGGAGAACAATAATTTTTTGCTGCTTTCTGTCAATTTGGTACTCCCGACTGACTCTTTTCCTTCCCTGTGGAAATCCATACTTAATATTATAAATGCGAAAGTGTGTTTGTTTGTTTGTTTGTCCTTCTTTCACGTCGCAACAGAGCGTCGGCATGGCATGATTTTTGGTATGGGGATAGTTCGGTGGCTGTAGAGTGACATAGGTTACTTTTTTCCGCGGAAAAACATCTCATTCCCGTGGGAAAATCGAATATGTTGCACAAGTTTGTCCTTCTTTCACGTCGCAACAGAGTATAATGATATCAATGATGGAAACTATGCTGCACACTGCACACACCGCCCATCGCCAATTTTTAATGCACACTATTAAAAATTGGCGATGGGCGGTTGGAAACGGATGCTGAGGGCTGCGTTAAATTGACGAGAGATTTTAGTAATTTAGTACAGAGTCATACCGAATTAATAGTGAGCGTTTATTCAGATTTAACGACAACATGCATGAAGACAAATGGTTATGTGAAAGGGCAATTCTTGCACCAAAAAATGAGAGCGTTAACAAAATAAATTCAGATATATTAAGCGAAGTAGCAGGAGAAATAACAGAGTGTTTGTCAGTAGACACAGTTATGGACACAGAACAGAGCACTTCATATGGGGCACTTCATATCCAAAGTTTCTAAAATTCTCTAGAGTTATCAGGTGTACCCTCACATAAGCTTCAATTAAAATTAGGCGTCCCAGTCATGCTAATGCGAAATTTAGATGCTCCTCGGTTATGTAACGGGACAAGGCTGCGTGTGACACATCTTGGACGGAACATAATCGATGCTACAATTTTAACAGGCGTAGGAAAATGTGAAAATGTTATTATAACCACGGATCCCTATAATTCCCACAGATCTTCCTTTTCAATTCAAAAGGTTGCAGTTTCCTATTAAGCTCAGTTTTGCAATGACAATTAATAAAGCGCAAGGGCAAACGTTACATGTAGCCGGGGTCAACTTAGAAAAACCGTGCTTCTCTCATGGTCAGGTGTATGTAGCATATTCGCGTGTATCAAATGCCCAGAATCTCCACATTCTGTGCGGAAATGAAAAAACATATAACATTGTGTACAGTAGCGTCTTAAAATAGTGTTCAGTTAGTTTTGTTTTACAAAATTCCTACAATCAATTAATCAGAATTCCCACAGATCTTCCCTTTCAATTCAAAATTTCCTATTTAGCTCAGTTTCTTTTCAATTCCAAATGCTGCACCTCTGACGAATCTATTAAGTTCAGTTTTTTCTTTCACTCAAAAGGCTGCCTCTCTGACGGATCTTTTATTTGGCTCAGTTTCCTTTCAATTCAGAAAACTGCATCTCTGACGAATCAATTTAGCTCAGTTTCTTTTCAAAAGTCTGCATCCCTGACGGACAATTATGCTCAGTTTCCGTAGTCGCAGTCCTTTAATTAAAAAAATATCCCATTTCCATTTGGAATAAACAGGCTATTTTCATGCTTTGCTATACGCTGCGTTTCAAAACATTTAAATAGGCTGACGAATCAATTTTGCTCAGTTTCCTTTTAATGGCTGCGGGCGAAGCCGCGGCTAACAGCTAATTATATAATATAGCCTCTGGGTAGGAAAGGAGTCTCACCTATTTATGGTGTCAAATAACAGTGCTTGCACTGCTGTGTTCAGTCTGAATGCTTTGGAGAACCAGCATAATGGTAGGTACAACGACATCTCTCGAACGATTCAACCTATTTCGATGCGGTTTGCAGCAATCAACGTCTTTTTTTAGTTTCTACTCAAAAAACGAACTCTACGAGCTTATTAGCGCATATAATTGATTAAAACGGGAGTGTCGAAGTATTTCCAAATAAACAATTTTCTGTAAATTAGAAAAACGCGAATTTTTGAGGTTTTTTCAGAATCTACTGTGCCGTTTCGGTCTAAATTTATAGGGAATTTAAGTTCAGCGAGGCCCTTTCTGATGCTGCAAATCACTTTCCACACGATTACAAAGTTATGAGATGTTAACATGTTTACACACACAATACACACACATATATACAGACAGACATACGGACATCATCGCCAAAATAGTCAGAATAGCTTCCTTGGACCTCGAAATGTCGCGATAAGATGAAAAAACTCGATTTTCGAAAATCGTAGTGAAAAAAATAACTTCCCGATTTTTTAAAAATCGAAATTTTTTAAAAAAAGAAGTTAAAAAAACAGATTGGGGAACGGTTTACGGTTATGAATACTTAACGGTCAGTCATCGTAGAGTCTTCTTCACCTGAGGATGCCTCGTGTAGAGGAGAAACACGTGTCACATTATCGTGGGTGTTGTGTCGTCCATAGTGTGGAGGTGTTGGGAGTGGTGGTGTTAGGATTGGTAGTGATATGGATAGTGCATGCAATTGGGGGACGGTGGGAGGTGCTCTTCAAACTGGGCAAGACATCATTTTATTTCGTTCCGCGGAAATAAGCAAATTAAGTTCTAACAACTTCAAAAACGGATTATTTTACGTGGTAGAGCTACACTGCAGCTTTATTATGGTTGTAGTACCAATGGTTCGGCTGGATCGGGGCTTTCATAGAATACCAGTGTAAAATAGCAGCTTAATGCCGCTATATTGTGTTTCGTGTGGTGAGTGTAGAGAACCGGAGACCCTTTTTTCCTTTTTCTTCGGTTCTCTATACTCACTGGCAACAAGGTGTTCCATCTCAGTTCTCAGGGGCGACAACGCACTTGCATTTTTATTTTTGTTTGAGGATAAATGTAGATGTCTATGGGTCGCAACATCCACATACCATCACGTGGACTGTGTGGTAGTTTTATTTTGTATAGAATGAGGGTGACACCCTTAGCCACAAAAAATATAATTACTAGTTTTTTAACATTGCTTGCATAATTGCTTTCCTTCTGTAATAAATTACACTCGTCGAACGTCCCCGCTCTCATTAAATTCGGTAAATTATTAAATTTATTAAACCGCACTAATACGTGAAACCGAATTAATAATAATAGAAAGTTTTATTGAATAAAATCAAGGAATTTATTTAAGTTTTGTAATTCGCATTATTATAAAATAAGTAGAATGAAAAAAAAGTCAAGTGTCCCCGTACGTTAGATTGTGGTAAAAAATGATATGTGAAATAACGCGTTTACGACTCGAGGAAATTACTTAATTATTTTTCACCATTTTATTTTTACTGTTACAGTGTCTTAAAGTCCACTGCTAAACATAGGCCTCCCCCATAGATTGCCTCATAGGGGTGATATTTGTCATAATTGCCACGCTTGCATGCCAAGGGTTGGCAACCGCAGTTTTATTAAATTCGTTATTAGGAATACGCTGCAGCCCATCTCCTGATTTGTTTCCTTCGCTTCTTATATTCTTACGTCGACACTACACGGTAAATTTTGATTTTGCTGCCACCTAATAATTTGTACAAGTAGAATCCATAATTTTCTAAAGTTTGTAAATTTTATAACTGCTTTGTAGTAACTTTTAGTATAATATATAAAAACACTTTGTGAAAATAATCATAGAAAACACGAGAAGTGTAATTTTTTTTTAATTTTTATTCAAAACTTTAGGCTAGTTTAAAAAGCTTTTGTATAGAGCCACGCTGCTATATTATTATGGTTGTAGCACGAATGGGTCGGTTCGACCGGGATGATACCACGGTCTCACAGAATACCAGCATAGACTAGCAGCTTAATGCTGCTGTGTTTTGTATGGGGAGGGTAGAGAACCGGAGACCCTTTTTACTAGAAACGAGGCATTCCATCTTAGTACTCAGGGGTGACAACGCATTAGCATTTTGATAATCAATCAAGGATAAATGTAGATGTTTATGGGACACAGCATTCACTTATCATTAGGTGAACTTTGTGCTCATTGTTTCACTCTTATTATATATTTAAAATAAAACGCTTAGAAATGTCAAAATCTACACCGGTGCAAAACAAGACCTTCTCAGAGAAGGTCCGGCAAGAAACTTTGGGTAGCCTGTGGTACCTACTACAAATTCATTTACAATAATTAAAACTTTTAATACAATATCAAAAGTCACCAAATTTTTTTAAAATGTCAGTTTAAAAAAAATAATAATATTAACTGTCAGTGACATTCACCAAGAATTTTGTAGAAAACGTGATGAAGACTGGTTTCGATGTTAATGCTGCTAGCCTATGCGGCTCTCACAGCTTCATAGGACTCGGGGCCCGGGGCCTGAAAGGCCGCGGGCTGAATAGAATATTTTGCATGAATTTATATTGAGGTAAGTATTGTTCAGTTATTGTGTATAAAAGCCGATGAAGATTGACTTAAAATTAAAACTCTAGGTAAATGTTGATGGATTTCGAGGGAGTTAAATGTCGGCTACATGTATCCACGGACTACAGTAGTTATTTAGCATCATCAATTGTCTTTTGTCTCAGTCAGTGCTTGCATTACAGCTTGCGCGCAGCGCTTTATCATCATCAACGACAGTACTGCCAAATTTGTTGTTGAGGACTATGGAGCGGGGAGTTTCCGCCATGCTGCTGTAATTGTGGCGTACTTTACAAGTACTTGAATTTTAGTTTTTCTTTATCACCGATCATGTGGTAAATCAATACCTAAAATTATTATTAACAATTTTATTGATGGTGGTGGAAATTTAAATCGGGCTGCATTAAATTTTGAAGAGAGCGTTTATCTCTTGAACTATCACGACTCTACTTTTGAATTGATTACATTAAATAATCTAGTCTCGAAGATATTGAAGGTGACGATTCAAAGAATAAAACAAGACAGATGTGGTGTCTAAGAATATTGAATAAGATGAAAGCAATTATTATGCTATATATGTTTATGAAAATATACTGAGCTATCTTTATTTAGTGGATATAAAAAGAAATGTAATTGTTAATATTTACAAAGTTTTGTGAAAAAACTCACGCGGATTTGGTAAATAAACTATTGGATTGTCATATATTATGGTGATATTAAGTTTTGATTAAGTTTTTATAATATTCAATTTGTAGTGGTGATATAAGAGAATGTAATACATGGGGTGTACATACGTACATCAACCCGTGGGTGACGATAGAGGGAAACTGGAAAATGAGATGGGCAGTAACATCTTCTTGACAACTCAAAAGAACAAAAAACTGCGGGTTCCAACTCTCTATGATGTAATCTATGAAGGAAACCTTTTTTCAGCTGTAATGTGTTGGTGATGATAAATATTCGTAGGTATTATATTTATAAGAAGTGCGTTAGAGACACTATATCTTTGGAATATAAGATAACTATAATTAAATTTAAATATTGCGACCTTTAAGCAAGTGGCCATTATCATAACAATTACAACACATATCATTGACTTCTTGTATATTTAGCTTTTTTCACGGATCTTTCAGCAATTAAAAAGAAAATCGCTTGTAGTCGTATAATAGCATTAGGAAAGCGTTCGTCGAATTGATCAGGCACCAATCAATTCTACACCATCTGAAGATCCACCGTGTGGAAGAACCGGCACCAGCACCGTTACCACTCTGTTCGCATCACGAAAAAAAATACAGTTAACCGGAGCCCGCCGCGCGCCGTCGACGGAACGAAAAAAGCACAATCTGCCGCCACACCACGTCACTAGGACGTATGCGAGCGGCTTTTGGACGAATGCGCGGGAACTTTGACAATTCTAGTTGACAGTTAGGTTAGATCTAGATGAGCAAAGACCTATTTTTGCAAAGTGGTTGTGCTGTGTTCTATTTATTGTCTGTGGTGTATTTTTAAACATTATAAAGGTGTACTAAAGACATGTCTGAGTTCGGATAGCATTTTATCTATAGTGATAATTAGCAAGTGACATTGGATTCCTGTTTTTTTTTGTGTTGTAAAGGGATTTTTAGCAAAATGCCCAGTACAATACGAGGTAAGTGTGTTAAGTTATAAAAGTATTTTCACTAAAGAGCTAACAAATAATAAATTGCTTTTCTAAATTGTTTTCCTTAGTCAGTTGTATGAATTACGAAGAGGTGAATGCACTTTTCCGTATTGTTGACGGAAGGATCCGAGTGACTAACAAAAAGTAAAATTTGAATTTCATACGGCAGCTGGCATCTTACTCTTACAAATCCTAATTTGACATGTGTCAATTTCTGTCGTGTTTGCTCCTTATTGTGACTTTAACGTTTTAAATACTGTGATTTGCATAATTGGTATGCATGATTCGATTTTGACAAATTATTTTTTTCATACACGTTGTTGAGCTAAGTATTGTATTTTGATTATAGAAATGTGTTTTGTTATCAATAATAATAATGAATTTATATAATGACTAAAATGTATATCTGATTAGTTCAATAATGTTTTATTAGTTCCTTTACACAACATCAAAATACATTAACATTTATTGCAAAAATTTAATATATTTTAACCTTCTTTTATTTAGGAATAATCTACTTTTGACGAAATCATGCGTTTTTAAATATTCTAGTAGATCTATAGTTTTTGGATTTGTTTTATGTATTTCAAGTACTAAAAACTTAATCTATTTGGCGGGTAGTTTTTACTCTAACTATGATAAAACTTGCGGAAATATTTGCAAAATCCGAGGTCACTGACACCTGTATACTATATAGTATGAGGTATATAAGATCTTTCGTCGACGTTGATTATAATATCCAAAGAACGTAAAATTAATTAGCATTCCTTGAAATTACATGTTTATGTATTTTACAAGAAATATACTTTACCATAAACTTATTTTACGTCCTAAATATTAAAACTTCTGTGCTCATTGATAAACTGTTAATTGATTTTCTTTAACATAAATAATCGACTTTGGAAAAATAGTTTTAAAACTAAAACCATTATTATTTGGTATATTAGAGTAGTTCGTTATATATTTTTAACAAAATAATAGAAATTATGGCATCAGATTTATCAATAAGCTCTTTGATCGAAAATGTTGAAAAAAAAAACTGTAGATTCTTCAAAGAGAAGATTTAAATTCAATTATATAAGGGAATTAGTAAAATCTAAAAATTTTCTAACTCTATGTTAAACTTTTGAGTGATTTCTCGTTCGTGAAATAAATTCGCATTACTTTGCAAATTGGCAACGAATCTTAAAACATACTCAACGCGTATACTTTACATACGCAAATGGCGTTTACAGCGTGAAGAAATGTTGAAATTCACAACTTTTTTTTATAGAATAAGGATGACAAGCTAGCACACCGTCCACCTGAAGATAAATGAATGTTGCAGCCCATAGACATTTACATTTATCCACCATTCAGAATCAAAATGCAGACGATGGAAGGCCTTGTCTCCAGTAAAAAGGATCTCCACTTCTCTACACTCGCCGTACGAAATACAGCAGCATTATTTTTGAGTTTCACGCTGGTATTCTATAAGAGCGTGGGCCTACCCCGATCGAGCCGACCATTTTGTGCTACTACCATAATGCTCTCATGGCTCTGGTTTTTCATTACATTCCTTTACAAGTCCACTGCCACTGCCAGATATAGGCCTCTCCCAGGTTATGCCAATAATGCCAATAATCATTCTTTCATTCGTTCACTGCAGCCTATCAAATGTCCACTGCTGGATACAGGCCTCCCCCATAGATTGCTCTGCTGCCCACTTCCAGTTTTCCGGTTTTTCAGTTATGGGTTAGTGAGTTCTCTAACGCTGTCATTACATGAAAACAATGCTTATATATTTCAATGGAAATACTAAGCGCATTTTAGAGAAAATGTGAAGCATAAGCTTAATATCATTTATAAATATAAGTATCTGTGTGTTTATAAATTTAAGTGTAGGTTTTTTTTTATAGAATAGGGTGACAAACGAGCACACAGTCCACCTGATGGTAAGTGGTTGCTGCGGCCCATAGACATCTACATCTATCCGCCATTAAAAATCAAAATGCAGATGCGTTGTCACCCGTGAGGACTGAGATGGAATGCCTCGTTTCCAGTAAAAAGGGTCTCCGGTTCTCTACACTCACCATACGAAATACAGCAGCATTAAGTTACTATTTCACGCTGGTATTCTGTGAGAGCGTGGTCCTTCCCCGGTCGAGCCGACCCATTCGTGCTACAACTATACTACTAATATAACTGCAGCATTGCTCTACCACGTATGAAAGGTATGTATGTTACTACGAAATAACTGCCTTTTATTGAGCTGTGAGATCCGCCTGTTGAGTTTTTTTTAAACTCAAGAGGAAAATCTACGAGACCTGTCAAATTGTATGGCTCCGAGTGCCGGACTACGAAAGATATAGATAAAAGAAGAGTACATGTGCGAAATGTGAATGTTGAGAATGTGTGGGATAATGAAATCGGATAAAGTCATAAATGAATTTATCACAGGTAGCTTAAGAGTGGCCCTAGTCACGGAAAAAGTGGTTGATAATCATATAACATGAAGATTGTAGACTACGCAAATGGATGGATATAGGAGCAGAGGAAGGTCTAAGAAAAGATGAATGGACTGTGATAGGGATGATATGCTTGAGAAAGGAGTGAGTGTGAGGATAATGGCTAATAGGTGAGAATGGAAAGGAAAGACATGTAAAGCCGACTCCAAACAACTTGGGATAGAGGCAAAAAGATGAAGAAACTTGACTACAATACCAACTGATAAATGATGAATGGTTAGCGATGTTATGTAACCAAAAATGATTATGAACGCCAGTTTTACATTTTACTATAACGCTTTTGCTTCTAACTATCAAATTTGATTTCGATTTATAAAATTAAATAATATAAGCTAATTTATAAAATTTCATTCCACATAGATATAAATTGCTAAGTGCTTTACATGATTACATGATTGGCAGACTGACGCTGGAGGGATTCCAAATTAGACTCAAATATTTTCTTGGTACGAGCAAGATGATAGAAAAGCGACAGTTTTGCGACCGCGCGGCGCTACCGTACGGCCCTCTGTTTACCGTTGCTACAATCCCTTTCTTCGTGACGTAGTACTGTACGGTACTCTGGTAGTGAAGTGACAGTGTTGTTTTTGTCGATAGAGTTTTCGCTGAGGTCATTGCTACCGATATCGATACTTTCTGATAACCACTTATATATAGTTGATTTTAACCCACTTGCATATAGTAAGTGTTAGTTGTAACATTACCTATTAGCACTTGCACACGGCTATTTTAGTACATTAAAGGATTATAATGATAAAAATCTTCACATTCTGTGATAACATTTATGTTTTAGGAGTAAAGTTAAAATATATGTTAGCCTTCAACACAATACAAACGCAATAACAGTACTACACAATAACAATAGTCTAGAATAACAGCAACAAAAGAAGTTTTAATAGAAGCAATTCAATAAAAAGACGATATTAATTAGTAAATAAAATAAATTCAAAAACATTTTAATCTGAAGGCTTCTTGTAAATTATGTATTATAATTTACCAAAAAAAAAAAAGAAAGAACTCCTTTTAATATAACTAACAACGGTAATAGCATCTCTAAATTTTCAACCCATGTTTGGTTTTAAGGGTTTAAAATAGGTAAAGGAATGTAAAAAACTTAATATATTTTTAAATTAAGGATAGGTTTTGATAATACCCTACAACGACAAGTGTTTGAATTACCCACTCAGACATCGATACTGAATCAGTGGTTAAGCAAGTCGTGTGTACCGCACTGGTGGAGTGACGTGACGTCGCTAACGGTGCGCGCAGTTAGCCTCACCCACATACTGTGTAACTGTGCGCAACTCCGTTATGTGGACGCGATCCGAGACGCCATGTCGTGGGACCACCGCAACCCGTACAATGTAAAAAAGTAATATAAACACGTGTCGATGACATATCCTACATTGATTTGTGAATCGACCTTTAAAAACACATACAAATTATATCGACTATAATTATTGAGTTTATGCATTAAAAAAAATTCCTGTATTATTTTATGTCATAACATAAAAAAGTTACACTGGGAATATTTCCCGAGTTGTGATAAATTATATAGAATAGAACAGTATTAACGAATATTTATTAATATTATTATATGAATATTATTCGATATGGTAATTTATATTGAGAGTCACATAATGTGCTTAATTTAATACTGTTTTGGAAAAAAACTATGTTCTAGGGACTAGCAATAAATCCGGTGGGACCTTTTTTAAATAGTGATTTACAGTTTATATAAAATTATAATCAAAACTCTCTCAGAAATTAGAGGAGGCCTGTGCCAACAGTGGGACGTATATAAGCTGTAACTTTATAAAATTATAATCAAATATATTATGAAAATATTTAGAAACAGCGTGTTAGTGATTTGGTCAAGTTTATTACGTTTTATACGTGGTAGAGCCACGATGCTGTTATATTATGGTTGTAGCACGAATGTGTCACTGGACTGGGCAAGGGTCACGCTCTTATAGAATAAAATAATCTGCATTTTGATTCTGGATCGACAATTGATTTAGTTATCTATGAATCAGCACTCAAGTACCATTAGGTCAACTGTACGAGCGGTTTGTAACCTTTACTTGTACAAATTATTACTACTAAGCGTGGTAGAGCCACGCTACAGCTATAGTATAGTTGCCTCACGAATGGTTCGCCACGACCGCGGTAGGACCATGCTCTCATAGAATACTAGCGTTAAATAGCAGCTTAATACTGCTTTGTTTCGTATGGTGAGTGTAGAGAACCGGAAACCGAGATTTTTATAACTCATAGACATCTACTACTATTCCCGATCAAAAGTCAAAATCAATGGATGCAGGTGGTTCATAACCGTGCTTTGTGCATTGTGCATTTCTTGAAAGAGGCCTATGTCCAGAAGTGAACTTGTATTCGACTATAATGATATGATAATTTGTTGCAATTCAGACTAAAAAGTATAAAAATTATAATATTGAACCTAAAGCCTGGATTTTTTCTCATCATTAGTTGGTATGTGGACAAGACTCTCTATTACTGCCAACAAATAGCAATGCGTGCCTTCTTGTACTCCGATCTGAAGTTTATAGAGAATCAGTATAATAACAGACTGTGAAGTATTCCATCTCAGTCTTCAGAGGTGACAAGGTATCTGTTGACTTCCTTGTTTGGAGTTCCCTGTCATCATGTGGACTATAAGCTCATTTGTCATTTCAGTTTAATTAAAAAAAATACGTCTACATACATCGTAAATAGTAAATAAAGCTGCTAGCTTAATACTGTCGTGTTTCGTATGGTGAGTGTAGGAAACTGGAAACCCTTAATACTAGAAATGAGGCACTCCGTCTTGGGGGAGCGAACGCATCTGCGTTTTGATTCTCAGTTGAGGATAGAGGTAGACGTCTATAGTAAAAAAAGTTATTAAATCATGATTAAAATTGCAACCAAATGCACTCAGCCTTATTTGTAATGGCAATCAAATGAGACTTAATTATCAGTCTTTTTATTCTGTTGTTGAACACTGGCCTTTTTATAAATGCGCCAACATGCATACAAATCTTTAGTGGTTAATGAATACCCATAGTCTTTATGTTAGCAAAATGATAAGCATAGAACCGGTAATTTTGCAATGGTAATAATTTCTTACATCACCAGTGTGTGAGTTTTAGAATCGCCATGTAATTTGGATATCTATATCCCATATCTAAAACTCGTAAATGAAGTTCTTATACACCATTTTATATTATGCATTTTATATTTATTACTATTTTATGGTTTATTATTTTTGTCGCCAAACCACACACAAGTTTTTACTGTTTTTCTTGCAATCCTGTCCATCTAAAGGTCTGGTCCGGTCTGAAAGACACTCTTAGCGATAAGATTTCACCTTGTACCACATTTCTTTTTTCTCCTTCTTTGTCCATATTTATGTTTTCTGCCGTGCAATAAAGTGTTATTTTTCTATTTATCTAAAAGAAGACAAACAGAAACAGTAGTAGTGAACCTTTGATAGGCTGAATGAAACTAAAATTAATTTGGATGCATTGACCATCAAATGGTCATCACAGCCGCGTCTGTAACTCCTTCGTTATTTTGCATACATCATACTCTAAATATGCACTGGCACGCAGTGTGATTTTTAAAGATTTTTTCAAAGATTAAATCTCGGTCATTACTTCAAAAAGAACACGAAAACGTCTAGACAAAACAGTTACGTTTTTGTTTTTTAATTACGAATTTTCGTGTTAGTGGTCAATGACCGATATGTCGGTTCTACTACAATACGTACTTAATTATATTTCTTGCTTTTATAGTCATCTAATTACTGACTCTTTCAAATACAATAATGTGTTAAATTGTTTTATTCACAAGTTTAGACTAGGTAATAAAAGTTTTCGGCAACTTATTAAAATTACGAAAAGATTTATTAAAATTTGGAAAAAGATTGAAGGTTAGGAAGACAAAAGTGAAAAAATAAAAATTATTTCTTTCTAAATTAGAAATTGCTTTGTTTACGTTATGGTTTTTAATCATCGTCGGTACCAATGAAATTGTCCACGTTCTCGGAGGTGACGAAAAACGTTTGAGGGAACCTGCATGTCTAAAGATTAAAGTATTTCGAGAGCTTGTGAAGTACGCACTAAAGCAGTGCATAGGCCTTTCAGAAATGAAAGGACATCTGAGACTATTAGTAGTCGAATTCTTATTTAAAAAAATACATAAATCTTTAGAATATACTTAGTCAGGTCATAAGTTCTGTCAAAACCTTATTATTTAAAAATTTTGAATACTGGCTAGATGAACTTTACCAATTTCAAAAATATAGCGTTTGCGCTTGCCGAAAATAAAAAAGACATTAATTTTCATTCATTTTCAAATGTGGAGTGGTCGAAGAAAGAAGATAGAATAGCGGTTATCGCGTTGCACCGTTGTGGTTACGCGAAAAAAGGGATTTTCAATATTCTACGAAAAATTGAAAATAATCCTACGATTTGTTTATCGCACTATCAAACGATTCACTGAAGATTCAAGCTTCGAAGATCGTAAGAGGACCGGCCGACCTAGTACAGTTAGGACACCCGCGATCATCAAAGCTGCGAAGGCGCGAATCCAACGAAATTCTGTTCGTAAACAAAAATCTTAGCTCTTCAGATGGGCCCAAGCAGAACTACGGTCAAAAGAATGATCAATGAAGATCTAGGACTACGAGCTTATCGTAAGAGGACCAGAGATTTTTTGAACGAGCGTCTGAAAAACATTAGGCTGGGTAGATCCCGCGCTTTGGTATGGCGGTACGCGGGAAAAAATACCGCGAAGTTTTGTTTTCGGATGAAAATTTCTTGAACATCGAAGAAAGTTATAATAAACAAAATAATAAGGCGTATGCCCACAGCAGTGAAGAAGCCAGCACGCATATTCCGAGGGTTCAACGAGCACATTACCCTTCGTCACTGATGGTTTGGATTGGAGTCTCATATTCAGGCTTAACTGAGGTGTTTTTCTGTGAAAAATGTATAAAAACCAGTGCCGTGGTGTACCAAAATACCGTCCTAACAAACATAGTGGAACCTTTTTCTCAAATAATGTTCAAAAACAGACATTGGATATTCCATCAGCACTCTGAACCAGCTCATAGGCACGAAACACGCAAAACTGGTTGACCGCCCATGGAATTGACTTTATCGGACATGAAAACTGGCCCTCTTTTAGTTCAGATTTAATCCCACTTGATTATAAGATATGGGAAAATTTGGAGGAGAAAGTCTGCGCTAAACATCATCAGAATTTGGAATCTCATCGAGCATCTTTGGCTAAAGCAGCGGCAGAAATAGATATGAGTGTGGTGCGTTCTGCGATTGATGATTGGCCGCGTCGATTAAGGGCATGTATTCAAAATAGGAGAGGGCATTTTGAATAATGTAAATAAAATTGTATTCCAAATTAAATTACCTTTCATTTCATATATAATTTCAAAGTGTATATCATTAATTTAATCATTAATTGTATAATCATTAATTTTATAAAAAGTTTTTGACAGCACTTACGACCTGACTTAGTAATCATAGATTTCGAGGAGCATAGGAGTTTTATAGGAGCCTAAATACAATAAAATCTTGAAATGAAGTATTTTTAAGTGTGTAAGCTGAGCACCATGACCAAAGTAAATATGTTAAAAAAAACAAAAAATGCTTAAAAAACTGTCTAATTCTGTTCACACCTGACTTTGCTTTTCCCTTTGTATCAATTATTTAACGTACTAAAAAGCTCCATTTAATGTTAAAATGGTAACTCGGTTTACTTAATAAAATAAAATAAATTTAATACCATTGGTGTTTTTTGCATAACAACATGTTGACATGATGACATTTACAGTATTCAAGTGACAAACGAACTGACAATGATGCTTCTTTATTTATATGCGGATAACCTTTGATAACACTCTCTTCATTAAATGAAATTAATAGTTTATGTGCCACAAATCTTTAAACAAATAAATGGCACCCTAGCTTCCGAACTAGTTGTAAAAACTGTATCTTAGAAGTTAAGTATCTTTCTTTATCATCTGTTACAGTTAAAAAAGTGACAGTTGTCGTGGGCTTGTTCTTTTTTTAATAGGTGGATTACATTTATAGTATTGGACTATTTTATATTACTCATTCATTGCCTAAGAGTCAATTTTTGTTGGTACCACACTTTGTAACCGAGAAGCTGCAGAATACTGTTGTGTTCCAGTTTGAACGGTAAGAGAGCCAATATAATTTTAGGTTGCAAGATATTCCATCTTAGTCTCCAGGTGTGATCACACATTTGTGATCTGATTTTAATTAGTAACTAGTAATCCCAATCAAATTAAACTTACCTTTGTTCTATGAGGGATATATTATTAATCTATGACCTATCGGTAACTTCTCTTCAGCGAATTTATTAATAAAAAAAATCATACGTAAGTGCATCAAAAGGAAAAACGACAAAATTTTGAATTGTATAGTTAGACGGCTTATGCAATTTTTTGTATCAAGCCTCATTGATTAATTCTAAATACCGATTTTTAGTTGAAAATTTCCTGAAGCCATATTTTTGACGCATAACTTTGAGCGGTTTTTTTGATTAAAGCAATCGTATTCATTACCATATCTAAATAAATCCACGTTATTTATTAATGGCTGATCAGTTTTAGAATTACGTGCCGAAAGAGTTCGTTAACCTTAACCGGTCTGCAACTAGAGACGAATTTTTTAAATAAAAAAAAAAAAAACTACGCTCTATGCCGTTATGTTTGTAGTATTATATTGAATACGTTTTATTGAGTGTGGGAACTCAATTAATTTTTATGTTTATTAGAATGTCTTTATACTTTTAAGCCTGCGTATTTTTGACCACTTAGTTTTAACTATATTAAGTTACTATAGGTATCAAGCACCTATGCTCAATGACCTCAATAGTGCCTCCCAAACGATAGGTCTTAAGATGAACATGGACAAAACAAAGATCATGTTTAATGTCCATGTCACACCCATGCCGGTAGTTGTTGGGAGTACTAAGCTCGAATTTGTTGACGAGTACGTTTACCTGGGACAAATAGTCCGACTAGGTAAGTCCTACTTCGACCGAGAGGTCAATCAACGGATTCAAATCGGCTGGGCAGCGTTCGGAAAATTACGGCGCATCTTCTTGTCAGGTATACCTCAAAACCTGAAAACTAAGTTGTACAACCAGTGCGAGTTGCCAGTGATGACTTACGAAACCGAGACGTGGTCCTTCACCGCTGGCCGTATGAGGACGCTCAAAGTCGCTCAGTGAGCTATAGAGAGGGCTATGCTCGGAGTTTCTCTGCGTGATAAACTTAGAAATGAGGATATCTGCAGTAGAACCAGAGTGACTGATATAGCCCAACGGATTAGAAAGCTGAAGTAGCAATGGGCCGGCCATATTGCTCGAAGAACCGTTGGGGAAAAAAGGTTCTCGAGTGGCAGCCTCGTACCGGTAGGCGTAGTGTAGGGTGACCCCCCACTAGCTGGAGTGACGACCTGGTAAGACACGCATGAAGTCGATGGATGCAGGTGGCTCAGGACCGTGCTTTGTGGCATACCTTGGGGGAGGCCTATGTTCAGCAGTGGACTTGTGAAGAGCTGTAAGGATGATGATGATGATATCAAGTTATGTACTAATTCAAGTGTTTGCTTTCAAAATCCAAATTACTTACTTACTTAATTGGTAATTGTTTGGAGCAACCGCCGTGTTTTTATCAAATAATACTCAAGTATAAAGTTTTTAGTTTTTGGAGCTGTAGGTTTTTTTCTTGTTGAAATAAATGCCTACGTTTAACCGTCTCCCCGGAGCAAAGACGGGTTATGTTGGACTCCACCTATACGCATATCAGCAAGTCTACGGGAACGCTTTCGCACATATCTTCAACCCAACTAGTGCCGGCCGCCGGGGCCTATCCTCGATAGAGAATAACTTTTCGCCCTATACTTTCTTAGGTAAAGCGCACAGGAACGTACATCGCGCCTCTGTCACTGCAGTCCACCAACACACATTCGAAGTGGGCTCACCAACCCCATTCGAAGTGGCTACCTCAGGCCGGCTCTTCACTTCAGGTTCTGCTTAGTTCACCGTGGGTGACTAAACTACAGCTACTAAGCCCAAACTCACGACAAAGCGTTTACCATGTGTGGCGATTGCGGCAAATTTTCTGTACTAATATACCCACTCACGTTCAGCAATGGAATGTTTACAATCTGAGGAGACTTAGGTGATAATAACCTATGGCACATTAAAAGTAACATTGACCTCAAAATTCATCATTTGCATATTATAATAACAGCTTAACCTTGGATAAGGTTACCTAACCTAGGTTTCGATTGTGACCTAGCTGTCTACTAGAAACCGTAAGTCTACACTACACAAATTACAATAACAAACACTAGGTACCTAAACACATACAAATGCTGACCTATTTTAAAAGGAAATAAAAAAACGGTTTCATGTTTAAAATTCGCGCCACGAGCGTATCCACGTTACAGTTGGCAACTTGAAAGAACTGTTATGGTTAGGGTTGTACACGACGAAAATTCTGTGACATCGTGTGTCCAATAACTACAGATATTTTTCTTACTTTTTAAAAATTCTGTCTTGTTTTAAAATGGCTATCCAATTACTATTGTATAATTTTTGTCTTTATTGATATTTTTATTCCATTCTGTACAGTATTATTCAATGACACTTTTTATAATCGACGTAGTAGAATGTAGGTGCAAAAGGTATCTTATTAATCTGTATCCATTACCATGTAGTTCTAGTATTATTGAGGGTACTCTGTTAAATATAATAGTAGAAATGCAAAAAAAAAGTAATGTTTATAATTCAAGTTGTCGCTGTCATCGTCAATCCGCCCACGACCGACGTGCCTATTAAAGCAAACCTGCAAACCAAGGTCAAATCCTTTCCTACAACGGTAGAGGCCTGTGTGAGTGAAATTTTACCGGCTACTGAATGATGAAGATGTTTTAAATTAATATTTTATTATCTCAAGGAAATTATTTTGCTGCTTTAAGCCCTTATTAACAGTCTCACGTCATAGTCGGCTGATGTTAAAATGTACCTAGTAGTTTCACCTACAATGTACCTTTTTCTTCTAAAAAAAAGTACTATAATATTTGGACTGCTTAAATAAATACTATATTATATACTAGGTTTGGAATCCCTATATAAACTACAGTTTCGAAATAGTATTTGGATGGAAATTGAATGAGTAAATATATAATAGAAGTGCTATTTCTATATAACTGACATAACTGAGAGCTTACTCCTTTCTAAAAGTTGCAGTTGTTCGTGCTATATAGCTATATGCTCGTTTGCTCCCTAATCTAAAAAAATAAAAACTAACTGTTGGTTGTACTTTATTTTAAAAAACATAAGTAAAACCACTAAATTATAAATTAAATATGGTATTATATATTCCTTATTTGAGTACCCACCTTCTTTATTCTGATCGTTTGTCGACCCTAGTAATGATGACAGAATATTCGGAACACCATTGCGCAACGGACACGCATTCTGTACGGAGGTCAATGGACGCAGTTTGGCTGACTCCCGTTAGCCGGCGCACGTGACTGCAGGTGGTTTTACTTTTAAATTTGCAATATAGTACCGCTATTCGATAATAGGGGACGCTGACTTGTGTTTGTGTCACGGACAAATATATTGACTGTGGTCACAGATGCGTGCATTGATACAAACCTAGGTTTTGGTCTATTATTATTATTATTAAAAATATGTGCAAAATTCCAAATAGTTTATAGTACCGTGGACGTGGAATTAAAATAGAATACGAATTATTGTTACCCAAAATATATTTTTACCGAAAATACTATATTATAATAGGTAAAACTGCTAACTTTCGTATGAATAAAATTTCTCAGAACAAACATATTTTTTACCGAAAATATGTACTATATTATAATAAAACTTTGCTAACTTTCGTATTAAATTAAATTTCTCAGAACAATCTTCTTGTTCTTTATGAAGATTGATTTTTGAACGTTTTGAAGAAGAATTAGATGGATCAGTCCATTTTATCGTAAGTAGTTAATGTGCTCTTTTTAAATCGAAATTCTATCGATAAAACACTATATTGCATTTTGTTAGACTATATTGGGTCTTTACCTATAAAAACGTTTTGTTTAACTGCCCCCTTTGAACGATATGGGGTGGTAGATATTTTTACGCTGCCACTACACGGCCAGTTGCGTTACAGACGTTGGTAAAATTACCAGAGCTAAAGCTAAAGACCCTCAGTGATATTTTTTTTGCGCCCAGAAGCAAATAAGGGCTACCCTCCGGGAAGCGGGGGAGGGAGGTGGTGAATGCTGAAAACATACCACGCTGCCGGCTGCGTGGTTATGTGGGACTCTTACCCACTAAACACCACTTGTGAGACTGACTTTAACCCGTTAAGATCGTTCAACCGTATCGGAAGCGACCCTGGCTGAACGATCTTAACAGGTTAACCCTTAGACATCCACCATATTCTCCATACTTTACTTTAAGAAACAAAAATTTTACGCTTTTAAATAGTTGATTGAAACTTGTGCAGCAGACTTTCATAGCAAAGGCATCACGAACTGCCCATAAAGTGACAAGAATGTCTTAATAGTTTAGACAAATACATTGATTGTTTAGTTAGTTTTCTAAATAATTATTTGGATTTTCCCATACAAAACTGTAAGAAGGCTTGTGATAATATATTGAGTACGTAATAATTAATTAAGGCCTAAGTTTTTATGACAGTATAAAAAATTATGTAAATATATACCTGATCAAAGGAGAAAGGGTCTATTATTTTTTCTTTCTCCACATTTCATAAAATATTTTGCCAGGGGAAGGTAAAACAGTAATAGCTAGTTTTTTTCATATCCAAGAGTTGTGCTTACCATTTAATTATTTACTGCGATACAGTTGATAATTTCTAATTAGCGTATTTGTTTACGCATTGTTACGAGCTAAATTAAAAAAAAAACTATGTTATTAATTGTGTTGACATTAAAAATAATCACGCAAACGCTTAGTTAGGAAAATTTAACATTTGCTCAACTTATAAGTTTTGCTTTTGCAGAAGTTTATCGACTTTGAAATTACGGCTTCCTTTGCCATCAACAACCACGAGACATTGTACCTAAAATAAACTTCATTAAATATTACCAAATAACATGCTTTTTATATATCTATATACTTATAATTATAACATACTAACTCATACCCGGCGTATTGCTGCCGCAGAAAAAATATTTGTGGAAATACCGTTTTAAATTTAGAAGGGTTATATTGTTCCATTAGAAATGATAATATTATATATATGTATATATATCTTTCAAATAAATTCGTAGGTTTCGATACGCGATCCACCTACTGCAAGTTAATTTAATTCTACTATGTCTATAACCTTCGCGCAGTTTTAACGTAATCTGATGAACGGTAAGGCAGGGCATAAAATACGAACGAACACACATACATTTTTATATATAAGATATGATCTTACCGTAAAGTAGTATAAGTTATTAATATCTAACGTTAAAGGGGATTTTTAGTATTTTGTGCCTAATTCACAAATCAGAACAATTGTGGAAATACGTTGGTGGCAGTCTGTCACAAAGGTTTTCCTCTGAGAGTGTTTTACTCAGGTGATAGGTAACGTAGAAAATACGAATTTACGACTGAAAGGTTAATTTTTTGAAAACATAATGTAAATCATCAACTAGAAGTTTATTAAAACAACATTTTAAGGTTATATGATACATTGTTTTGTGTTTAATTCCTTAATTTTCAAAATATTAATTTTAAAAATATCTCGATTCTTTTGCATGTACGCAATATTTTTGTTAATTTTGAACCGATTTTAATAATTGTTTTGTTCAATAGGTTATAACTTCAACTTCAACCGCCATAAGAGCGGAAAACAGAGGAATGAAATTTAATGTAACTAACTATTCAAGCAACATTTGAGGTTGTAACATTCTGTTAGTTGTTAGTCCGCGCATTGAAGTAAAAGAAACAGACTTTAAATATAAAGTAAAAGACGACATCAAAGAACTTAGAATAATATATTTTTCTCGTAAAATTTAGCTTTTGAAATCGCTACCTATCATAAAACACACGGTATCCTAACACCAACTTTTAAAGCTTGTATTAGATATATGCAAATTATTTTATTCTTTTTAATTTCTTGAATATGGTTTTTACTTATTATTAAAACTTCTAATTTTAAGAAAACGTTGAAAATCGGTATTAGATTATTGCACGCAAAGCAATCGTCGAGCATGTTATAATTCCCCAACCCTTAAGCCCCATTTACATTCAGCCACTGCCACTGCTCCTCGCGCTGCCGGCAATACTTCCCTAAATACTGCCGTAGCAGGATCGCGGGAAGTGTGTATTCACACTCTGCCCTACCACTCACATCGCTTTCGGCTTTCGACTATGGCGGACGTCGAAATAATTACAGCGTCCGCGCTGTGTCTTCTTGCAATACAAAATTATGTTAATAATTTAAAAAGATATCAAGTTCAAAAGAAGATAGATAGATAGATAGAAAATTTATTTGCTTAAAAACATGGTACATAAGATGATCAATGACGTGGAACTGACATGTTTTGCCATAATTGGCATGGAAAAATGATATGAAATACAGCTAATTACACAAACCCGATGTTGCTTAAAAGTTAGGTACACACATTCTTTTTTGAATTCAAATATTATGTACAATTAAATACTTATACAGATCTACTCTATTTGAATTCTTATACAGTAAATTGTTCATAAATTATTAATTGAATTATTATATTATTGTTACATAAATAATATTAAATATTATATGAGATTAGTTAAGCTATTATTATTTTATTAATTACACTTCAGTATAAACTAATTCGTAATTTTAATTACAATAAAATTATAATTTAAAAATCTCAGGCTATTATGCAAATATTACCTTTTAACTTATTTTACATTTTAATTAATAAATAATCAATATGAGTTACTAATCTCTTTTAGAAATAAAATGTCAATGTTTATTAATTCCTTAAACTAAATTTTATATTAATATAATAAATTTGACGAATTTATAATTAATTATGTACATAGGTACTATGTTAACTCAAAAAGAAAATTCGTATTCGTAGAAGATGATGAATTGTGGTTTTTATCGTTGAAATCCCATATAGTTTTTTCTGATTCCAGCAGTTCTAAAAACTTTATTGTATTTTCATTAATCCACTCGAAAGGCATTTTGGTAGATCGTATTTATTTAATAACAGGACGGCACGCACGTCCGTTCATCCAGGCGCTTGTCGCGAAGTGAGCGATGGAGCTGAATGTGAACACACACTGCCGCTCGCGCTGCCCGTCCTTTGACTTCCGCACGAAAAACCGACATTTCGGGCAGTGTCAGCGGCAGCGGCAGTGTCAGCGCGAGTAGCCTGTTTACATACTGCCCTGCCCACTGCCCTGCTCACTTCCCTGC
Source organism: Parnassius apollo (assembly GCA_907164705.1). NCBI lineage: Eukaryota > Metazoa > Arthropoda > Insecta > Lepidoptera > Papilionidae > Parnassius > Parnassius apollo. The sequence goes on along the minus strand of CAJQZP010000359.1, from coordinate 4,214,771 downwards.
CCAAACGGGCTGAATGTAAATGGGGCATTAAATGTATAACAAAGACAATACAGGTAGATGTAGTCTAGTTCGGGCCGTCCTTGGAAAACGCCGCATACCGTAGTGTCCCGCCCACTGCGACCAGCACAGCTGTACATAACATTACATATTGAGTCGTTTTATATCTTATGTAGATTGACCATTGCTGTATATATATAATATAAATTTAAAATAAATAAGGGTTAGTGAATATGATTTGGGCATATCAAAGTTGACCATTAATGTATAATATACACTATATAATATGTAATATTAATAGATACATATGATTTAGGCCACGTATATGCGCCAGAATACTTTTACGTTTTTATTTTAAATATTTTGGTACCGTTTTATATGGAAGAGCAACATAGTAACTGAATAATGGCAGCAGCATGAATGCATCAACTAAAGCGGCGAAGGAATGATCACACTTTCACAGAACCGATAATTAGGAATTTACTGATAACTAGTCATTCTATCCAAGTGGTGACAACATATATTTTGATTCTTAATCGAGAATGGATAATGATGATATATCTATGAACTTACCATCATCTATAAATAAAATGATTTCTTATATTTACACATTGAATAATACCTTTACTGATTTTGTCGGGTTTAAATTTATTTTGCTTATTTTACTATAATAAAAATATCTATTAATATTATATGAAAAATAACTTAAATGGAACTGAAATTACCATACAGTCCATATAATATCTTATATTATTATATATTTTATAATATATATTAGTATATCATACATTATTATAATATTTCTGAATCGATGGGTGTATAATATGTTTATAAAGTATTATTGTAGTGGAGTTTTCTGCGTTTGAAAATGTTAATAGCAATAGTTTTTCATTTAATTTTTAACATCAACAAATATAGTTGTTGTTCTTTAATTCTCGTTTTTTCTTAAACGCTTTTTGTTTAACGCTCGTTAATTCTTACCAAAAGCCAGAAATTTTATTAAACGAAACTTTAAATTAAAAATATTGTAACTGTATTTTTAAACGCCATTTAGTCAACCTTTTTACGGATTTACATATCGAATTCTTGTATTTCTAACAACCCATGTAGGTTCACATCTGAGTGTAAGAGGAAATCCCAGTAGCATGTCATTAACTAAAATTAAAACAAATTGAAGAACGAGTTCTTGCATGGCTTGACTTATTTCATACAGACTTAAATATAAATCATATATACACTAATAACTACGTATATGGAACGACTTATCTCTTGCAAATGAGGTGTGTAGGAAGAAAACTTTTTAGAAATAGTGTCGCCTATATACCTACATACTGTACTACTCAAAGAACTCAAAGTTGTTTAATTTTATTCTGCAAAGTTAAGAATGAAGTTTAGAGTTGTTTTATATTATTCTGCAAAGTTAAGAATGAAAGAAAGAAAATTTTTCTTAAAAACTCTTTGCTAATATCGTAACTTACCGTGTAGTGGTGGTGTAAAAGTAGATCTCTTATATCACCGAGAGGGAAACTGAAACAGGAGACCGGCAGCTTGTCATCATTCCGATAACAACTCAATATAATAAAAAAACTGCGGTTGTCAAGTCGCCTGCCAAGCGTGGTAACTGTGGCAAGTATGAGTCAATCTGTAGCTTAACCTACGTTCAGCAGTGAACTGTTGTAAGACTGTAATGATAATGAATGATAATATAGTAACAACTTATTATATTAAAATCACAATATAATATACTTATACTGGATGACCTTTTTTACTGTCTGGAAAAAATAAGGTGTAATATGTGAACGGAGAGATTCCCATGGCACTGACACATATTTTACAAAAAATGAAAACAAACATTTTGAACTCAATAAATAATAAATTTATCGAAATTCAAATTATATCCTCCCTACTTTACGAACGGCAATAATACAATAAATTTAGTACGACTTTGTGACCTTGACACTTTGCAGGGTCATAGGCTGAAGGGTAAAGGGCAAAGAAATTGTTCAAAAAATTTTCAAACGTTTCATTAAAAATTTTATTTTTTATTTTTGTAAAATATCAGTGCCATAGGCTTCTACTCCGTTCACATGTTACACCCTATTTCTTTCCAGACGGTAAAAAAGTCATCCAGTATATACAAAATAAACGAATACAATAGACATACATGCGACTGAATAGGCAAATATATATGGAAGTTTTGTATGTTGAGCAGAGAGTTGAGTATAAGAGATTAAGAGTTATAATGATGATGATGATGGGAACCACTGCTGAACATACGAGTAAGCCTGCCCTATACATTGCCTCCATTACCCATAATAATTTTTATTTTTAGTCGTTATCAGGAAAACGCTACTGCCCATCTCCTGATTTGTTTGACACCGACCGGATGATACGGGTTAGTGGATATTCTCATACCACCACTACCCGGTGCGATGATGGTGATGATATGGCAAATATACCTAATAATTAATTATACCTTTTTCAGCATGTAAAAGTCCATTACTGGTCAATGGTCATGGAACTTTTCCGTTATTAGATGCCACGCTGCAGCTATATTATGGTTGTAGCACGAATGGGTCGGCTAGACCGGGGAAGGACTACGCTCTTACAGAATACCAGCGTTAAATAGCAGTTTAATACTGCTGTGTTTTGTGTAGTGAGTGTAGAGATTCGGAGACCCTTGTTACACTGGAAACGAGGCATTCCATCTTAGTCCTCAGGAGTGACAACGGGCCACATCATCCACTTACCATCAGGTGGACTCTGTGCTCGTTTATCACCCTTATTCTATAAAAAAATCGAATGATTAATTTTTTATTATAAATAGGTTATATTTAAGAGGAGTCATATGAATTTAAGTCCCATATGAATTTCATCCCTAGGAGTGGAAAAACAGAGGATGAGGATTTTAATGTAACTATATTAAAAAGATTCTAGTTGTTAACTTAAATTTGTAATATTATCACGCAATTGTTTAATAAAAAGGAAAATAAACTCATAGATAAATAATACAAAAATAATTTTTACGTAATAATCTTCTGAAGTTTGAGCTTTACTCGTAATTCTTAGATAGATAATGTCATATTACTGACTTTAAAACTTGTTATTTAAAAATTATATATTTTTTGTTAGTTTAATGTCGGTTTTAATTTTTATTAAAAGTTTAATTATATAGACGTACAGTATTTCTCGCAATAATATACAAGTTAAGAAAGAAGTTGAAAATACTTGAGGCCAATAATTACTTTACCGTGAAGTAGAGGTGTAAGAAAATTTTTAACTACCACATATCGTCCGGTGGCTGTCCGGGTGTCGTAAGAGGCGACAAAAAGATACTAAACCAGGAGACGAACATCATAACAACTCAAAATAATAAAACTGCAGTTTCCAACCATGGACCTAGAAAAAAGGGCGGACGCCGTCTCTTAAAACAATTACTGACGCACCCATAGTAAGTCAGTTCGTTAATACAAATAAGCCGGGTGTTTCCAACACGCTTGATAAGCGTGGCAATGAATGACAGAATGTTTCTTATACATACCAACGGTTTTACGTGCTTTCCGAGGCACGGGGGTGAGACAGCGTAAACTTCCTGACTCCGGGCTCAACTAAATAATTATTTTTTGGCTCGACCCGGGATTCGAACCCAGAACCTCATGATCAGCAGTTACACTACTACAACCACTAGATCAACGAGACGTATATAGAGGATATATAGAGCTAGTATGGTTATATAGGGCATTCCATCTTAGTCCTCTTAAGTGACAACCAACCTGGAGTCCTTTCTTGAAGTTCGCAGTATGTTTTCATGGTTTGCAGTTGCGATTTAACATCAAGTGAACTATAATTTCGTTTGTTTCTTCAGTTTTATGAAAAAAGGTGCGTAGATTACATGGCTTTTGAGAATACCTGATGACTTTATACCTCGTTCTCCATCCTACTATAGGACAACCACACGCTCGGCCCATTCCAGCCCTTTGTTGTTGCCATAACTCGCATTCGAACCAAACTGTCTGCTTTATCATTGGTAACGCGTATGGTAACGAAATGGAACAGTTTGCCAGTTTATGTCTTTCCTGGCGGTGTAAGAATATCTGCTACCCCATATCATCCCGTGGTGTTGTAAGAGGCGACAGAGGGAAACTAATTAGGAGATGGGCGGAAGCGTATTCCTAATAACGACTAAAAATAAAAAAAACTGCGGTTGCCACTCCGCTTGCCAAGCGTGGAAACTATGGCAAATATCCCCCCTATGATCCCATATATTGGAGAGGCGTATGTTCAGCAGCGTACTTTAAAAAGCTGTAACGGTCACGGTAACGGTATGTCTTTCCATTCGATTACAATGTGGGTGACTTATGTCAAGCTTAATCAGTGCGCTTTATTATTTTCGACCACTACTTATCTTTTGGTGGGATAGAAGTGAAGTGAAGATGGCTTATAATGATTAAAAAATCTTAAATACTGAGATGAAGTTTTTTTGTTACTAGACCTACTAGACTAGGGTTAGACTTTTAGAATAGATTTTTATTTTCTGGTTACTTTCTACAAAAACATTTACATTTTACTACCAGTTGCTGCTTGATTTTATCAGTGACTTAAAATAGGGCTGAAAACGTTCAAGCATTGATAATATTGTTTATTATAAACTTAACTAACTTAAAAAATATAAACGTTAAAACCCAACTTCATATACTGGTTATAGATTGAAGCAACATCAGTGCAAAATTTTTGTGACTTGAACTATGAAGGACAAATAAATGAATGAAATCAAAATTAAAAAGCGTTAATCATTTACAAAATGGTGGACTTAGTTATTGCTAAAATAAATTATCTACTTGTTTACGCTTAGGTTATGCAGAGAAGCCGTTTCCGGTGTAAAGTTAAGCATTGTTGTTGAACAATATTGACATACGAGTCTTACTCGTATTTACCTAAACAACACTGTAGGAAAAAGCTTAACAAATTTAGCTTTTTGACTAGGTTTTTTGATTTCTATATTATAATTACGCATGTGATATTGTGATACGTTACATTTTAATGTGTGTACGTAAAGGAGAAAGTTATTGACTGAGGTGTTGTTTACACGGGGTTTCCTTATTTGGGGACGTTAGATCATACTGTGTTACGTAATGAAAATTCGGGTACGGTTGGCAGAAACTTGTCATAATATTTCACAAAAAGTTTTACTTTAATATTTATAAAGCAATTTTTTTTCTGTTATAAAATATTTTGCTTCTGATCAAAAATAAAATAAGGGGATAATAATATTAAAAATTTAACATTATCATTTTTTTTTAAATAATCGTGTTTAAAACTTATACATAAATAATCTATAAGTTACTAGTATAATGTAATCACTCATGAAAATGTGAGAAAATGAAACAAACATGGTAAATTTTTAACAAAAAAATATGAATACAGTCAATCGACATAATATATTATCTTGAATGTGGCTCAGTGAGAAGAGGCTCGCTTTTTTGAAATCAGTCCAAGGCTGTCCATGAAAAACTGTGTGTTTTTGTCGACGCTACGTACGCCGAGCCCGGAGACCAACATAAATTCGATTATATGCTTTTTCGTCATTGTGAAACGATCGAAGCGTGCAGACAGGGACAGAGGTATAGAAATAGACTGAGAACGGGTATAGTAGTACTGTGCGCATGCGTAGGCACGTGTCGCCGAATGTGAGCCGATTTACACGGTAACAATTTTCGCGGAGTTATCCTGGGATAAATGTGTATTTTAATCGATTTTCCTTTGAAGCGCATAATATTACCTTTAACACACTTTTACAGTTCAGAGTTAGTTTTTACATGTTGCGTCGGGTTAAACTGTTGCGATATATGCCAACGCCTGACTGTAAGTACAGGCTCAGTGCTTTTATAGTTAATATCTCTACCTCAATTATTTTTTTTTGTCAATATGTCACTATATATTAAAAAACGTTATTAATATCGAATACTCCTAATATAATTCTAATAAAAAAATTTTGTTAGTTGTGAATACAATTTCGAAAAGTAAAATAAATATTTAATGTAAATTAAATTTATTATAAGAGTACGTAAAATTGTTTTTAGAAAAACGTATGCTAAAATCTTAAGAAAAATCTTCAGATCAATTCACGGAAGTGTGCTACATCGCGTCTACGCGTTGCGGCGGCGTAGCGCTACGCTTTCGTAGGCCTTGCAGTGGCTACGACGGCTACCCGCCGCCTCACTGGTCCGCGTTCTCAAAATATAGGACACCGTGTCAATGTGTCTCTAGCGCGCACAGACTCCTCAAACACAACAACAAATAATACGGTAGACTGTGATGACGACGCCTGACTAATGAAAAACATAACGACGATGTGAGAACGAACTGTGCCTCGGAACTGAACTATCACTGCCATACGAATTTTCGGCTTACTGAAACGCACAAAGAATCGACGTACGATATCAGAAAATCATTTTTGGTAGGATGTTGACCCCTGACCTAGTTTTGATGCATCTGCGCGGTGCAGTCCTGCAGTGGGCAGCCTAAACAAATCATATACGGAATTAAAGGAAGGTAACCAGCGGAGTGTGTTCAAAGGATTATACCCTAAGCCCTAAGGAGTGTGATACCCGTGTTCATTAGTTTGTAAAATATATCCCGTGAGTATTTATCTTTATATTAGAGCTTCTCTTGTGCAATATTTATTTTAAACTGACTGAACCCGATAAGTCTGATCGCTTCAAGTGTCTTCGCTTCGGAAAGTATTCGTAGTGTTGTGCATCGGTGTCGATAGTGTGTGCAATTCAAATTTTAAGCCCTGTACGAAGAGGGAACAATATGGCGGGCAATAGAGATAACACGCTTGAGGGACAGCTGACGCATGTTATTCAGCATCACATGTCACAGCCCGGCACGGAAGCCCAGGTCAGTGTCCATCAAGTTCAGAGTCCATCCGGGAGCGGAACAAAACGACATCAAATAATTATCGATATTAAACAAGACATCGACATTGATGAAATGTCAACACGCTCACTGGCTGAGAGTGTAATGGAAACACTGGGGGCGCGGTCTGCTGCTGTTTACATCGACAATACGCATGTCGCTGGCGAAAATTCAGACATGGAATCTTTGACGACCGTAAATGTAATTGTTGCCAATGATTTAAGCCAAACAGCATCAAGCCCTCAAGTGGAAGAAACAGAAGTAGGAGATACAAGTCAAGAGGCTTCAGAAAGTTCAGGAATCCTGCCAGGGAATCGAATTGCGGTCGATAGGATCGTGGAGATGACTAACGCGGCTAACACAAACAGCGAAACGTCAACATCGAGCACAGTGTCGATAACAACAGCTGCCACCACTACAGCATCAGGTAATTTAATCTTAGCTTTTAGGTTAATGATATTTTTCCGATTGTATCATCGCATTTATGTAGGTAAAGGAAAAATTATGAATGAGATGACAGGAAAGTAACGTAGGTAAATTTTGGAATTTTATTTGTAACATTTTGACCGGTAATAAATTAAAAAGAAAAAATAGAATATTACAAAAGTTATAACCGTCTTTTTATATTTTTACAAAAATAAATACTAAGGCGGTTAATATTAATGACTAAAAGTCAATATTAGTTAAATTATGTGTTGTAATACGGGCTGCAGTAAATCTTGAAAAATTTCGTATTGTCAAACACGTACATAGAATTAGTAAGGCAACAGTACTTTTTAAAGTAAGTAGTCTTTTGTTACTAGCTCATAAAATAGGACATTAAGATTATGTAGCTTAAAGCTAATGGCGCTATAAATAACTAGACTACAAAGAAAGAGGTTATTTTAGTTTTAGGTTTCAGCTTAGAGAACTGAGAATGGGAAGTTTTAAATTTATATACCTATTGAATTTATGCTGTAGCATAAAATGAAAAGCAAACATCCAGTTAGTTACGAGTTCATTTGTTCGTCTTGGTTGTTACAAAAAGACATCGTTATTATCATTATCGTCGTAATAACCCATCACCAGTCAACTGCGAATATATGCCTCCATCAAGGATCCGTATCCGACTCCGTCGTTGAGTTAATTCCTGGTAAGAGATCTAGAAAGAGTATCCGTCTTTCTGGATCTCTTACCAGAAATTAACTCAACTCAAATGAACTGCTATAACACTTGGTTCATTTGCTTTTATATGTAGATAAATTTAAACGCATCCTGCGTTTAAATTTACGTCTTTTTATTATGTGTTAAACTCAGTCAAATTAAAAATGTAATTCAATAGTGATAAGAATCAAAATGACTAGTGAATTAGGCTCTTATTTTGAAGTTATGAATTAAAAGATATAGAGATCATAGATAATATTTGTTGGAGTGAAATCATTCAAATATCTTCTTAAAGATTGGATGGTTCGGTTTTTTCACTATACTTCAGCAAATATAAGAAATACCTTTCGACAACTGTTAGATTTATTGGACTAGGCATTTCAACTGAAAAATAGGTACCTACAAAATTCGATTCTTGAGAGGTCGATATCGATTCTTTAGAGTTTATAATAATTTACAGTTTTACAAAGATCTAAACCAGAATAAATTAGAAACAGATAACTAAAAACACAACATTTTTGCTTTTTACTAATTTCTGGAGATAAAGTTATATAAATTAAAGACTGCAGATTAGATTAAACACAAAATTATTTAATCACTTTCACTACAACTAGTTGTTGTAGTTGTCAGCATCGTTGTTTACATTAATTATTATTTGATTTTCTACTATGTCTGCAGCAAAATATGGCTGGCGTTTAGCCATATTTCATCAATGAATATAATGTTGTCCTAATTGATTATATTTTTAATTTCTCGTAAAAATGTTATTCTTTGCAGTTATGTCTCTAAATAACTATTTTGTGATTGTTAATTTTTTTTTGTATCGGAAGCCAATTTTTTTTCAAATGGTTCTCAATGACTCTATACTGCCATTGTACAAGCCGGCATCTTCTAAACTTAATCGCAATATCTCCACAGTGGAATTCAGAGAAATTATAAAAAAATAGAATTGTTTAATTCATAATTTAAATAATTTATGCAACGCTAAAAATGAAAATTTAATTAAAGAAATAATAAATTAAAAAATTGAAAGGTTCAAATCATAAACTTATAAAACATAAAAATAAAGAACTGCATATGCTGTAATGGGATATAGATAACTTCATAATTCTTTGGATTTACGTAAAAGATTATTTTAAATCGTGTTAATATGCTTGTACAAAGTTATTGCGGAATGATTAATGTGAAAAGTCAAAAGGTATTTCTTAGATTTGGTTTAGTAGAGTAGTATTTATAAATCATGGATGACTATGGTCATAAATACTTTTACTTTCAGCCATTTAAGTCTACTTTTATACATAGGCCTATCGAAGAAGTTGTCAGGTACACATTTATTGAAAACGTCGCCTTTACACATGCTGGTCCGGCGGGTGAGAGAGTGTTGTATTAATACTCTCGTACTAGTAGTGCAGAGCACTGTCACCAGTCTGTGAGATCTGGTCGACATATTATTTGGATGTTTTTATCCCCAATAGTGTAGGCAGTGCGTCGTTCATCAGCCTGCAGGGTGCCCTACTTGTGATAAAGTTTCAAATTTTAAGAACAATCTTCATAGGCAGCAGTGGCCACTTATCATTAGATAGGCCCTATCTTCGTTTACCTCTTCTTTTATAAATGTTTTTATATTCTTTTTTACTACTATTAGTAAAAGTAGAACTCGTTTGAAACATCTCTTACCACGTGTTAAGCCATGCTACAGCTACGCTAGCTTATACATAGCTGCAGCACAAATAGGTCGCTCAACCGAGATAGGCTCATAAAATACCAGCGTCAAACAGCAGAGTGTTTTGTACTCGTATGTTAATGTGTAGACAATTGGTGACCCTGTTTACTGATCACGAGGCATTCCATCTGACTCCTCAAGATTGACAACGCATCAGCATTTTGGTTCTTAATCGATGATAAATATAAATGCCTACAGGCTATAGCATCCACTTACCATCAGGTGGACTTGTTACCCATTTATGACACTTATTCTATAAAATCTAAAGGCCATATGAAGAGCCAAGGCCACATCAGGATTAAATCATTGATTAGTAACGCTCAATTTTTTTGAAACATTTCTTGCCAATATACTAGGTACAGTCAAGATACTATTTGTAACAAACTTGAAATCATTATAAATATTTTTGTGAAATAACACCTTTAATTAAACTTTTTTATATTTAAAATCATTTGAAGTTCGCTTCGTTTCCTAATTTCAATATCAATTGATACTTATTAGTTTTAATTATCACTACATTAACAGTTTATTTTCCATGTATTTACTGATGAGAATGCATTTTTAGCATAGGGGTAATCAACTAAGTTCTGAGTGTCGGCATCTTAATCCTGTGTCGTAAATGGATGTAACATACATGTTTTTACGCCGTCGTTTTTACAGAAAATTCAGTTTGATGTGTCTCTCGTTTAAAAAGCAAAAGAATGGCCTAAAATTATTGATTTAAAGCACTCTGTATTATAACGACATTGAAGGCATTGAAAGCTTTTGAATTCTTTTAGATATTTACGTATATTTATAATGATGATAGGGTCCACCAGACCCAATTTCGGTCACGGCGGCCAGACTCAACAGATACTGTATACAGAATTTCTTAACTCCGGGCTGCTACTGAGAATTTCAGGACAGTAACACCCAGTACAGAGACAGTAACTAATTTTGGCCCGACCCAGGATTTGAACCCGCAGTCGTGCTTACGACCATTAGAACAACGATTTTCATAAAAAGTACCTAGTACTGACGAAAATATTAATGGAATTAATCTATTAAGTTAAAAATAAGAAAGGAAGAATCTATTAAGTTAAAAATATTAATAGTAATCAATAAGTATTTTAAATATATTTAAAAAGGTGCAAATAAGGTATAAAGTTTTTTTATTGTTCATTACTAATTCGAATTAGAATAAAATATTACTAAATATGTATCTCAAGCCGCTTCTTGTAAATTGTTGAGCGTAGTGCAACTATATATCTGTGATTGTATCTCTCTCTGACGCTGTGACTGTTTTTAACTGTATGTATTTGTAATGTACCCCCAACTTATGTGTTTCTCCAGATATTGTTATAACTTATAAATTTTTATGTTCTCATGATAAGTGAATTTTGTATTCTTAATGAGAATAAAGTTCTCAAACCACGAATTATTAGGTTTTCTTATTATGTATTTTCGTTTGAATTAAATTGTATAAAATAATGGAATTGGTATAGCAACTTCTATTAATACGACTAGCTGTCGTTACCAGTTCGTTTTAACAGAAATCGATTTAGCATATCAAGTGTTCTATATTTTAGTAACATATGTTATCTTTCACGTTTGATATTTTTACTTCTATTTAACCTTTGAATATTGCAGACATAGTTTTATTTTCTTTTCTTTCAAGTCTGGTCTCTATTTGGTTTACTAAATATGATGATGCATAGTATAAAATACTTTTAGAACCGTTACAGCTTGTTAAAGTTCATTGCTGAATGTTATTAGGAAGACTCTGCTGCCCATCTCCTGATTAGTTTCCCTCTATCACCTCTTACGACACCCACGGGATAATATGTGGTAGTGGATATTCTCACAGCGCCACTACTCGTTAACTCTTCGAACAATATTGAATAATTAAAGTTAGAGTATACCTTTACCACCTGTAGTGTATTCTTTTTTTTATAGGATAAGACTGACACACGAGCACTCAGTCCACCTTATAATAAGTGGTTACTGTGACCCATAGACATCTACATCTATCCTCGATAACGAATCAAAATGCAGATGTGTTGTCACCCGTGAAGACTAAGGTGGAATGCCTCGTTTACAGTAAAAAGGGTTTTTTTTTATAGGATAAGACTGACACACGAGCACTCAGTCCACCTGATAGTAAGTGGTTGCTGTGGCCCATGGACATCTACATCTATCCTCGATAACGAATCAAAATGCAGATGTGTTGTCACCCGTGAAGACTAAGGTGGAATGCCTCATTTTCAGTAAAAAGGGTCTCCGGTTCTCTACACTCACCAAACGAAACACAGCAGTGTTAAGCATGCAGTTTACGCTGGTATTCTGTGAGGCGTGGTTCTTCCCCGGTCAACTACGACTACAACTTTACCAGTAATATAGCTGCGGTATGGTTCTACCACGTAATAATCTCTACGTAATAAAGGGGTTCTCTCACTCCACCAAAAAGAGTGTAAGCATGCAGTAGTGGTAGTGAGGCGTGGTTCTGGTAACTAAATACCCATTGTCCCATATCGTTTTATGGATATCGTAAGAGGGGACGGAGGGAAATAAGTGGAAGATGGACTGGAATGTCTTCCTAGTGATAGCAATTTTTTTTAAAACTACGGTAACTATGGTATGAATACATACCCTAGTTACGCTATGAAGCATTCTTTATGAGAGGTTTATGTTCAACCATGCACTTTTGTTAGGCTGCAAAAGATATTCGTACTTATTTTCTAGTATATTATTAAAATACACCTCTAATTAAATATGTGCATTTTTAAATTCTCAAAGTCGGCGACCCGTGAACTTTTGAATAATTAATTCATTACATCGATCGTTTAGGTTAAGTAACATCCCAGCAGGGAGCCCGAGACGAGGTATGTCTCATCTAAATAGTTCGGATATTTTAACATACAGTTAGAAATTATTTGTATATTTGAATATAATTTTTTATGACGACTCCGTGGCGCAGTGGCTTAGCAATGAGTGGCTGCGCTGGGGGTCGCGGGTTCGAATCCTGCACGAAATAAGTATTTGTATGGCCTACAAATAATTGTTTCGGTCTGGATGTTTGTCCTTGTTTATGTTTGTAAACTGCCCCTACGATACAGGAGAAAATCCTAGTGCGGGGTTACGTTTAAAAAAAATTTGTACCTATACGAGCATCTTTAGTTGGATCACCATCGATACCATTGAAATTACTTTAAATGCTGATTTATCATGTGCTCTGGTGTAAAACATCTCTTTAAATTGCAATCAATCATTTGATTAAATTTTTTATGGGTAAAATTAAAAAATAAAGAAACTTATTAGATTGGTTTTGTATCTACATTTTAAATTTATTTCAAGGTTGAATTAATATCAAACCATAATTAAGGCGTAGTATCACGAGCCGATCTAAATTAGTAATTCTAGATCAATTATACTGATATCAATAACATATAAATTCGACAAAGCGTACAACTGGACATTATAACACGAAACAAAACACGACAAGGGGGTTTCTATTGTTGTGCATTTAGAAATATGAATAAAGAATGCTGTCTCAATACACGACGTCAGTCCCCTATCACGAAACAATACTATCTCCTAGTGAATGCCGTGAATTTATATACATGTTAAATTTAGAATTTATAAGAAACTGCTTTTATTGAAATGTACTATGACGTGGTGGAGCCACGCTGCAGATATATTATAGCCGCAGTACGAACTGATTGACTTATACGAGGATAGAACATGCTATAGCAGAAGTCTAGCACAAAATACCAGGATACCGCCGCGGTATTTCATATAGTGAGTGTAGATATTCACTCACTATATGAACTGGAATCTGTGGAACTGGATATCCTTTTAATGCTAACGAGGCATCTATTTTAATCTTCCACCCGGTAAAAACACATCAGTATTTTGAATCTTAATCGATGGATGGTTTGGGAACAGTATTCACTAACTCACTAATCATTAGGTAGATTGTGTGCTCTTTTGTCACCCTTACTTCTAAAATAATACATTTTAAGAAATATTTATGAAGCTAACAAATAATATGTTAGTATTACAGCGAAAACGGGAGCCTATGTTTGGGTACTATGTAACAACTTAAATCATTTGTTTAGCCATAGACTGTGAAAAGCTATTTATGAACTTGACACGTTCAAAAAAAGCGTTATCTTTGGATATACATAAAAATATATGATTTAAAATCTAAAGTCTCTAAGACAAAAATTTAAGGAAACTACAAACTAACTTTGGCCAATTTACTAAAGTTTATATGTTACCTATATTCACTCCGCAAATACAGAAATAGAATAGAAACAGACACAAGCTAGTACCGGGTATTCGACTCCACAGAGTCAGTAATTCATTCATGGGGCAATGTATATGCTTTTAAATGAAATTCTCAGAAAATATATAAAAGTCGCTTCCGCCAAGTTTAAAAACTTTACTAAACGAAGATTGTATGTAGTATGTGTATTGTATAAGGAGTTACTATAATATTAAGGAATTTATGGATGATAATCACCACTGGGAATGAAGTGATCGCTACCAAGCTATTTCTAATATGTTAATGTGTTATTTATTGTGTAAATTTAATGAGTGTAAATTGTTTTTTAAAGTCCCGCTGGGTTTCTTGCTGGTTCTTCCCAGGACAGAAGTATTTTCCGACCTAGTGGTAAATTAAATATGAGAGTGGCTTTTAATAGGTATTATTTATCATCTATACTAAATAAAAAAGTTTAAAGATAGGAAGCAGGACCTGTATTATATTACAGCGATCTTCTTCAGTAGGCACAAGCGGCGGACTGATATTTAAGACGGTCTTAAATATCAGTCCGCACTGCAGACAGTAGAAACCGCAAACATATGACGTAAAAATATAATGACGAAAGGGAAGGAATTAGAGAAACTTGTGAAAAGAGCACATGAAAAAGAGATTCAAGCAAGTACTTCGTGTTTCTCCCAAGATATGGTCCATATAACACGATAGTTGGATACACCGGATGGTTGGACCATAGGAAGTAGTGTGTTTTTACTGTTTGGAGTTACAACTCAAAAGTAAGGCGTATGTTCAACAGTGAAAATGCGTTGGGGTATAATGATAATGATATTAGAATAGAGAGAGATTTCTCTCTCTATTCTAATATTATACAAACATAAGAAACATAAATAATAATATTTAATTTTATAATATTAATATACTTTGATGAAATATTTTTTTTAAATTATGACTGTAGTCGAATTGAGAATCTCTTTTTTTTTTTTGAAATACCTAATTGAAATCAAATTTATTCACATTTATTCGATTTCCTCAATGGATATTCAGTGACTGCCGAAATAGTTTTAATAATAACGTTGTTTTCATATTAAGTATACCCTAAGAAATCATAATTATTTACGTTTAACTGGAAAACTTTTGATATTGGTTAAAGTAAAACATTATTTTGACAACAACTTTAATGCTTACATAGTGCAACTTAAATACTTTAAATAAGATAAAGAAAGTAAAATGTTGAAAATGTTAATTCACATATTATATTTATATAACATCCAAATATTTAAAAAAACAATAAAAAGCTAACACTTCAACATAAATGATCATACATTCCTCACAAATACATCTCTACTCATTCACATTAGTTTGATTTTAATATTACCATATTTAAGATATACGATAAAACTATCCTGCTCCTAAATATTGTCAGAAGCGATTGAGGGAAAGGCCATGAGATCCGGTAACCAGCGTTAGATTAAAGACAGACTTATTTAATATACGTGCATGAGATTGACTTCATAATGACGACCAGACACCCACAGTCTTAATAATTGCGAGAGAAAAAACTAGTAGAGAACACCGAATGGTGAGAGGCACCTGAGATTTTAAGTGAAATTAATAGGTTCTAAGGACAGCTGTACATGCCATCGTTGGACGAACACGTAATTGTGAGTAACGATTCAAAAACTATCTTTAAAAAGATATCACTGGAATCTATTTCGATGATATCTGGGGCGTCAGCTTAAGCAAGATTAGAATAACTCTTCAGCTCATTAAAAAGGCCAAGACACCGGGTGGGGATAGAATTACAGC
Source organism: Parnassius apollo (assembly GCA_907164705.1). Taxonomy (NCBI): domain Eukaryota; kingdom Metazoa; phylum Arthropoda; class Insecta; order Lepidoptera; family Papilionidae; genus Parnassius; species Parnassius apollo. The sequence continues at coordinate 4,198,920 of CAJQZP010000359.1, read as the reverse complement.
GGAGCTTACAATAGTGGGTGAAAATTCGGTACTTGAAGTCCTTCAAAACTTTTCTATTCCACCCTCCATGGTGGCACTACAGAGACCACCGCACTTCTGGCTATCGCAAAGAAGTGAGGCAGAAATGTTGTAGTCTTGCTCTTAAAAAAGTGCAACAACGCTCTATTGTAGATAATTATAAAAACATGTTACACAGATTGTGTAAGTGTAAGAAAATATTCAAAAAAGATCTTTGAACACGAGAAAAATAGAATTTTAATGTAAACAGTCAAAACCTGCTTGACATTTTGCACTTTTTAAATTTTCTGCAAAATTTATTACTAAAACTCCCTATTTTCTTTCAAATACCTCTATCTTAATAATCAACTTATCATTAAACGTTGTTATCAGCGTTGCACGATGTGTCTGTAATGAGTTATGAATTTTCAAACTTTTGGAAGCAGTTTTCCCAATCTGGCAAAATTGACAGATGAGTGGTTTTACCAGCAAACCCTCGATATATAGATGGATCGTTTCAGACCTACTGGAAGTGGGAATGACATCAAAAGGTTTTTCAATAAATTAACGTGAGTGAATTTTTTCACATGGTTCCACCAGTATTATTTTTCCCTATGCAAGAGATCTTATCGTCACAGTACATTTCGACTTTTAAGTAATTTCTAGTGATTTTTCAAAGTGCAGCCAAATATCACGAATTAGCTTTCACTTTGATTACATTTTCGTTAGTTCAATTAAATAAAGCAAACGCTTCTCAAATGGAACTAAACTGAAGTAATAACTAAAAAGTGAAATAAACACGCCCGGGAGAGTATTACATTCCTTGCATTACAAGTCAGCAAGCCGACAACTGAACGAGAAAGTTCCCTAAAACTAATGTGAACGGTACTTAGCTTAACAGCTAATACATACACGCCTAAACAAAATATTTATATTGTGCGAATATACAAAGTATGTTACATCAACAATTTGAATAAATAATGATTTCTTATATTTACGCGAACACTACACATTGAAATAATACTAGTTTTTACGGATATTATCGCGCATATTTAACTTTTTTTTCAATTTGAATAAATTCCTTTGAAAATATAGTCATAGGCCTAGATTGCCTTATATAATAGTTTCATCACTAGTTAAAATCTGAAGTCCGAAGTGACGTCGCGTTTCATAAGAGCCCATAGTACAGTGCTGTGTAGAGATCCCCCTTATGAATTTTTAATTAATACTAATTTAATATTAAAAAGTCATAATTGAAATGTTTAAATTACTATGCAATATTAATTTTAAAGTTATGAAAAAGCCTACGATTTTTGTTTATTGTTTATCTAGAAATCTTAATTCGGCCCTTTCTACTTAATACACACATGAACTTACTTGGCTTGAGTGTTGATAATATGCTTGCGTCTTAATCTCTGAAATCAATAAGTTGTCTTATTGAGTATAATTAAATTTGACTAGAACAATCAATTGTTGACGCAAAATTTTCACTGCAAATTGATAGCCTGTTCTAACAAATTGGTTTACGTGGTCTGAGTGATGGAAGGTATTAATTGGTTTAATTTAATTAAACTTAATACAGACTTCATGTAAACAACCAAATAATCGATTTTTTGATTGTTTACACGGAGGCAAATATTAAAACAAAAGAAGCTAACACTATTTTTTTATTTACAAATACTTTTAGTATATACATATGTGACTTGTAAATATAGAGAATACTATTCTCACATTACATATCAGCAAAACTTAAATTTGATAGATTAATACTTAATGCTTATTTTCTAAAAGGATATTTTATCATACCAGATTTTATGTCGGTTCTTCTCTATAAATTTTTCCTTTGTTATTTAGGTTGTATTGTTTGCTGCTTGTATGTCCTAAAATCATCTCAAATGAAGCATAAATAGACCATGTTTGAAGTTAGGGTGATCGACAAAATTGTGTAATTTTTTTAGAATAACAACAAACGAGCACATTGTCTTTCTGATGGTAAGTGGACACTGTGAACAGTGCCGATAGACATCTACATCTATCCTCGATTAAGAATCAAAATGCATATGTTTTGCCACCTTTGAGGACTGAAATTGAATGCCCCGTTATCAGTAAAAAGGGTCTCCGGTTCTCTAAACTCATCATGCGAAACACAGCAGCATTAAGCTACCATTTCGCACTGGTACTATTCTATGAGAGCGTGGTCCTTCCCCGTTCGAGTCGACCCATTCATGCTACAACCGTTATATAGGTGCAGTATGGTTCTACCACTTTGCAAAAGTAAACATAATCGTTAAAATAAACTCTGAAACATTACCTAATTGACATTAAAAGTTATTAATCGTTAACGTTTAAGATGTATTTGAGATGAGCAACGGCATTTACCGTTAAACTAAAGACATCTATTGAATAAAGCTCGCATCTATTTGGCACATATTGAAACCGGACAGAACGGTACTTCTGTAAGAACCATTGAAGTGGTCGGTGTTAGCAATTACAATTAGAGAAGTATGCGTGTTTGTAAAGTAATTATTTTAATTAAACCTAGTATCTTGGAAAGTTATCCTCTTTGTAATTACAGAGACATCTATTGTTGCATAATATAACTAACAGTATTTTATGATCCTTCCAAATGTAGTGGTTAAAATTCACATAAAGCAACTTCGTCTTCTAACACAAGTAGTTATCTAACTTATTATTTAATGTAAACACTAAACCTAATTTGAAATCTGACGGCGTTAAAATTATTTTAGATATAGTAATAATTTAGTGCAAAAAGCTAACCGCAACGTGCGTTTCTTAAAAATACAATTACCTAAATCGCAAATACAATCATATTGCACAAGTACGAGTGTAAATAAAAATGTTAAATTACTTTAATTTGAAAAGTGACTATGCTCTTTAGTTGAAATTAAAAGCAATGTTATCGATATTAATATTTTATATTAAAATTACTGTACGATATACGTATTGTATTCCAGTACATAACATAATTTTATACTGTCTTGCTTGTCATTCACAGACATGTTTCAATAAAGTATACTTATCGGTGACCTATATTGTTTGTTTCTAAACCACAAACATGCATAAACTCTTATAAAACAGTATATAATATAATAGTTTGCAAGAAGTAAAATGGTTGTATAAGGTCAACTGGATCCTGCTCACAGAGTAGGTACATTGTATATACAAGAAAATCTTGCTGCAAAAGTAATATTCTACAACAAATTTTTTATTTTTATGTATAGCGCCACCTGTTGACGAGTAGCTTAAGCATTTTTTTGTTAAGTACCGCTTAACGTTACCGCTACTGACACAGTTTCGCACTCAGCTGTTGTCGCGTCTGTGTGTGTAATGTGACGTATGTGGGAAATGTGTGGGGATCCGGGATGCAACGAGCAATCCGTTAGGGCTTAGGTTATTTAAGCTAACCTGTTCTTTACAAGTGGTTTGGCATGTTGCTGTGTAATTAGCCTTTGTTACCACTAACTGATGCGTTATTGTTCTCAAGAAATCTGCTCGGTAATAAACGCGCATGATGCTATGAACATTTATATTTTTTATAAATTCTGACCTACATTGGGTGCGTTGACATTTTGTAAATGTAAATTTATCTCTTGTTTGTTAAGCGACGTCATAAATTGCAAAAACTTATTTAAGGAGTAGCAATTCTTAAATTGACTTGCAAATTAACTCTCGTCTTTTTATAATGTTATATTATGTACGGAGGAAAAACTTCGGATTCTCGGCAAAAATAGGTGAGAGGATGTAACCAAAACTCTGATAGATTCTTGAGCAGTAATGGAAATCAGTAAAAGTAATGTGAATAAAGTGTTATATAACAAAATGTAAATCAATTATTTAAAAGATGTTGAAACGTAAAGTAAAATTGAATAGTATAAACATCTTAACTACACGCCTTTACTAAGACGTTTTTTATGAATAAGGGTGACATAGAGCACACAGTCAATCTGATGATTAGTGAGTGCTATGGCCAATAGACATCCACATTTATCCTCGATTAAAAATCAAAACGCAGATGCCTTGTCATCCCTAAGGACTAAGATTACTGGAAACAAGGCATTCCTTGTTTCCAGTAAGAAATGGTCTCCGGATCTCTACACTCACAATACGAAAAACAGCAGTATTAATCTGCTATTTTACGCTGGAAACTCATACACCTCTTTCTAGAGAGCTCGAGTAAGACTAGAGTAAAAGTAAAGTAAATCGAATAGCTATACGAGTATAAGATTGTGGCAGCTGATAGACGTTGCAATAAACTTAAATATTTAGCCTGGTAGGCACTTTATTGTAATCCTTTTTTATGAGCTCCCAAAACGGTTCCATATTGGTCTGAGACTAATAAGTCTTATCTTTACTTAGGCCTTTTAACAAAATATTTTCTCTTTTTTATACTTTTTTTTTAAAACGTTACCCCTACATTAGGATTTTCTCCTGTATCGTGGGGGCAGTTTACAAACACAAATTGCACAAGAACAAACATCCAGACCCGGAACAATTATTTGTAGGCCATACAAATACTTGTTCTGGCGGGATTCGAACCCGCGACCCCCAGGGCAGCCACTCATTGCTAAGCCACTGCGCCACGGAGTCGTCTAAAATATAATTTGCATTCTGTATTATTTGTTAGTCACCTATCACTTTTTTCAAAATTTTCTATCTACAACCATATGTTTTGGCTAACCACGGTTCGAGTAACTCGCTGCACTCGCTTGAAACTCTCTCTGCCTATCCCCAAGAGGTTTCCAAGCATGACGTTATGTCTGTCAAAACGGAATTTTCGATAGAAATTATACGTGAAATCTCTGTATATAACGCCCAAGTTTAGATCTACTTAACTATGCAATTAAATCAAATTAGTGTTTGTCTGTGATATCAAAATAACTGCCATTTATTGAGCTCCGGAGGTTATTTGTATGCCTTTAAGACATGAATAACCATTTCCAATATAATTGTTTGCCTCTCCGGGTTGATCTTTGAAATAGCTGAACCGATTGTAATTAAAAATTATAAACAGATAGAGAACAATCCCAGGATTGATCGATTTTATATTTTGTTCACAAGATTTTGATTAAGAAATCAAAGATTAATTAATTGTCATTAAATCTAAATAACACTTAATTATAAGATACACAGCAATATAAGATAATGTTGTAACCAGGATTAAGAAAGAATGCTTCGGTGGTTTGGTCACGTGGAAAGAATGAGCGAGGAAAGAGTGACAAAGCAAATTTATATAGCAGATGTGAGTGAACGCTAGAGTCGGGAGGGGATGCCCTAGACGAAGGTTTATCGACCAAATTGAAGATATTTTGCTACATTAGAAGTACCCTTAATCGATATATGAACAGAAGGTAGATATATGGATGTAAAGGAGGCGAGAGAGGTGTGTCAGGAATCAGAATCGTGTCAAATGGAAGTCCGTAGTCTCTGCCTAACCCAACAACAATGTTTATGTATATGTTAATGTTAATTAATAGATTCTACCCAGGTGAAGTAGGGGCGGATCACTAGTTCTTAAATAGAAAAATTGTTCAAGTTTTAAGGCACTATTAAATTTAAAGAATATAGCTCAATTACGTAGTCATTTATTTCGAACTGTGCTTGCGGCTTTAGAGAACTCATAATCCCATTTCATCCAGTGAGTGTTAATTGTCAGTTAGGAGAAATGTCACAAAAATCTTATAGATTCCGATAGAAACGCCAAAATACCATCTAGTTTTCGCCTGACGTTATATTTATGCCGAGACTGCCAAAAAAGGAAATAATAAGTATTATTTATAAAAATACACCGCTAAAAATGATATGGTGAAGTTGCATAGAGACTATACAGATATTTTAAAGGAAAGGGTTCAGCTCCAGAGTTTGACCGATACAGTAAAGAATATGAGGAAGCCCTGAGATTAATTGCAATGCAGTTACAGTTAACTGAAGGCAATGAGCAGATTTTACAATTTAAACTATACATAGATAAAAGAAGCAACATCAAAGATGCTAGACGTCTAATAATACGATTGTGAACCTGCCTTCCGAGCGCGACAACTAAGGCTAGTTTTAATAGAATCAGGCGGTACGTTGGGAAAGTCCATTATTTTAAGTTAGTAAAAATTACTGTGTCTACATCCGCTAAATGAAATAAAATGATGTGTCTTACCATTCAAGAGTAGTAGAAGATTGAAGAGTACCATCCGTCCTTCCTCAATTGCGTGCACTATTCCCGTCACCAATAATCGCATCACCGCTACTCCCAACACCACAACTCCTAACACCACAACACTAGAAAAAACACACTACCGACGGTAATACGACATGTGTTTCGCCTCTGCATGAGGTGTCTTGTGAGGTAGACTCTGCGGTGGCTGACCGCTAAGTGTTCTGTGGACAAGATAAATCATTTTATTTTATCAAGCGGATGTGAGCAAAGTAATATATATATTTTACTTACTTTGAGAATTAGGCTAGGGCTCCATACAACAGAAGAGGTTGGACATGGGGTCCAACAGTAGACTTTTATGGGGTCCAACAGTAGACTTTTATGAAGAAATGAAAAGGAAAAGAGAAGTCATTTATTTTATTTAGCAGTTGCGACGTGTTTTCGTTATGAAACATATTAATTACTGAAATGATCATTTTTTCAACGCTCCTGCGTAATTAAATGATAGTGTATAGTTTACACTAACTGCCTTGAGTCAAAAACGACATATGTTGATATATTTCATATTGTATTCTCGTTGAATATTCAATTATTTAAATTATCTCATTAATTCAAGGGTTTGGAAATCTTAAAATACATCAAGTATAAGTGGCGTAGGTTGGTCCTGACTGGCGCTTTAGGAGCAAAAAATGACGCTCCTCTCCCTATTTTCGCAAGAATCTTAAAAACATAAAATCAGTAAGAATATTTTATGGTCATAGACCATAAAATATTCTTCTTATATTCTCGGTAAATAAATAAAACAGGATAGGGAATAAAAATAATTTTACGAATTCTATCGCGTTTCAGGAGCGCGCCCATGGTCACGGGGTGACTGAGGTGTTTAAAATCACGTCATAGTTAACGAAGCCTACTTTCATTTTTTAAATATTAATATCCAAACCCAAGCGTACTACTGCAAGACTTCAAGACAGTCTAAGCTCATCCTACGTGGATCGGATTGATGGAATGATTGCATACTTTGTGGAAAACAGATAGATGCGGCTCAAGCCGATCGTGCCCGGCTCGGCCGGAGCGTAACGGGACAATGAGTCATCCTTTTTTCATATATGCTGCTGGCGTTCATCGATTTATTAGACGTTGTCACGTCAAAAAATGCAAAAAGTAATATGATATTAGGTAATTATTTCATATATTGCGTAGGGTAGGCCTGATACTTTGATGCAAAGCAGCATCAAAGAAAATCTAGTAGTTCGACTGCTGATTGTGGCAATTACAACAAAAACTTCCCAGAGGCCCAGCTCATAAAAAATGTATTAAATTATTTGTATTTCAAATTGCTAGACGAAAAGCACATAAATGAAGTTGACGACTTTTATATTTGTTGTGTAAAGATATATTTTTAGATAGCTTTTTAATTGTTGTTTAATTCGGCTGTAATATATAATAAACTAACAAATAAAAAACTATCTCAGATAATATCAGAAGTTTTCGTTTTTAACAGTAGGTATTTAATTAATTAAAAACTCTCACCTAATCTACTGAACCAAGTTAAGAACATATTACGTAGGATCACCGCTATCTTAATTTAAATGAAAGGCTTTGAAAGTAGAAAGTATTTTTTACTCTTACTTAAACGCGTACTCCGCAATATGGTTTCAGGTTTAAAAAACAGGTTTATTTGAATTGCCTATCCATAGCATCAAAATTTTAAAATTATCTACCGTTTGCTTAATTGATAGCGTCATGATACTAATTAGTAACCTGAGCTTTATTTATTCTCTCATCTTTTATGTGACAGTGGTAGACATATTTTTAATCATAATTGATTTGAAAGTTAAATTTATATCCTTAATAAGGATATAAATTAAACTTATAAATATTGTAATTTTTTATATATTTATTGAACTTTTTGTGTGCAATATAGATATTTTAAATTTATTTTATGTAGATTTACTTTATATATGTATACATATACACATATATATATATATATATATATATATATATATATATATATATATATATATATATACATAAGTGAAATTAATTATTTTTTTTAGAAAATTTACTCAAATTTGCCGAATCCAAATCCTCAAACTACTGACAGTATGATATAATTGGAAGCGCTACGGTTCCTCGCTTACAACTCGCCTGTCTAGTGTAGTTACTATGAGGAAATATTTTAAGAAAAACGCCATTTGGCGCTAATGATCTATATTCAGCTTTTTTACCTATCATAAGCCATTGTTTGACTACTCCAAACCTATGGAGGTGTCGTAGCCGGCTGGTAAAGTGCACAGACTTATCCGGACAAAAGCCTATTCACGCCAGCGGATACAATGCTTTATTAATTCCGTACTAGCTTCATTATAATTTAAAAAAAATTACATGAGTAACTAAAAATTGATAATAGAATTTAATTATTTTTTTTAATTAAAGTAGATTTTTATATAAATTAAATATATTTATAATTATTAAACTATTTCCGTAACAAAATAATTACTTTAGTATGTATCCTATTGGTGTAAAAGCCTCCGTCACTGAAGGCCAAACTCTCTGTCCGTGTCTGTGTATACTTTGCGGTGATACGCCAAGCTTTTCCTGAAATCTTAATGATAACCTGATCCTGGCGACCCGCCCAATTTGTTATCTTTAATGTCTACCTACCATCGGTATATCTCACCACATGTCCAGTCCATTTCCACTTCAAATTTTTGGGCAAAAAGTAAAGCATGTCTTCCACCACATACATCACAGGCCCTCTCCACAGATTACCTCATAGTTTCCTCGCTTGGCAAGCAGGTTGGTAACAGAAGTTTTTTTTTTTGAGTTATTGCACGCCTCATAAGCGAAGCGTTGAGGTTGTGCTCTACTCTCACCTATTGGAAATCGAGTAATTTTTTGAGCTAAAAATATTTTTATTTTTTTACTATTGCACTTTTACAATAATAAAAATACACATTAATCGAGAAAAATCGCTCGTTTTCATGTTTCTATTATTTTTAAAAGTAATTTTCTGTATTTAGTGTAAAAACAAACTGATTGAAAAAAAAAGCGAGGATGTCCGGATGTCTGAATGTGTGAAATCGTGATCGCGTCGTCTCTATTGTTTCTTATGCGCCTTTAAGCTCTACATTATATATACATCTAATAATTACCCTTCATTTTATTCCAGGTAAGTTAAGACGTCGGAATGTGTAAGTATGGAGTTTATACTTGTATTGCATTCTAGAACTTGTGGCTTAGCAATTAGTTACTGCACAGGGAGCCGCGGGTTCGAATCCCGCACGTAACAAGTATTTGTATGCCCTACAAATAATTGTTCCAGGTCTGGATGTTTGTCTTTGAGAAATTTAATTTGTAAACTACCTGCACGATACGGGAGAAAATCCTAGTGTGTGTGTGGCGGGGGGGGGGGGGGGGGTTACGTTTTTGAATATTTAAATTAAAAAAAACATCTTGCAATGTGGTGGCAGCGTGAGATTATTCAACACCTTTTTTGTAATCCATGTGTGTAAATACGAAGACCGACGACGGGTAGCAGGGTCAAAATTGCAAGTCTGATACTATGAACACAAATTCTCCTTCCAAGTGTATCGATTAAGGCAAATTCTTCCTAATACGCGAGGTCAATTTTTTTTTAATAGAAGAGGGGGGCAAACGAGCATGCGGCTCACCTGATGTTAAGTGACTACCGCCGCCCATGATTAACCCAGCACCAGGGGAATTGCAGGTGCGTTGCCGGCAGGGCCCAATATCTGGCAGTGGACTTTTCGAACTGATGAATGACGTGAAGATGGAGATTGTAAGACCAGTGTTTAATAGCAGTTGAATGTTGCTGTGTTTTGTTTGTTGACTGTGGAGAACTGGAGACCCTAGACTACTGGTACTCAGCAGTCACTACGCATCTACATTTTTCTGAGTATGTATTTAGATAATTATGAGCTGCAGCGACCACTTACCTTCAGGTGGACTATGAACTCATATGCTCGTAAACAGATCTATCTCAAACATTCTGTCCTTTTATCTTTTAAGGTCTAAATGCGCGGTAAAATGCATTATTTTAACTGATTTTCGGTCGATCGGTAGGCAAAAACGTAGTTGCCCATAAATTACATTCAATTCGGGATAATTTCAAATAAAAGAAGAATCCTTATTTACTCGTATCGTATTCAAAAACTGCAATAACGGTATGTCATTATTTATATATTTGAACTTAAGTTTAAAATTTGGCTACTCTTTGTAAAATAACCCTGTATAACATCAGCATAAAATTCATGAAGGTTGTATCAAACTTTCGTTTGCTATTGTTGGATTCAGGGCTCTCCTTATAAGGTGAGAGATTTACCGTGATTGCCACACTTGTCACGAGGTTTGGCAAGTGCAGTACCTGACGCCTTTCACGTCGTCACCAGAGGGATTATTAGCTCGTTTGTCCCAATATTATAAAATAATGTTATTATTTCAACAATGTAGTGGTAGAGTACAATTATTCACTAATCAATAGGTAGGTACTATGGGGACCAGTTATTTTTAAACTTCATAAACACGATACTTGAAATCAGCTCTTTAGACCTCTTTACAATGATCCCATGGGTATCGATAGAGGCGACGGAGGAAAATTGATCAACAGACGGGCAGCAGCATCTTCCTGATAACAGCTGAATAAAAATAAAACTGCAGTTGCCAACCCGCTTGCCAAGCGTGCCAACTATGGCAAATATTCCATGAGGCAATCTTGGAGGGAGGTCTATATTCAGCAGTGGACCTTATCGAAAGTAAATCGATATTATATCGATAGTAATAGTAATGTGAGTTAATATTTGCACTAAGTTATTTGGATTACACCGTAGTTACAAGTTTCATACATTTTCCAAACGTTAAATTGATCACTATGCACAATTCGATAGGAGACGTGCCTACGTAGCTAGTGTCATATTACTTGCATATCGATTGATAGGTTCGATTTATTTGTCGCTAAGTAAATTTGATGGGCTGTTTATTCAAAATGGCTTTATTGCGCAGTGTCGGTAAATACAAGATACAATGAACTTACAAACGATAGCTATAAGGAGAATTTTACTTTATATTTTCCAATATTTTATTAACTTTTTTACTTATTTTGATATGATCCTCGATGCAGCTATATTATGGATGCAGCACGAATGGGTCAGATTGACCAGTGTAGGACCACGCTCTCATAGAATACCAGCGTAAAATAGCAGCTTAATGCTGCTGTGTTTCGTCTTGTAAGTATAGAGAACCGTCTTTACTGCATACGAGGCATTTCATCTTAGTCCTCAGTGGTGACAACGTATCTGCGTTTGATTGTTAATCAAGGACTGATGTAGATGTCTATAGGCTATAGCATTCAATTACCATCAGGTGGACTCTGTGCTCGTCTGTCAAGACAAATATGAGGTGGTGCAGCAATAATCAAAATAGAAAGGGTTATATATATATATATATATATATATATATATATATATATATATATATATATATTTTTTTATATATATATATATATATATATATATATATATATATATATTAAAAACAAACTTGTAATCCAATTGAGCTGAAATTTGGCTTATGTTACTTCGATAAAAATACGATAATTTGGTACCCTAGTGCTGATCTAATGATGGACCCGGATGCTGGTTCTAAGAACGTCTATAAAAGCTTATTTTTTAAATTCTTTATTCAATTAACTTTATTCGTATGTTAAATTTAAAACATGGGCACAGAGCTTGGTTTGAAGCTAATAGTGCGCGAGCACACCGATTTCGATCCCTGTAGGCGGAATTTTGATTTTAAGTGCTGATTTACTACATTATCGGTGTCGAAAGAATATCGATAGGAAACTTGCGTATATAAGAAATAAAAAAGTCACTCCTAGGACATGTGAAGTTTATCATCCCGCATTAGTTCTGTTTGGCTTACCTCCTCACAGGAATGAGGGGATGCTTGTGCCCGGCAGTGGGGCGTATATATGCTTTAACTTTTATAATTCAAAGCTATAAATCAAAATAGTTGTTTCTTTTAATTGGAGTTAAGGTGAAAATCTAGATCGTTTAAAAAATAGGGAGGTAATAATTTAAAACCGCAATTGTGGATTTCCGCTATTGGTCGCAAAAAATGTAATAAGCTAGTCGTAGTGTACTTCCTTATATAGATGTCGTTACAGTTATAATGATCTTTTAGCGAAGTTTTAAAACAAGCACATTCTTATAAGTGATTTTCATAGCGATAGCGACTCAATTGTTGCTTAAGCTTTTCAAGTAACAAAAATCACTGCTCTCAAAAATCTCTCATAATAAAGTTACATACTTAAATCTTTTACAAAGATACACTAGTATATTATTGGTATATTATTAGCGGTTAAACCATGAAAATGTAAGAAACAGACAGACAGAGTTACGTTCGCATTTATGTGTAATGTTAGTATAGATATTAATTATTAGGGGAATTGTTGAAACTTCTAAAAAGTATATAAAAATACTTCTTGTTCAATGTAAAGTTATGGAGCCAATCCATCAACTACTTTTCGAGACATGTGGACATATTCTCGGCAATTTTTTTTGGTAATTTTTTTATTAATTTATTCGTAACAGTCTATCCAAACTCCAATGCATAACATCGACCTCCCACAGAGATTGCCTCATAGGCATATATTGGCGTTTTTTGCTGAGCTTAGCAATCGAGTTGGCGACGTCAGTATATTATATTATTTTGAGTTGTTGTTAGAAAAATGCGGCTGCTCATAACCTGTTTTATTTCCCGCTGTCGCCTATTATGACACGCACGGGATGAGAACATGGGGTAGTGGATTCCCTTACGCCACCCCTACACGTCGACAATTAAGCATTTGTCATATGTATGTTTGTGAAAATATGGAGGATTTGTCATAAACGCCACATTTGAGACGTGGATTGAATTTATTTTCAGAAATTTAAAATAATTAAGGTGACTGACTTGACATTGGCAGAATTCTGTTAAGAGAAGCTATAAAGTAAAGAAAAATAAGAAAAAGAAGAAGATTGTAGTCGTGTGAAGTCCGCAAACATGCGTTAGGGCAGCGCGGTAGAATATTTCTAAATTTTTAAGTAGATGAATAGAGGTGGTAATTACTATTCCATTACAGTCTATAAAGGTCCACTGGTGAACATAGACCTCTTCCAAATATTGCCTGTGGGGGATTCAGCTAGTATGCTTGGTAAGCGGGTTGGCAAACCCAGATTTTTATTATTTTGAGTTGATATCATGAAGACGCTGCTGCTCATCTCCTGTTTCAATTTCCATCTGTCTCCTCTTACGACACCCAATGGATGATATGGTAGTGGATATTCTGACACCACGGTACTTCTTATTCCGATAAAAATATAAGATGACAAACAGATCAAACCCATTACTTCTTTTATTTTTTATTTTTATTTTTATAGGATAGGGTGACAAACGAGCACACAGTCCACCTGACGGTAAGTAGTTGCTGTGGCTCGTAGACATCTACATCTATCTTCGATTACGAATCAAAATGTAGATGCGTTGTCACACGTGAGAACTAAGATGGAACGCCTCATTTCCAGTAAAAAGGGTCTCCTGTTCTCTACACTCACCATACGAAACACAGCAGCTGACTATTCTGTGAGAGCGTGGTCCTTCCCCGGTCGAACCGACCCTTTCGTGCTGAATATAACTGCAGCATGGTTTTTCCTTTTCTTTTTCTACATCGATCCATAAGAATCCACTGCTAAACTTAGGTCTCTCCCATTTTAGAGAGTGTTATTTTAAAATTTAAACCAATTACTAATACGAGCTTATTCTTTCATGTTAAAAATAAAATGTGTACATTTAATATGACTGCAAGTAATTACGGCTTACGCTGCAAGCCAGTCTACAACAAAGCGGTCGGTGCATCGATCCATGTGTGAGTAAGGACGGTAAATGAAAGTGGTGATTAAATATATGTGATATGATATGAATTAAATAGTAATTTATATGAAGTTCATAGTAATGTACATGATATAATGCGGACAACTTTAAGCTTTCAATGTAAAATGCGTTAAAATAATCAAGGGAATTGCCTCTGGCAAAGTTTTATCTGATCACAAGTTTTCTAACTACAAGTTCCTCTGCGTGCGGTTAGGTATTTGCTTGCACCTAGGTACTAGGTTCATAGACGAAGTCCTATGCAAAAGAGTAGTTCTAACATAGTGAACTCTTGAAGAGCTGAGACTCTTCACTCCTTTTTGGGAAGTGGCAAAAATGGGAAAAAACAACATCTACACTATTGATATGAAGTCCAATTATGAGTTCATGTAGGAGGGTCTGCTATGCTCTCTGCATCGCCTGGCTATCCGGCTGCCGATTAGGATATTTAAGTACTGGTACTAGGTAGCTATTTCCATGAGAAAAACACCTGATGCATACTCGATTCATGAGAAATAGGTCATTTTATTTCGTAAAAATAGATAAGTCCTAAAAAATATTTCCCTAATGTGTGGAATGTCACTAGTTTATACGTCAGGACACCTCTTCAACTGTTATTTTTCTGCTCAAGAAACTTTTTATTTTATATATTATAAATAATACGTATTGAAAGTCACTCTTTTGTTTAATTCACCACTGTTTAAGAAAAAAATCTGGGTCCTAAGTGGAACCAGCAAGAAACCCAACTAACTAACTAATCGCTAGCTTTTCTTTGTAAATGAAGAAAAACATTTTTACTTTCGAGACATTTAATCTATGTAACCTGTTATAGCTCAGAAACTCTAAGCAAAACCCTATTATATTTTTTTCATGTCTTTTATATAGATTACCATAAATCAGATAAACTAGCACTTGGTACACCACCTGATGGTAAGTGGATGGTAATGCCCGAAATCAACGACATCTATCCTCGATTTGTCACTTAAAGGGCAAGTGCGTTATTACCCTGAAGATGGAATGCCTTGTTAACCGTAAAATGGATCTGCTGTACTCGTCACTTAACATTTGAAGTACAGCAGCATTTTGCTGCTATTTTACGATAATATTCTGTCCAAGCGTGGTTCTTCTCCAGTCTAGCTGAACCACTTGTGTTACAACCATAGTTCAGCTGCTTTATCTCGTAGGAATATTATAAAGTCAAGTTGAACATTGAAGTTATACGTTGTAGAGACACGCTGCAGCTATATTATGGCTGTAGCACGAATCCCGGCTCGACCGGGAAAGGACCACGCTTTTTTTAAAAAAAAAAGAATATTAACAGTGCTATAAACATTACTAATATTCCCCTTAACCACTCGTGGTAAGTTTAAATTGCTTGTGTTACGAGTGGTTCACGCCAGTAGTCGAATTCGATTCGAGAAGCGGATTCGAAGTTCGAACCCATGACCTTTTTTGAGTTCGCGGTCCGCGCCCTGCTATTAGGCTACTGTCGCTTTATACTGTTGCTTCTTCTGCGTTTTGATTCTTAATCGAGGAGGAATGTAGATGTCTATGGCCACAGTGGCCACTTACAATCAGATGGACTGTGTGTTCGGATGTCACCCTTATCCTATAAAAAATTCTAATGACGGAGAGTCCTTGCCATCAGATTGACTGTATACTCATTTGTCACTCTTATATAAAAAACTAGTAGGGTAGCTCATCTAACAATAAAAGACAAAGGCCCTGCTTCAGTGTGCCTTGTAGCATAATGATTCATTTGCGTATGCAGCGTTTATTTTAGTTTGTTTTTCTACTTCTATATTGCTATGATTGTCTGTACTTCTATCTAGAAAATTACACATTGAAGTAGAAAATAAAGCGCTAAAAGTGCTAAATGCAGTCCAAAGTGCTTTTTCAGTGATGAATATAGAAATTCTTTCTGTTCCGATTTTGTATGTGATTTCGGAAAGGAACACTGAACACCGTTCAGCGGTGGATGTAACAAGTATTTAATTTATATTTGATAATGGTAAAAGTTAAAGTAAAGTTACAGCCTATATACGTCCCACTGCTGGGCACAGGCCTCCCCTCATTTCTAAGAGAGTTTTAGGGCAAGGAAGTGTCCGCCGCACTGCCCCAATCCGTGTTGGCGAACTTCACATGTCTTCGAAATATATTTTTTTCTTTTCCTCAGATATGCAGGTTTCTTCACGATGTTTTCCTTTACCGCCGAGCACGTGGTGAATCAGCACTTAAAATTGCAATTAATAATTCCATTGGTGCCGGCGGAGATCAAACCCGGGTTACTCGCGTTCTTTCGATAACGGTATTAGAATTAAAAAAAAAACAATTTTGATATTGGTATATTTACATAAAAATCAAAATGGGAAGAAAACATTATAAATGTATGTAACAACAAAATATTAGCTGTTAACTGCATCATAAAATGTTTTATACCTATGTTTCCATTTTATGGCAATATTATGGTTAGTACGAGTATACGTGATATAAAAGGATGATTTAATACAAGATAAATGCTGCAGTTATATTAGTAGTATAGTTGTAGCACGAATGGGTCGGCTCGACCGGGGAAGGACCACGCTCTCACAGAATACCAGCGTGAAATAGTAGCTTAATGCTGCTGTATTTCGTATGGTGAGTGTAGAGAACCGGAGACCCTTTTTACTGAAAATGAGGCATTCCATCTCAGTCCTCACGGGTGACAACGCATCTGCATTTTGATTTGTAATGGAAGATAGATGTAGATGTCTATGGGCCGCAGCAACCACTTACCATCAGGTGGACTGTGTGCTCGTTTGTCAGCCTACTCTATAAAAAAAAAAAAGAAAAAAGAACTCTTACAGACTTTTCATTGAGTCGATTTTAACGAAACTATATTATTTCTTACGTTGTCTCCATAAATTATCTATTATGTATGTATAGTATTCGTAACCATGCTGTAAGAATATCCACTACTCCATCTAATCCCGTGGGTGTCGTGAGAGGCGACAGAGGGAAATTGGAACAGTTAATGGGCAGCAGCACCTTCATGATAATAAATCAAAATAATAAAAAACTGCGGTTGACAGCCGCTTGCCAAGCGTGGCAACTATGGCGAAATTCCCCAATGAGGCAATCTGTGGGGGTGGTCTATGTTCAGCTGTGGAATTCAATAGGATGTAATGGATGATGGATGTTTATTATATAGATTTTGAACCTTTTGTTGATATTTAACTAATTTGCATTGGCTTTCGTTTTATACTTTTTTCATAACATTTTTTTTTTGCCGGATGTATTTAAAGACAGCGTTACAGAGTCTATCATATAATATTGATAGAGCTGCGTTGCAGCTATGTTAAGGTTGTCGTACGGATGGATCACCTTAATCGGGGTAGGATAGGACCACGTTCTCCGACCACAAAATGTTTACACGTTTCAAGTTTGTTAAAAGTGTCTACAATATTTATCAAATGGGTGACGACATATTCGAACACTTTGTCTTCAAAAACACACACTTCCAAAAATCGAGATTTGCAGTGAACTTATTGAACATGTTTATCTATTATGTAATAATAATAATAGTAAGTAATTATTATAAACCCATATAGTTAATATTATAATAATTACTTACTAGAATAAATTATTATGGTATCTCATAATGATTTTTAGATTTCATATTGGTATCACCTATCCCTACCATTATCTAATTACAATATTCCTTGCGAGATCAGCATAATGTATTCGTGTCCATTCTGAGCACCGGGAAACTTATTTTATTCTTTGGAACATGTACTCTGTGGCGGCATTCAAACAGTGTCAAATGTGCGTGCGGCGCGGCGGCGACCCAGAATACCAGCATAGAATAACAACTCAATGCTGCTGTGTTTCGTATGGTGAGTATAGAAAACCGAAGACCCGGTTCTCTATACTCACCATTTTTACTGGAAACGAGGCATTCCATCTTAGTCCCCAAAGCTGACAATGCATCTACATTTTGATTCTCAATTGAGTATAGATGTCTGATGCCATAGAGTCCATGGACCACAGCGTCCACTTACGATCAGGTGAACTGTGTGCTCGTTTGTCATAATTAATTCTATAAAAAAAAAAATTTTTTTTGGTGTGTTTGCTGAAACGAAATAACCATCACATATATTTCTTCCTTTGTTTTGAAAAAATAATCAAGTAAATAAACCAAAATCTAAAATACTTTTTCCATATGGGATTCGAAACTTTGACCAATAGCGCCACTGTCTAAAACCACTGAGATACTGTAAGGTGTCATGTAATGAAAGTAAAATATACTTGCATTTACATGTCATACTGCTTCTCACGGTTGAGATTAGGCCTCTCATTTCCAAAAAAGTTGTGTGGGGGTCGGGGCTCAGGGCAGATATATAGATAGACATATCCCAAATAGGTGTTAGCGAATTTCACATGCCCTCGAAATATTATAATTACTCAAACATGCACAGTTACAGAATTAACAATTTCGACGGTGTCAGCTGAGGTTGGTTTAACTCGGTTTACTCAGGCATTATAGATTTAATTTAAGTTTTTATACTCCGCGCTACCACTCAGTATCACCCATTTCATCTCGTATATGCTACATATATTCAGGCGCCCAACTCAATGAGGAGCTAAAAGGTGCTAGCTATTTAGTCAGTGATCGCAACCTTGTGTTATTTGCACAACCATGCACTAAACACTAGATTGTAGTACCTGGAAGTCGCTTACTATATAGTTCGTTATTGAAGAATTAAGAACAGGCTTATGCCATATGATTTTTTTCACTGTCCGTCTCAATTGTCGGGAAATTTTACGTTTATCGTTCAATGACCGAGATATGAACCCCGATACGTCTGTTATCACTGCCATATCGTAACGAAATTGGGTTACCGTGTATCACTTTAGTGGAGCGTCGCGATTATTTAGATTGTCTACTGAGGAGAAAAAATCGAGAGTCGCCATTGGTGGGTTACAAATAATTTGATATTCAAATTATTGGCCACCTACGGTTTGTCTTCTTTGTTACGATGTTGATTTGATTAAACTGAGATACATAGAACATTTTACTTCTGTGTTTCTAATGTTTATAGCGAGGAAATTACTTTCTTTACCTTTTTTTTGTAAGAGTAAGGGCGATTAACAAACACACAGTTCAACTGACTCAGTGGTTTCTGTGTGTTGTGTGACACTTTGACTAATTTAATCTCGATTAGAAAAAATTAAACAAAATGCAGTTATTTGTTCCATCCGAGTTACAGCCATAATACAGCTGAAGAGTGGTTCTACAGTGTAACCATTTGTGCTGTAACCCTAAAACAGCTGCAGAGTGGTTCTATAGTGTAACTATTTGTGTCACGACCATAACATAGTTGCATTGTGGCACTACCACATAACCATTCGTACTGCAGCCCTGTTCCAGCTGCAACGTAATTTTACGTGCACACTATCTTAGTGTTAGAATTTAGGACATTTTCTAGTTCCATCTAATAATGCTATTGCCGCTAAATATCAGTAAGAAATAATTTTTCTTCTGCTCTTTCCAGAAACACCATCAGTGATTTCAAATCTCAAGTAAATAACTTTTGTACGAAAACATAAATTTCACGTAATAACTTGCGACATTGATTCCAAGTTATTTCAGTAGTCAAAATCGGACAGAAGACATCACCAGTATGGTTCATATATAATAAGTAATTTTAAATGCTTTTAGCATTGAAAGGTTTATTATTACTGTTCGTATGGGCTCCGTTAATTTAACTAAAAGCATGCAAGTCAAGCAATTTTAATACTAGCATCACTGATTGTTTCCTTTAAAATTATTTGCTTTATCGTTATAAGTGTCTAAAGCTTTAAGCAGATAAAACGCTCACGTTAAGAGATCTTGAGTAATCAAATCATTATAGCACTCGATACTGATTTGTACGTCAAAATAATAGAATTACGTAAAAATAGATAATAATAAAATAATATCATCTATGCCGATATTGGTAATGGCGATTAACTTCTGTCTTTATTAACTGGGGTACGGTGACAAGCTATTATTATATTGACTGCCTCGTTGGTCTAGTGGTTGTAGTAATGTGACTGCTGATCATCAGGTCTTGGGTTCGAATCCACGGTCGGGCCAAAAAATCAATTATTAAGTTTTTCCGTCAAAAAATTCTCAGTAGCTGTCCAGAGTCAGAAAGTTGGCGGTGTTTTATCCCGCCGATACACACAAGTTTTATGACGCTCTGCAATACCCATTGATTTATTGCAAAGGACAAGAGGGTTATCATTTTCAAATTCCACTCATTAACCCAGTCACAAAGGAGCCTACTCCGAATAAAAAAGTATTATGTGTGCGTATCATATGATGTTGCGAGAAAATGATTTTAACCTCTTAGCCCGGTGTAGACAATTATTTCATCAATTTTTGGTACACATATGTATGTGAAGGTAGAAAGTGAACGGTCCTGCGCTTGATCTCTTTCCAGTCGTGTCGTTTATTATGAGAGTGAGGGAATAGAGAGTGCACCTGTGCTTGCGCACACTTGGGCACTATAGTCCTGCGCCGATGGATAGTCTCCGTTGAGGCAGGCCGCCGTGACCCAAATTTGGTCTGAAGGACATTATTATTATATGACTGATGTATCCAAATTTTTAGTTAACACATCACTAGGTAAGTTACCGTTATCTTTACAGATTATCAACAGTCCACTATTGAATATAGGCCTCCACCATAGACTGCCTCATAGATAGTATTTTGCCATAGTTGCAGGTAGGTTAGCAACCGCAGTATTTTTTTTTAGATTTTATCAAGAAGATGCTGCTGCCTATCTCCTGGTTTGGTTTTACTGTTTCGCCTCCTACTACATCCAGGGGACGATACAGGGTAGTACAGCTCACCACGACTTGAGAAAATAAAAGTCGTCATAGGTTTTCAACCAGTATTCACAAGAAAAAATCTTGTGATAATTCTGTAAATTGTTTTAATACAGTCATTGCATTGCAGAACGTAAGGAAAAATGAGAGGTTTTCAGATATAGTCCAGGAAGAATCGGCGTATGAGTATCGAAAACTATTCCATCTCAATTTTTTATGCGATTCTCTTCAAATTATCCTACTGATGATATAAATGCATGTTGCAAAATCATAGGACCTTTTTATTTGCATTTCATTAAAGAATATTAAAAAAATATCTTTTATATTTTATTATTTCTCTTTATATATTTTTAATGAATCAAATTTTCGGTTAAATTTGGGGTTATTCATACATTTAAAATTCATATATAGTTATAGGACCTTTTTTATTTTTTATATTCTTTTTAAAAAAATTTTTATATAAAAAAATCGGTTTTGCCCGAGTTGCCTCATAGCAACATGCATTTATATTTTATATCATCAGTGGAACAATTTAAAGAGAATCGCATAGATCGCGTAATAGAATTTGGACTTAGATTCCTCCTGGACTAATATAGAAACCAGACAAAATACCCATATTGATTTATTTTATTTATAAATTATTTGTACTCCAGACCAAGTTATTTTAAAAATATTTTAAAGTCGAATAGTAACTTAATGCTGTTTTGCATTTTATGAACATTGTTTAGACGAAGTTCGTAACAGTTGTAGTTTTAACGTTCCGGCTTAATTAATTGAAATATTTTCGATTGAGAATTATTGGTTTTCATATATCTTTCAGCTCTTTTATTTCGCAAAAGCGACCTGATATAATAAAAAACTTGAACAATGAAAGCATCTTTTACATTTGTTGGTGACCCCTCGATTTGTTTAAAAATACGTAACAACCCTCCCTGACCGGTCCTCCCGGTTTAAGGCTCAATGGACTTTACATGTCCTGTCATTTTTGTACAGGGGTGCCTGATATACAAAGGGTTAATTTGCGAACGAAAACCACTCAGCGCTGAAGGGTTACTCGTTTAACATTTAAGTTTAAAAATATATAAATCTGAGGTTTAAATATTTTGCGTAATTTCTCTTTAAATTGTGCTTTTGAAATGTTTATTTCTGTTCTTTGCTATAATTTTTATTTTAGAATAAACATACTTTGATATCAGCGATGATGATGGTTAGTAAAACTTCTTTGCTAAGCCTACATAACTACTGAATCTTACCTTATGTTGCTGTGCCCAATAGGCTCTATTATTTGCGTACCTTTAAAGAAAGTATAAATTAGAGGACCATAAACAACGATACTGAAGGAAGCTAGTTAGAATAACAAAGTTTGGAAAGCTGTTGGAAAAATATTGGTCGCTTTATTCTTTATTAAAGATTTTAACACAAACCTATTACGGTTAACCCAATTTATACGACAGCTGTTGAAAGCAATACCGTTCAAAAATTAAGACCTGTTTAGTACATGTAGCACAAACTAGCGTCCCTCTGATGCCTAGAACAACTCTTCAAATTAAGTGCTTGTGGCCAGTACCTTCACAGTCCTGCCTTGTATGCCGAAGTACGCCAAACCGTTCGCTTGCGCTTACAAAATTTAGTTTGTGTTGCAGAACGCGCGCGCGCGGCCGCTTTTCGCGCCTAAACTCAAATTTCGGCACCCGAATTTACTGCCGATCGCCGCGAAAATTTCAACTAGACTTGAACTTCTATAAAAATTGACATTTGTGCTTTTCTGGTTACCTTTCACCCTTACAGAGGTTGTGTCGTTGTACGAGGGTGTGTTGGACCTTATTTGGTGTACCATTTGTGACTTTTGGATTGTAATGCATAGCGTTGGATGTGAGTAATATGTATAGATATTTTAAGATTGTTCGTCCGTTGTACTTTCGTTACGTAGTAGTATAAGCAGCACTAATAAAACATGATTGTTTTCGAGGAATGAAATTCATTTTTAACTATCTCGTTAACACCCATTGATGTCATTTAATTAGATCGCTTCAGTTTCTGAAATTTAAAGACTTTTGGCTACGTTCACATAAAATCTTTTTATTTTTAATATTTAGCATAATTGCAAAGGCTTGTATAATAATCACCCATATACCAATTATCTATCACGAATCTTGCAATTTATCAAGGTCTTTAGTTGCATGAGATCTCGTATTGCATACTGTGAGCGAGTCAGATATAAAAGCGACCTTGCGTTGGAGTGAGACGCTGGATGTTAGGAAACTCTTGGGAAATATCATTTTTCTCTTTCGGGGCTGAAGGGCATTTTTTCGATGTGCCTATTTGTTTTTCGAGATAATTGTTATCGTTTTTATTTCTGTTTGCACTGATTCTGGGTCGACGCTGAAAGGATTTTTTTTCTGTTTATCTCATGATATATTAATAACTAAATTATTACCAAACATGCTGAAGGTAAAATGCCGTGATATAAACTTTAAGAACATAAGTAGATCTTTTCTGAAGTAGTTATTAAAAACAGTTACATACATAAAACTATAATTTTAAACAGAATAATTTAATACAATATTTTTTTGATAACTAACTTTGACTTACATTATAATTATTATATCTGATTAATTGGTGCAATAAATACGATTGTACGGTGTAAAGCTACTACTGTTGACATAAGGAAAAGACTTTTGTTTGTTGCACAAGTAAAATTTTTAGTTAACAAAGTTTCCAATAAACAAAAGCTCAGGAAGGCGTTAATAGATAAAATGTTTATTGTTTTCATATTGAAGAATTTTTTAAATAATAAACTAGAAGCTAGCGTTATGTGCTTTTATAATACATAAAAAACTGTCGATAATCCATATTTGTTTTAGGATAAGGTTTCTATGTATAATATATACACATCCTTATCTTAAAATCAATGGGTCTAGTAAAATTAAGAAATTTGACTATGATTTATTTGTATATGGAGTAAAA